>JAQJVL010001208.1:0-232258 GCA_035578905.1 Stictocephala bisonia | reverse complement strand
AAGCGGGCTGATAAAGCGCGCGCCGGCTGACACTAGGGTCATGCGATATGATAGCGCGCTCATGATATCAACGGCCGAGTTCAGAAATCTTACCAAGTTCTGTTCTCCTAATACTTGACGATCGTTTTAACGTATTTATTCGCAACCGAAAAGGATATAAAAGGATAACGAATTAAAATAATATTACTGTAACACCCGACACGTTTGTATTTAATATAGAAATAATTTTTAATAATCGTATATGTATTTATTATAGTATAATGTAATAAATCGTGTGAGTTGGCAGCACTGACATATATTTTTTCTACAATTAATCGTGCGAGTTGGTAACACTGTTGTGGAAAAAACACAGTTAGTACATTTTAAGAAAAACATTATTTTTTTTGTGCATCTTTCACCATATGGCACCACATCAGCTGATACTACTAGCAGACGAAAGAGCGCGAAAACGGTGTGACGTCACACCAAAACAACACTGACCTAGGACAACGTCGCGGGGGATCCACGTGCTCGTAGTAAAATAGACCTTCAAGGTCACCACGTGGCTGATAACAGTTGTAAACAATAGTAAACTTGACCTCAAGGTCAACACGTGGCTGATAACAGATTAGCGGTGACCTTTGACCCTGTGCTGGTAGCGGTCTGGCGTGACGTCACACTGTGCTAGACACCCCATTCTATACTACTCATCTGTTCAAAAAATAAAACAAACAATTTTTTTAATTGCAAATACACAGATAAATGCACTATTCATTAGTAAGACGCCGATCGTACAGACAAGGGCGAATATGAGGAGTGAATAAATGTGATGAGTATAGATAAATGAGTGTAGACATTGTTACTAATTAAAGTATACTGTTCCTCAAAAAAGCCTTTTACTATTAGGCCAACAGTAAGAGCAAATAATGGACATACATCTTTACGTGGAATCCGATCCACAGGCCATGTTGATTGGTAGTCAAGGTTCAGATTTTGTTTAGGAAAGAGAACTTTATCAAGATATCATAACTTCAGAACTTATCAAGATCATTCAAAAGAACTTTCGTCAAGATTGTCATTTAGATGAAAAACAGACCAGTACTACGTGGTTTAGATTCCACGTAAACCTGTAGGTACCTTAGTTGTCTTGGCTATTGGCCTAAGAAATGGCTGTAGAAGACTGGGGTGACATCTCTAAGTACAATAATATTTATGACTACATAAGATTGCAAGAGTTTACATTCGTAGGACGGTCCACCGTTGCTGTTATCTGTACATGGTGTCCGTGTGTTTATGACTAGACTTCTTAAGAATGCAAGAGTTAAAATTCGTAGGACGGTCGTCAGTTGCTTTTATCTGTACATGGTGTCCATGTGTATTTATGACTAGACTACTTAAGATAGCAAGAGTTGAAATTCGTAGTACGGTCCACTGTTGCTGTTATCTGTACATAGTGTCCGTTGTGTTTATAACTAGACTACACAATATTGCAAAAAATGAAATTCATAGGACGATCCCCGTTGTTATTATCTGTACATGGTGTTCGTGTGTATATATGACTAGACTACTTCAGATTGCAAGATACGAGATGCGTATGACGGTCCACCATTGCTGTTATCTGTACATGCGTCCATGTGTGTTTATGACTAGACTACGTAAGATTGCAATAGTTGAAATTCGTAGGACGGTCCACCGTTGCTGTTATCTGTACATGGTGTCCGTCTGTGTTTATGACTAGACTACTTAAGATTGCAAGAGTTAAAATTCGTAGGACGGTCGTCCGTTGCTGTTATCTGCACATGGTGTCCGTGTGTGTTTATGACTAGACTACTTAAGATTGCAATAGTTAAAATTCGTAGAACGGTCGTCCGTTGCTGTTATCTGTACATGAAGTCCGTGTGTGTTTATGACTAGACTACACAATATTGCAAGAAATGAATTCATAGGACGATCCCCCGTTGCTATTATCTGTACATGGTGTCCGTGTGTATTTATGACTAGACTACTTAAGATTGCAAGAGTTGAAATTCGTAGGACGATCCCCCGTTGCTATTATCTGTACATGGCGTCCGTGTGAGTTTATGACTTGACTACATAAGATTGCAAGAGATTAGATTCGTAGGACGGTCCAACATTGCTGTTATATGTACATGGTGTCCGTGTGTGTTTATGACTAAACTACTTAATATTGTAAGAGATTGAGATTCGTAAGACGGTCCACTATTGCTGTTATATGTACATGGTGTCCGTCTGTGTTTATGACTAGACTACTTAAGATTGCAAGAGTTAAAATTCGTAGGACGGTCGTCCGTTGCTGTTATCTGCACATGGTGTCCGTGTGTGTTTATGACTAGACTACTTAAGATTGCAAGAGTTAAAATTCGTAGGACGGTCCACCGTTGCTGTTACATGTACATGGTGTCCGTGTGTGTTTATGACTAGACTACTTAAGATTGCAAGAGTTAAAATTCGTAGGACGGTCCACCGTTGCTGTTATCTGCACATGGTGTCCGTCTGTGTTTATGACTAGACTACTTAAGATTGCAAGAGTTAAAATTCGTAGGACGGTCGTCCGTTGCTGTTATCTGCACATGGTGTCCGTGTGTGTTTATGACTAGACTACTTAAGATTGCAATAGTTAAAATTCGTAGAACGGTCGTCCGTTGCTGTTATCTGTACATGAAGTCCGTGTGTGTTTATGACTAGACTACACAATATTGCAAGAAATGAATTCATAGGACGATCCCCCGTTGCTATTATCTGTACATGGTGTCCGTGTGTATTTATGACTAGACTACTTAAGATTGCAAGAGTTGAAATTCGTAGGACGATCCCCCGTTGCTATTATCTGTACATGGCGTCCGTGTGAGTTTATGACTTGACTACATAAGATTGCAAGAGATTAGATTCGTAGGACGGTCCAACATTGCTGTTATCTGTACATGGTGTCCGTGTGTGTTTATGACTAGACTACTTAAGATTGCAAGAGACGAGATGCGTAGGACGGTCCAACATTGCTGTTACATGTACATGGTGTCCGTGTGTGTTTATGACTAGACTACTTAAGATTGCAAGAGACGAGATGCGTAGGACGGTCCAACATTGCTGTTACATGTACATGGTGTCCGTGTGTGTTTATGACTAGACTACTTAAGATTGCAAGAGACGAGATGCGTAGGACGGTCCAACATTGCTGTTACATGTACATGGTGTCCGTGTGTGTTTATGACTAGACTACTTAAGATTGCAAGAGACGAGATGCGTAGGACGGTCCAACATTGCTGTTACATGTACATGGTGTCCGTGTGTGTTTATGACTAGACTACTTAAGATTGCAAGAGACGAGATGCGTAGGACGGTCCAACATTGCTGTTACATGTACATGGTGTCCGTGTGTGTTTATGACTAGACTACTTAAGATTGCAAGAGACGAGATGCGTAGGACGGTCCAACATTGCTGTTACATGTACATGGTGTCCGTGTGTGTTTATGACTAGACTACTTAAGATTGCAAGAGACGAGATGCGTAGGACGGTCCAACATTGCTGTTACATGTACATGGTGTCTGTGTGTGTTTATGACTAGATTATTCAAGATTGCAAGAGTTGAAATTAGTAGGACGGTCGTCCGTTGCTGTTATATGTACATGGTGTCCATGTGTGTTTATGACTAGACTACTTAAGATTGCAAGAGACGAGATGCGTAGGACGGTCCAACATTGCTGTTACATGTACATGGTGTCTGTGTGTGTTTATGACTAGATTATTCAAGATTGCAAGAGTTGAAATTAGTAGGACGGTCGTCCGTTGCTGTTACATGTACATGGTGTCCGTGTGTGTTTATGACTAGACTACTTAAGATTGCAAGAGACGAGATGCGTAGAACGGTCGTCCGTTGCTGTTATCTGTACATGGTGTCCGTGTGTGTTTATGACTAGACTACTTAAGATTGCAAGAGACGAGATGCGTAGAACGGTCGTCCGTTGCTGTTATATGTACATGGTGTCCGTGTGTGTTTACGACTAGACTACTTAAGATTGCAAGAGACGAGATGCGTAGAACGGTCGTCCGTTGCTGTTATATGTACATGGTGTCCGTGTGTGTTTATGACTAGACTACTTAAGATTGCAAGAGACGAGATGCGTAGAACGGTCCAACATTGCTGTTACATGTACATGGTGTCCGTGTGTGTTTACGACTAGACTACTTAAGATTGCAAGAGACGAGATGCGTAGAACGGTCGTCCGTTGCTGTTATCTGTACATGGTGTCCGTGTGTGTTTATGACTAGACTACTTAAGATTGCAAGAGACGAGATGCGTAGAACGGTCGTCCGTTGCTGTTATATGTACATGGTGTCCGTGTGTGTTTACGACTAGACTACTTAAGATTGCAAGAGACGAGATGCGTAGAACGGTCGTCCGTTGCTGTTATATGTACATGGTGTCCGTGTGTGTTTATGACTAGACTACTTAAGATTGCAAGAGACGAGATGCGTAGGACGGTCGTCCGTTGCTGTTATATGTACATGGTGTCCGTGTGTGTTTATGACTAGACTACTTAAGATTGCAAGAGACGAGATGCGTAGAACGGTCGTCCGTTGCTGTTATATGTACATGGTGTCCGTGTGTGTTTATGACTAGACTACTTAAGATTGCAAGAGACGAGATGCGTAGGACGGTCGTCCGTTGCTATTATCTGTACATGGTGTCCGTGTGTGTTTACGACTAGACTACTTAAGATTGCAAGAGACGAGATGCGTAGAACGGTCGTCCGTTGCTGTTATATGTACATGGTGTCCGTGTGTGTTTATGACTAGACTACTTAAGATTGCAAGAGACGAGATGCGTAGAACGGTCGTCCGTTGCTGTTATATGTACATGGTGTCCGTGTGTGTTTACGACTAGACTACTTAAGATTGCAAGAGACGAGATGCGTAGGACGGTCGTCCGTTGCTATTATCTGTACATGGTGTCCGTGTGTGTTTATGACTATACTACTTAAGATTGCAAGAGACGAGATGCGTAGGACGGTCGTCCGTTGCTATTATCTGTACATGGTGTCCGTGTGTGTTTACGACTAGACTACTTAAGATTGCAAGAGACGAGATGCGTAGAACGGTCGTCCGTTGCTGTTATATGTACATGGTGTCCGTGTGTGTTTATGACTAGACTACTTAAGATTGCAAGAGACGAGATGCGTAGAACGGTCGTCCGTTGCTGTTATATGTACATGGTGTCCGTGTGTGTTTATGACTAGACTACTTAAGATTGCAAGAGACGAGATGCGTAGGACGGTCGTCCGTTGCTATTATCTGTACATGGTGTCCGTGTGTGTTTACGACTAGACTACTTAAGATTGCAAGAGACGAGATGCGTAGAACGGTCGTCCGTTGCTGTTATATGTACATGGTGTCCGTGTGTGTTTACGACTAGACTACTTAAGATTGCAAGAGATTAGATTCGTAAGAATGATCCCTTTTGCTGTTTTATGTACATGGTCCCGTGTGTATTTATGACTAAACTACTTAATATTATAAGAGATTGAGATTCGTAAGACGGTCCAACATTGCTGTTACATGTACATGGTGTCCGTGTGTGTTTATGACTAGACTACTTAAGATTGCAAGAGACGAGATGCGTAGGACGGTCCAACATTGCTGTTACATGTACATGGTGTCCGTGTGTGTTTATGACTAGACTACTTAAGATTGCAAGAGACGAGATGCGTAGGACGGTCCAACATTGCTGTTACATGTACATGGTGTCCATGTGTGTTTATGACTAGACTACTTAAGATTGCAAGAGACGAGATGCGTAGGACGGTCCAACATTGCTGTTACATGTACATGGTGTCCGTGTGTGTTTATGACTAGACTACTTAAGATTGCAAGAGACGAGATGCGTAGGACGGTCCAACATTGCTGTTACATGTACATGGTGTCCGTGTGTGTTTATGACTAGACTACTTAAGATTGCAAGAGACGAGATGCGTAGGACGGTCCAACATTGCTGTTACATGTACATGGTGTCCGTGTGTGTTTATGACTAGACTACTTAAGATTGCAAGAGACGAGATGCGTAGAACGGTCGTCCGTTGCTGTTATATGTACATGGTGTCCGTGTGTGTTTACGACTAGACTACTTAAGATTGCAAGAGATTAGATTCGTAAGAATGATCCCTTTTGCTGTTTTATGTACATGGTCCCGTGTGTATTTATGACTAAACTACTTAATATTGTAAGAGATTGAGATTCGTAAGACGGTCCACTATTGCTGTTATATGTACATGGTGTCCGTTTGTATTTATGACTAAACTACTTAATATTGTAAGAGATTGAGATTCGTAAGACGGTCCACTATTGCTGTTATATGTACATGGTGTCCGTTTGTATTTATGACTAAACTACTTAATATTGTAAGAGATTGAGATTCGTAAGACGGTCCACTATTGCAGTTATATGTACATGGTGTCCGTTTGTATTTATGACTAAACTACTTAATATTGTAAGAGATTGAGATTCGTAAGACGGTCCACTATTGCTGTTATATGTACATGGTGTCCGTGTGTATTTATGACTAAACTACTTAATATTGTAAGATTTTGAGATTCGTAAGACGGTCCACTATTGTTGTTATATGTACATGGTGTCCGTTTGTATTTATGACTAAACTACTTAATATTGTAAGAGATTGAGATTCGTAAGACGGTCCACAATTGTTGTTATATGTACATGGTGTCCGTGTTTATTTATGACTAAACTACTTAATATTGTAAGAGATTGAGATTCGTAAGACGGTCAACAATTGTTGTTATATGTACATGGTGTCCGTGTGTATTATGACTAAACTACTTAATATTGTAAGAGATTGAGATTCGTAAGAATGATGCCTTTTGCTGTTTTATGTACATGGTCCCGTGTGTATTTATGACTAAACTACTTAATATTGTAAGAGATTGAGATTCGTAAGACGGTCCACAATTGTTGTTATATGTACATGGTGTCCGTGTGTATTATGACTAAACTACTTAATATTGTAAGAGATTGAGATTCGTAAGACGGTCCACTATTGTTGTTATATGTACATGGTGTCCGTTTGTATTTATGACTAAACTACTTAATATTGTAAGAGATTGAGATTCGTAAGACGGTCCACAATTGTTGTTATATGTACATGGTGTCCGTGTGTATTATGACTAAACTACTTAATATTGTAAGAGATTGAGATTCGTAAGACGGTCCACAATTGTTGTTATATGTACATGGTGTCCGTTTGTATTTATGACTAAACTAATTAATATTGTACGAGATTGAGATTCGTAAGACGGTCCACTATTGTTGTTATATGTACATGGTGTCCGTTTGTATTTATGACTAAACTACTTAATATTGTAAGAGATTGAGATTCGTAAGACGGTCCACAATTGTTGTTATATGTACATGGTGTCCGTGTGTATTATGACTAAACTACTTAATATTGTAAGAGATTGAGATTCGTAATAATGATCCCTTTTGCTGTTTTATGTACATGGTCCCGTGTGTATTTATGACTAAACTACTTAATATTTTAAGAGATTGAGATTCGTAAGACGGTCCACAATTGTTGTTATATGTACATGGTGTCCGTGTGTATTTATGACTAAACTACTTAATATTGTAAGAGATTGAGATTCGTAAGAATGATCCCTTTTGCTGTTTTATGTACATGGTCCCGTGTGTATTTATGACTAAACTACTTAATATTGTAAGAGATTGAGATTCGTAAGAATGATCCCTTTTGCTGTTTTATGTACATGGTCCCGTGTGTATTTATGACTAAACTACTTAATATTGTAAGAGATTGAGATTCGTAAGACGGTCCACAATTGTTGTTATATGTACATGGTGTCCGTGTTTATTTATGACTAAACTACTTAATATTGTAAGAGATTGAGATTCGTAAGACGGTCCACAATTGTTGTTATATGTACATGGTGTCCGTGTTTATTTATGACTAAACTAATTAATATTGTACGAGATTGAGATTCGTAAGACGGTCCACTATTGTTGTTATATGTACATGGTGTCCGTTTGTATTTATGACTAAACTACTTAATATTGTAAGAGATTGAGATTCGTAAGACGGTCCACAATTGTTGTTATATGTACATGGTGTCCGTGTGTATTTATGACTAAACTACTTAATATTGTAAGAGATTGAGATTCGTAAGAATGATCCCTTTTGCTGTTTTATGTACATGGTCCCGTGTGTATTTATGACTAAACTACTTAATATTGTAAGAGATTGAGATTCGTAAGACGGTCCACAATTGTTGTTATATGTACATGGTGTCCGTGTGTATTATGACTAAACTACTTAATATTGTAAGAGATTGAGATTCGTAAGAATGATCCCTTTTGCTGTTTTATGTACATGGTCCCGTGTGTATTTATGACTAAACTACTTAATATTGTAAGAGATTGAGATTCGTAAGACGGTCCACAATTGTTGTTATATGTACATGGTGTCCGTGTGTATTATGACTAAACTACTTAATATTGTAAGAGATTGAGATTCGTAAGACGGTCTACAATTGTTGTTATATGTACATGGTGTCCGTGTGTATTATGACTAAACTACTTAATATTGTAAGAGATTGAGATTCGTAAGAATGATCCCTTTTGCTGTTTTATGTACATGGTCCCGTGTGTATTTATGACTAAACTACTTAATATTGTAAGAGATTGAGATTCGTAAGACGGTCCACAATTGTTGTTATATGTACATGGTGTCCGTGTGTATTATGACTAAACTACTTAATATTGTAAGAGATTGAGATTCGTAAGACGGTCCACTATTGTTGTTATATGTACATGGTGTCCGTTTGTATTTATGACTAAACTACTTAATATTGTAAGAGATTGAGATTCGTAAGACGGTCCACAATTGTTGTTATATGTACATGGTGTCCGTGTGTATTATGACTAAACTACTTAATATTGTAAGAGATTGAGATTCGTAAGACGGTCCACAATTGTTGTTATATGTACATGGTGTCCGTTTGTATTTATGACTAAACTAATTAATATTGTACGAGATTGAGATTCGTAAGACGGTCCACTATTGTTGTTATATGTACATGGTGTCCGTTTGTATTTATGACTAAACTACTTAATATTGTAAGAGATTGAGATTCGTAAGACGGTCCACAATTGTTGTTATATGTACATGGTGTCCGTGTGTATTATGACTAAACTACTTAATATTGTAAGAGATTGAGATTCGTAAGAATGATCCCTTTTGCTGTTTTATGTACATGGTCCCGTGTGTATTTATGACTAAACTACTTAATATTGTAAGAGATTGAGATTCGTAAGACGGTCCACAATTGTTGTTATATGTACATGGTGTCCGTGTGTATTTATGACTAAACTACTTAATATTGTAAGAGATTGAGATTCGTAAGAATGATCCCTTTTGCTGTTTTATGTACATGGTCCCGTGTGTATTTATGACTAAACTACTTAATATTGTAAGAGATTGAGATTCGTAAGAATGATCCCTTTTGCTGTTTTATGTACATGGTCCCGTGTGTATTTATGACTAAACTACTTAATATTGTAAGAGATTGAGATTCGTAAGACGGTCCACAATTGTTGTTATATGTACATGGTGTCCGTGTTTATTTATGACTAAACTACTTAATATTGTAAGAGATTGAGATTCGTAAGACGGTCCACAATTGTTGTTATATGTACATGGTGTCCGTGTGTATTATGACTAAACTACTTAATATTGTAAGAGATTGAGATTCGTAAGAATGATCCCTTTTGCTGTTTTATGTACATGGTCCCGTGTGTATTTATGACTAAACTACTTAATATTGTAAGAGATTGAGATTCGTAAGACGGTCCACAATTGTTGTTATATGTACATGGTGTCCGTGTGTATTATGACTAAACTACTTAATATTGTAAGAGATTGAGATTCGTAAGACGGTCCACTATTGTTGTTATATGTACATGGTGTCCGTTTGTATTTATGACTAAACTACTTAATATTGTAAGAGATTGAGATTCGTAAGACGGTCCACAATTGTTGTTGTATGTACATGGTGTCCGTGTGTATTATGACTAAACTACTTAATATTGTAAGAGATTGAGATTCGTAAGACGGTCCACAATTGTTGTTATATGTACATGGTGTCCGTGTGTATTATGACTAAACTACTTAATATTGTAAGAGATTGAGATTCGTAAGAATGATCCCTTTTGCTGTTTTATGTACATGGTCCCGTGTGTATTTATGACTAAACTACTTAATATTGTAAGAGATGGAGATTCGTAAGACGGTCCACAATTGTTGTTATATGTACGTGGTGTCCGTGTGTATTATGACTAAACTACTTAATATTGTAAGAGATTGAGATTCGTAAGACGGTCCACAATTGTTGTTATATGTACATGGTGTCCGTCTGTATTATGACTAAACTACTTAATATTGTAAGAGATTGAGATTCGTAAGAATGATCCCTTTTGCTGTTTTATGTACATGGTCCCGTGTGTATTATGACTAAACTACTTAATATTGTAAGAGATTGAGATTCGTAAGACGGTCCACTATTGCTGTTATCTGGTTTATGGTGTCCGTGTATTACTGTCAATTTACTGTTAATTATGAGATGTTACACCATAATGTGGTTGTTGGCAGGCAATCCAAATCATGACAAACGAAGAGTTTCACCGATTGCGCTTTGACAGCTACACGGGCACGTTTAAGGCCGGTTTCACATAGAATACCGTGCTGCCACCTTGTCGTGTCATATGGAAACCAAAAATGGTCTAACGGATTTATTTTGTATAGGATAGCAGTTTGTAATATCACATGACCTGTCATGCTCCTTTCGTTCTCATACCGATCGGCGACAATGACCGATAGGCAGCCTGAGCACGACAGTAGGTCAGGTGAAAATGCCTTACATGTCGCGCTGCGTCGCCGCATCGGCGCCCGGCCAATGTGTTTCCTAGTTCGAGTGTTCCCGACAACCTACGAAAATCACCGAAGACTGAATTTGTTCTTTTAATTTAAACTGTCTCAACACTATTTTCGAATAGCTCATCCTGAAATATTTACGGAACTTTTTAGTGTCATCTCTTAGCCGACTAAAAAGTGTGTGAAACTCCCCTTCCTCTTCTCTAGCTCGATGCACAGGGTGAACCCAATACACTTTCGACCGTTTCTTCTTATATTTATTTATTTGTTTTCAACTATGGAATAAACCGCACAAGCAATAACAACGTCCGTAACGTCCTGATCCATTTCGGTGACTGAGTGAGTAGTGAGTTCTATATTATAAGTGAGGGAAGACTGAAGAACGACAGGTGCACGGTAGGAGCACGACAGTAGCCGGGTTCCTACTGCTGAAAACACGCGACATGGACCATAGAAAAATGAAATCATCCGCCTATGTGGATCCTGTGAAGACAATTTATATGTCCTGTGAAATTAGCTGTACACTATGTTCACAGGTATCGTAAGCGGTCTCCCTTTCTCTCTTTTCACTGCATGCGTTGAAGTAACTAATAGCTGGGATAATAGTACTCAAACAGACGTACTAGCGCTTTGCGACCATTCACCGTTAGACAAAGCTATGTCCAGATTGGAATTAACACCTCATCCTGGTTTAAATCTGAAAGAGGAATACAACAGGGGAGTGCACTTTCTCCATGTCTATTCATTTTAGTTATGGACGAAATAATGAAACAAATAAAAAGAGATATGACATTAGAGTTTAGTGACCTATTGTTTGCGGATGATGTGGTGATTTGGTGTTACAAAGAGCAGGATGTCCAGGAAAAACTCAATTTATGGAACAGCAAGTTTAAAGCACACGTTTAAAACTTACTGTCAGCAAAGAAAAAACAGTAGTAATGACAGTTGGAAATAATTTAAATCCAGTAACCTTAAAACTAGGAAATCACATCCTCAAAAATGTAGAGCACTTTAACAATCTTGGAAGCACTATAACTACTAATGGTAGAAACACTTGAAGTCACCAACAGACTATATAAAACAGACACATTTTCCCACCAAGTCATAAGTTTGTTATGGGATAGTAAAGTACCAAGATTAGCTAAATAAATAAAATTATTCAATACATACTTTATGCCTATTTTAACTTACAGCCTAAAAACTTGCACTCTGAATAAAAAAGACCGTAGTAGAATCCAGATATCTGAAATGAAATTTTTAAGGACATCTTTGCAGAAGACCAGACGAGATAGAATCAGAAATACAGACATAAGAGACCAGTTTGGGTGTCATTACTACTATTGGAAAAGATCATAATGACAAGGTTAGGATGGTTTGGATTGGACATGTAAGAAGAATGAAGGAAGAGTGGCAAAAATGTGGTTGGAAAGAGTTGTTGATGGCAAGAGAAGAGTTGGGAGACCATGAAAGAAATGGATGTACGTCATAAAGGAAGACATAATACTCAAATGACAGCAGTTCCAACAAATTGAGGATGACAGAGTACACATGTACAGTAGAAGATGGAAGAGGCTTGTCAGCACTCCCGAGAGACTGAAGCTGCTAACCCGATGATTTTGATGATCGTTAGATAGTAGCAAAGGCGCGTTGTACAGCGAATACATTGCATTTGGACAGTCTCTTTGTTTA
Source organism: Stictocephala bisonia (assembly GCA_035578905.1). Taxonomy (NCBI): domain Eukaryota; kingdom Metazoa; phylum Arthropoda; class Insecta; order Hemiptera; family Membracidae; genus Stictocephala; species Stictocephala bisonia. Next base: position 219,619 of record JAQJVL010001208.1, on the reverse strand, counting down.
TATAATCAATGGTTCAATCCTATATATCTTATAACATATACTGCATAGCCTACGCTGTATTAGTTGTCGACATGTCGCGTGTTTTATATAGGCCTACTCTTGCATGTCTTTCAAGGCGCGCAATCGTTCTTCACATGACCTCGTTTGAAAACACCCGTGAACATGAGATTACACCAGGACAATTGGTTGTGTAAGAAATCAGAAACGTCGGTAAATATTATATGCAGTACAGTGTAAACCTACGTAGCTATTGCGCGGTTAAACCCTTGATTATATGAATATTGACAAATAGATATATAATGTAATAGGAATATTTGTACCAGTATTGGTTAGTTAGTGAGGTCTGATACTATAGCTGGTTTAAAGTGCTTTACATCTGCATGGGACTACACTAGCACTCTACTACTGTACCTCAAAGCATCTGATAATAAGAAATATTGTACAACGTTTAGCGTTGGATGATAAATATATCTGTGTGCATATAAAAGCAATGACCTAATCTAGAATATCAAAAGCTTGTATATAAAATAAAGATTTAGGTAAAATCTGTTATATGCCCGTAAAGAGTTTTTTCTTAACAGGACTGTTTTAGAGCTGAATCGAGAAACATTTTATCCTAACCCAAGCTGATCACGGGTACTACCCAAGCTGATCACGGTTGCTTCCCAAGCTGATTACGCTTGCTACCCAAGCTGATCACGCTTGCTACCCAAGCTGATCACGTTTGCTACCCAAGCTGATCACGGTTGCTACCCAAGCTCATCACGCTTGCTACCCAAGCTGATCACGGTTGCTACCCAAGCTGATCACGCTTCCTACCCAAGCTGATCACGGTTGCTACCCAAGCTGATCACGCTTGCTACCCAAGCTGATCACGCTTGCTACCCAAGCTGATTACGCTTCCTACCCAAGCTGATCACGGTTGCTACCCAAGCTGATCACGGTTGCTACCCAAGCTCATCACGCTTGCTACCCAAGCTGATCACGGTTGCTACCCAAGCTGATCACGGTTGCTACCCAAGCTGATCACGCTTGCTACCCAAGCTGATCACGCTTGCTACCCAAGCTGATCACGGTTGCTACCCAAGCTGATCACGGTTGCTACCCAAGCTGATCACGGTTGCTACCCAAGCTGATCACGGTTGCTACCCAAGCTGATCAGGGTTGCTACCCAAGCTGATCACGGTTGCTACCCAAGCTGATCACGGTTGCTACCCAAGCTGATCACGCTTGCTACCCAAGCTGATCACGGTTGCTACCCAAGCTGATCACGCTTGCTACCCAAGCTGATCACGCTTGCTACCCAAGCTTATCACGGTTGCTACCCAATCTGATCAGTATGCTACCCAACCTACACCTGATTGCTGGATTGGCACTAAATCACTGTTGATTGCCCCTCATATTGTCTTCTAACAAAATATCATCTTTTTAGAACGCCCCAAGTTTATAGGAAAAAGTTTACATTTTGTGGGCATATAACCGATTTTGATCAAGATTTATTGTGTTTTTGTACTTGGGACATTATTTTTTCGTTATATCCTATATAAGGAACTTGTGACTACATATTTTCGTTGTGTAGTCGGGTTGACGTCTGAGATGACATCAATGACGTGTGGCGCAGTAGCTGGCAACAATTGAGGTCAGCGGGCGTGGGTGGGGTCACCGACCCGCGATAACACCCCATACTCCACCAGTTCCTAGAACTGTCGTCGGTGGAACAAGAGGAGCGGTTGTCCACTCAAGTGTGAACTGATACAGATGTTGTGTTATACTCGGCCATGCTGTTTTAATGTCACTAGAGAACAGGAGCTATAACAAATTTAAGTTATTGAAATATTTTATTTCCCACTTATATGAATTACAGTATTTTATTTTTATGTTTTCATCCAACCATCACACAAACACTATTGTACTATCCTTTTCTGTAGTCAAGTCTGTAGAACACGACAACCAGTCATACATCTCAGCCTTCAGACAGTCTGTAGAACACGTAACCAATCCTACATCTCAGCCTTTATACATTAATGTCTGTAGAACATGATTGCCAGTTCTACATCTCACCCTTTAGACATTAATGTCTGTAGAACACGATAACCAGTCTTACATCTAAGCCATTAGACATTATTGTCTGTAGAACACAATTGCTAGTCCTACATCTCAGCCTTTAGACATTAATGTCTGTAGAACAAGATTGCTAGTCCTACATATCAGCCTTTGGACATTAATGTCTGTAGAACACGATTGCTAGTCCTACATCTCGGCCTTTAAACATTCATGTCTGTAGAACACGATAACCAGTCTTACATCTAAGCCATTAGATATTATTGTCTGTAGAACACGATCGCTAGTCCTACATCTCAGCCTTTAAACATTCATGTCTGTAGAACACGATAACCAGTCTTACATCTAATCCTTTAGACATTATTGTCTGTAGAACACGATTGCCAGTCCTACATCTCAGCCATTATTACAGCCACAATTACAAACATTACAGATCACCCTACACAAACACGACTGTAGAACACGATTACACGCCCTACAGCTCACTCTACACAATCACGACTATAGAACACAATTATAAACCCTATAGCTCATTTTACACTGCCGTGCCTGTATAACACGATTACACGCCCTACAGCTCACTCTACATTGTTATGCCTGTATATCACGATTACACGCCCAACAGCTTACTCTACACAATCACGACTGAAGAACACAATTACAAACCCTATAACTCACTCTACATTGTCATGCCTGTATATCACGATTACACGCCCAACAGCTTACTCTACACAATCACGACTGAAGAACACGATTACACAGCTCACTAAACAGTCAAGCCCCACATATCTATCTGCCTTTCCACAGTACGATTATAGTCACAAGCATTTTTATCTCTCTACCACCACCCCTCTCTTCCCAGCAAAGAGCGTCAACTTCATTTTACTTAATTTTCTTCATTATCCTTTTTTAAGGCGTCCTTCACATTAATACTACTGTATCACTGTTTTTTTAAGTGTCGAAAAACGTATCCTTTGCTGTGCCCTGATCTGGAGTTCCTCCTCCTTCTCCTCGACGTAAGCTACTTTGATTACAGGTGACTGGGCGTAGAGTTCTGACAAGACGTCTGCTGAGGAATGCGGGGCGGTCCTTAGCGGGGCCACGCAGTCTGGGGATTTGACATGGATGAGGGGAAGGACTCATTATTCTGAACTTGATCAGTCTTTGTCCTCCTTTGTGGCAGACCGTCTGTCCGAGGAAGATATTGACAGATTCATTCCTGCCATCATCACGTTACTTCATGGCCGCCATCTGTCAAAGAAGATGGATTCGCTAATGAAAAATGTATGGACTTATGGTTACAAACATGAGTGTCTCCCGGCTTTGGCCCATTCAGCCCTCGATTACTGAATTAATGCGATCCACTCAGATGCTTTTTTTCAAACTTGATGATTTATTAGGCCTAAATAATTGCCGGGAATATCCTCTACATTATCAAATGTATTCGTTCCGTAATGACGGTGTTTTATGACTTCTGTCGAAATTTTTAAAATTGTTAACGTATCCTGAATTTATCCAATATTCTTTGATATTGCAAATTTATTGTAATTTCACCGTTTATGAATCACTTGACATTGTTCTGTACAAATATTGCTCTTATAAAATTCAATGGAGCAAAACTGGAATATAAACGATTCCTAATCATCATCAGAGATCCGAGTATTTAGTTTGTGTTGGGTGGGTTGACAATCTAATTGACGTTAGTCATTTTTCCAACAAGTTCTGAGTCGCCTATTACAACAGCACTATATTTGATCCTTGTCACGTCCTTATTAAGATGTACACAAACTACCGTCACAAGTACATCCTGAGCCCGGCTCGCCACATCCGCAATAACACTGATACCTTATCACTTCCGTGATGCAACCAATTGCCGATAGAGCCCGCGTTGTTTTGTGCTGGGGGTGATAGTGTTATCAGGGCACCAGTCAGTGGATCGCCTAGTCGTCTTTCCCTGGGAATACGTTGGGAAACGTTACATCCATCGAGGTATACTAATCCCCGTCGATGTATACTACTCGGTTACGTCACAGTCACACCCCTTTACCCACGCCTCACACACCATCTCCTTGTAAACCTAATCTCGTAAAAGCACTAGATGTGCATAGCGTATTTCTGTGTTCTTTCACTTTTCCTATTTCTAAATTCATCACCTTATTGAAATTGTCGGAAAACTAAAGTATTCTCCTGCAGTTGTAGTAAAAGCCATTTCTGCCACATTTGAAGTCACAGTCCCTTTAAAAAAGTAGGGACGATGTTTTTACCGGAATTGCACAAAAATCGTCCACTTTAGGCGAGATTATTTCTTGCTCAAACATGTCAACTTCAATTATTCGTTCGTTACGACGGTTTAATTTACTCTAAATAAAATGTTGCTTCCTTACTGAAACTTAACCGTGGGTAAAATTCATCTTCCCTGTCCTTTTGAGTCTACAGGAGCATAGTCAAAATAATCACGTTTCTTTTTATGACCAAATCTAAGAAATTGTAGTCTATAATCTTTATAGAACAAACATACGTGTATTCAGTTCTGAACTTGGGTGACCAGTAGCATCTAGTGGTGATGAGCTCCAGAAAACTAGAGAAATGTTAACGGATGCCTATTATCACAGACGTCAGCTGCAGAAACGGCTTGACACCTTTGCATTTATTGGTGGTCTGCATAAAAGGTAATGATGCTCATAAAATACCTCAGTATATTACAAGACGTTACGTTCTTAGAATACTCGCTGCGTCTTTATGTTGTCGGTAGAGAAGGAATCTGTCACTATCAAAGACGGCTTGTCTGGCGATTGGCGTGAGAAACAGATAAGGATGACGGATTTGCAGAGATAAAGAGGAGATGCATTCAACACAAGGGACTCTTTGACGAGCCATGTGGATAGACACGTCCTTCTCTTATTGCTGGGATGTTTCGAAACCACGTCAGAAATATAAACAGACTCTGTTGAAGTGTACAGGCCTCCTACTTTCCTCTATGGCCAGCTGGTGACCTCACGCTTTAGATAACTCACGCTTTTTGTCATTATACTTTTAAGAAAATTTTATTATCAATAATTTTGATTAGTTCTAACATGAAATATAACATGTTACAGACTTGCTATTATTTAAATAATAATAATAATTACTGCGTCAGACAAAGTACATTGTATAGCAATAGTCATAGTAAATTAAATAGTCTAAAATGTTCCATTCATTCATTCCATCAAAGTTACTTTCAAACATACAATTTTGCATTCAGAGTCATTCATTCGAATTCTATCCAATATACAGCTCTGGTCTGTGTGTTCATAGGGCCTCCCAGTTGTGAATCCGCGACACAGGAGCGCCTCTTACCTGGCTGAGGGGTTGTCATAAATAATTTTCGCTAGGGGTGCGACTCAGGAGCGCCTCCCCATCCCTTTTCGGAGGCACTCCTGTGTCGCACCTAAAACTACCTGTACTCGGCACTCTACCTGCGTCCTACCTGCTATCGAGCTCAGCTCGCGGGGCCTCCTGAATGCCTACCAATCTAATATCACAACAGCTACTATGATACTGACTTTGTTAGGTGCACTGCATATTTTGTAGGAGTAAGTGTAACATTGGTTCTTAAACGGTTATACTAAAAGACCAATCAAAACTATTAATGTACTGTGATAAGTATTCTTAATAATGTTTCATTTTATTTTAATTAATAAGAGGTTAAACTATTGCAGACTTGTTTCAAAACAAGTTTGTTACTGTACAGATAAAATACACCCACGCTTGTTTATTCACACTAACTATCTTGGTCTTCGGATGTGGACCGCGTCACGTTTACTACATCAACTCCCGAAGACTAAGAAAATGATGTATTTATAGTCATCTTTTAAAAAAAATTATAAACTTGATACTATTTAGTTTTATGTAAAAGGAACATGTAGACACTCTTCCTTTGCTCATGACTTGCCCCTTTAACCCGTGAGTATTAATTATGAAATATTAACCATAGTTTATACAAATTCGTAAAAGCCAAGCAGTGGTTTTTAAAAAATTGTATAATTTTATTACTTGGCAAGTTGTTTCAAAGAAATTGAAGAGTTGCAAAAAAAAGTCAATAACTACAAATAGGCTTGTAAATAAAGAATAAGTATTTCTTAGTTTTAATATGTAATAATTTGTATAACATTCTAAAATAATAAAATCAAATGAAATAAATTAGTTTCCAAAATATAATGATATAACTGTTAGAACATATGGTGTAACTTATTTAAAAATTAAAATTGAGCTTTACATTTGAAAGAAGATAAATAACTAGTTTATCAGTTTTATGTAATTAAATCAAGAATTTATTGTGCAGGTGTAAAAATGTTCTGAGACTGGAAGACAATATAAGATATTTTATAATTTTATTTGATTTTGACGCTATTCATATTGAATTATCACTCGCTAATAAACGTCTTTTGATAATTTACGCTATCTAATTTCTATCTATTTCAATTATTTAATGGCTATTTTTCAAATGATTACAGTATTGACGATTCAACCTGCTTAGCCTTGATTTAATAGAAAGGACTATGAAAAGTAGTTACTTAGGAATACGTCAAACGCTAACCAATCCACGATTTTACGTCTTATACATTACACATTTCTATGACTTAGAAGCGTGTCAATGAATCAGACTATAACAGCTTATTTTAATATAGCTTATATTTACAATTTCAATACATAAAGGCTTTTTTATTTCTGAAGTAATCTGAAGTGTAAAATTTGCTAACAAACCCGGGAATCGAACCTGGATCATATGTAAATACTGTAACATGTATGCTTATTTTAATAAAAATACATATCGCCTACTGTTAGATTGCTCTCAAGTTGAACACAATCTCACCATAGATATCAAGAGCCCTTAGTTTTTGAACCCTTGTCAAACCCTTGTCACACTGGACCCGCGAGGGTACGACAGTGGAGCGCCTCAAGGGCAGGCGCTCCACTGTCGCAGTTGTGGTATTTCTTGGCTGACAGTTTTATTAGTTTTTGCCAGGCGCTCCACTGTCGCTCTCCCCCCAGTTGTGTGCCATAAAAGCGTCTGTACTATAAAATGCTTCTGCAATCAGAACTTGCTTCAGACGCGTTTTGAATGCCTTGAGCATTGGGGCACTTTTTACCGAATTTGGCAGACTGTTGACAAATTGGGCTCCTGCCTGTGAAGGCAAACGCTCATGAACTACCGTTCTGTGTTTACCAGGTCGGTAGTTGTCCCTGCCTCTAGTTGCATAAGAGTGTATGTCATTAACTCTTATGAGATTGCACTTTGATTTGAAAAAGAATTCACGTATGTAGAGACAGGGTAATGTCAATAGTTTCAAGCTTTTGAAAGCTGGTTTGCACGACTCTCTGATGTGCAATTTTGCGATGGTTCGGACTGCCTTTTTTTGAAGAATGGAAATTCTAGAAAAGTGTGCGTTTGTGCAACCTCCCCACAAGGTCAATCCATAGGAGAGGTATGGGTAAATTACTCCGTAATAAGCCGTCATCAGTACCTGAGTCGGGCAGTATTCGGATAGTTGTCTCTAGACATAGATGCCTGAGGTAGTTTTGAACACACACTGTATACGTGAAAATATTGTTAGCATGGTCAGTAGGGAAAGTATGTTTCTACAATACACTGTATTTATTATTATATACTGTATAACAGTGCAGCAATATTTGATAGATACAAATGGACGTAAAAGTTAGGTTAGTTAATGTCAATCATCTAGATTTGTATGCTATAAAACCTAGCAAATGTCTGTCTATTTGCTTGACCTTTAAAATCTGTGAAGCATGCACCGTTCTTCATCCGACCGTCATGAAACTTTGGGAAGTAATGTATTCGTTTTTTCCAGGAAAGGTTTGTAAGCATGGTTTTATTCTCATCTGACAGTAGGGTTCCACCCAACTGGCTTTGAAGTTTCAATAATAGTGGAATTATTTTATTTATTTAACTATTCATCAGTTGTTGAATAAAACAAATTACATTACAACTTTTTGAATCAGGCTAAGTATGGCTTATGTATGTTTACTTTCATAAAATCTAAACATTACTGTTTATCCCGTAGTGACGCACAGATAAACAACTAGCGTTTAATAAACTAAACTGCACACAATATTTGGTACTTTTTAACTAACTGACCATGCGAAGAAACAGACTTTCCAAAGTTTAGAAGTCAGAACGATATTTTTCCAACATACCATGTATATTTATTACATTCGTCCCAATTTCTAAACCATGACACACTATTGACATTTTGCACTCGTTAATTCTTCATTATATCTGGATTGTTATGAATTGTCAAACGAATACACGAAAATGCGTACAGCGAATAATGCGTACACCTGGAATCTTGCGAAATATGCGTACAGGATCAAGTTTTGACAGATGACGAGGGTAACCTATGACGTCACAACAATTAGATAGGCGAAAAATGCGTACAACTTTTAGGGCAAATGGATCTTTTACAACAATTGAATTATATAAATGCCTCTACCTCTAAAATAAATATGAATGTCGGTTAGTTTCTTGGGATTGGAGAATCTAACCTAACCTAACCTAACCTAATTTCGCTGTACGCATCTTTCATGCCACCGGGGAGAATACTTACCCTCGTCAAATACCACTATTTCCTTCTGTACGCATATTTCGCTGTACGCATCTTTCGTGTCACCTGTCAAACGTCACAGAGATGCGTAACCATGGTACAACTTAGACCTAGAACGACCTTTTTTATTGCAATGTTCGTTATTTAATATTCTTATAATTAATTTAAATATTACTTGGTAAGCAACAAATGCTAGTTAACCCTGGATACATGATAAGTTTTATGTCACGTCTCCAATATGATTTGAAGATAAACATTTGATCCTGAATTTATATTACATCCAAGTTTAAATTTGAAATCATGTATGTGTCTGTAATAAGATGAAGTGGTAAAACAATAATTAATATTTACAAAATTCAATAATGCTCATTAACTAGTTTAATGAACCCAACTGATCTATTCCTCCTTCACAACCTAGACGTTCCTAACCTGTCCTACAATCCTCAAGTTTACGATTCCCGCACAATGAAGCTTTGAGGCAAGTTGGAGGGAAGGTGATTTCGGCTTCCTGTCCACCTTTAACGCAAGGTGTGTTGTTTGTTGTACAATGGACATTGTGCGCTCGCTGGCTTACCTCTGCCGCGCCGGAAGTCCGCTCCAACCTGGCGGAAGTTGGTGAAATATGGTCCTCCGCCACCGGATCTCCAGCCAATAATACCACATTGTACTCGCACTCCGGTTTGCTGCAGTTTCGTGGGAGCTGCAAGGAACATTCCTCGTGGGGTAAGAACACAATCCACCCCCTCACTTTTTACGACCGTTTTACGTTTCGTGAAGATCGTCTAGTGGAGTTTTTTCGACAAATATGTAAATCCCGGGGGTTTTATGAAGGTTTTTATCTGCCAGCAGGGGACCGTTCACGACCCACGAATTGGGATTTTCTTCTACGCCTACTGTTTTGCTTATTGTATTGGATGAACTGAAAAAATATAATAAAAAACTCCTGTATCTGTATTCTTCTAAATCGTTTGCCTACAATAAATAAAACATACTTTCTCAACAATTATTTCGTCTTCATTACTAGTTCCAGTGTAATATATTCTCTGCCTAGGGTATCATATTCTATTATTGACTCGAACGAGTATTTATCTAAATCCAGTATAACAAATTCGTTTAATGGTGTTTGGAGAGGAAAAGAATATTTTTGTTTGAAAAAAATGTGTTTTACAATTGTTATATTCTCTGTTTCTTTCTCTTTTGTTTGATATACAATACTTGTGTTTCTAAGGTTTATTTCATTAATAAATAAAAAATTAAATCAATAGATGCATGTGTCTTTTATGGATTGCATATCAGGATTTTTCTCTACAGAGAATGTAACCTAAATTCATAAGGTGACATTTTAACATTTTTAATTAATAGTTTAGTACTCTGTGTATTAATGTTTATTTATGTGACTGATTGCAGACATCCGTGTTGTTTCCATGACAACAGTATGTTTACATTGTTTGTTTACACTTTGTTTTGACAGTTCAGTTCTGTGTTTTTGTAAATGTGAATAGAAGTTTGTTGTTTTAATGTATTGTGAAGTGCATTATTTTACAGTAGTATATTTTTCAATTAAAATGTCTGCATCATCAAGTTCATTTATAAGTAGAAAGGGAGTTGGTGGAAATAAAAATCACAAGATAACTAAAAGTAGTTGTACTATTTCTAACCTAAATTATGACAGTAAATTTAGATCTACACTAGGCCTAGAGCAAAAGAGTAGCTCAAGTAAAAGCTGTGAAGTAATTTTGAAGAATTTAAATTATTTGATGGATGTGGTAGTGAGTGTTGCATAGTAGACATGTCAATACTAAAAAAAGTTGGCAGAAATTGCTATTTGTAAAAAGTGTTCATGTAAAATTACAGTTTAGCCTAATAAGTTAGACTTGTAAGTTTACAGTCCGTATAAAAAAAAAAAAAAAAATGGATGTGCGTCGGACCACACGGTGGAAGTTATACTTCTTTGGCCATTCTCATACACCCACTCACGCACACAAACAGACAGGATATATAAATGAAATATAAGACATTTTTCAATATTATTCAATATATTTATCTTCAATATATTATACGTGACTTCATTATTATATTATACACCTATATTATCATTATCAGTAATTTCTTCGATTAAATTTCTTCGATTAACAATCGATTAATCGATAGTTCTTAAAAATTTGTTCTTACTTTTCAGCGTGACGCGGTTTCTCGACCAACATCCCATCCCAAAGTGTCTAACGGGCGCAAAGAAGTATAACTTCAATAATACATTTCTATACTTATGTACCTGTATCTCAATGACTATAATAGGTATTGAGCTGACATTTTCATAAAAGCTTTATATGGGTTATTTAAAGAGGCTGAATAAGTTAGGGAGAATTTTCTAGGTAAATTCTTAAGATTTTTAACATTTAAACTACCAAAACTAGGAAAAACATTTTAAAAGTAAAAAAAATGTTGATACAGTACCATTTGATTATTTTTTTTCCCTTAATTACTCCACAGGTCCATACAAGTACCAAAGCAAGTGTGCAAAATTGTATTATCATAGCTCTTAAACGGCCTGAGGAAAAGGTACATGAACTTTGCATAATTAAAATGGAGAAGATATGACTGTCCAGTGGTTGTGCTGTACGTAATATGATATGTAAATATGTTACCTACAGAGACCGACTGAAGAAATCCTTCTTCACACGTTCATTGCGGGGGTTGTGCTGTACGTAATATTAAATGTAAATATGTTACCTACAGAGACCGACTGGAGAAATCCTTCTTTAACACGTTCACTGTGGTGGTTGTGCTTTAAATGTTATAATTCAATTAAAATTATTATTCACGATACAGAAATATAGATAACAGCGCCTAGGGTACATTATTGACTTAGTTTCTGCAGTAAAAATGTTAGTTGAATACGCTAATATAGAGAGTAGAAAGTAATATAATTTTATCAAATAACTTTCAACCTAGAATCTACAGTTTCTGGTGACAACCGCGTCAAGGTACTATCTACAATATTTACTGTAGATTCTTAACTTTCAACCTGGTTAAAAATGATACTTTGATTTCTAGGCATAGCACACCATTCTCTTTGAATCAATGCGTTGCATCCCAAAGAGTTCAAATATACACAAACAAGATGTGTGCCACAACTTGCGAAAGGCACGTGCCCGCTGGTAACACAACAGGGAGAGAACTGATAAACCTTCGTTATCAGTGGGGATGGTACGCACGGTGACACGCCCTCGCAGTAGGCAGAGGATTAGGAACTGCGCACTTGAACTCTTCACTGTCAACCTTAAGTAAACAGATCTCTAAACCATAGATTTCGTCACTATTGTACGAAGTACAATAAAGGTGACAGTTATTAATAACTTCGACTTTTGATAAGGAATTGCTTATCATAACTGAGAATTGATTTCCAAACAAAGTAAATATATAATGGATATTCATTTTATTTTCCTTTTAGGGCCAAGGCAAGACATTGGTAATTCCAAACAGAAATGGAATAAATTTTTCTAATATTGATGATAAATTTTGATGTTTTAATTATTCAAAATAAATCGTTCAAATATTCAATATCTACACATTTTTACGTATAATAAATAAATAAACCGTTTGTCAAACTGACTTGGAATAAAAATTCCTTAGAAGACAATATTAAACATAAATGCAGTATATATATTCTTTTCGAATTTACCTGGTGTAGGCTACAAAATAACTTATAAAAACAATTGAGAGAATAGGCTAAAGCCTATGCAAAGCCAAAACTTATATTTATAGGGCCTATGTGTACTAAGCCTTACAAAAGCTACACAAAAATACCTATATTGTAATTTACTTTCTCCCATATGCGTTAGCATAAAAAAGTTTGTGATCGTCAACAAAATGTTTGTTACAAGTTGGTCTTAAAATAAAAAAAGCCGATTAAAAAATATATGTCTGTCCTTATGCGTGTGCATGTTGGATACAGAGACCGACTGAAGATATCCTTCTTTTAACACGTTTACTGCGGCGGTTGTGCTGTACGTAATTTGATATCGAGACCGACTGAAGATATCCTTCATTGAAATTTGAAATTTTAGTTTTTTATTTTAATGGGTAAAAAACATATGAAAATAGAATTTTCTCAAAAATGACTTTAACATTTTTGATCAAAATTTCAGAAAAGGAGTGAATTACAATTTAAAATATTTTAGTAAACTGCATTACTCTAACTTAAAAAGTTTTTTAGTTATAACATTTTTTACGGACAAAACAGTTAAAAAAATCAAAATGTTCCAGCTTTGTTCTAAAGATTTTTATTGAATTTTCAGCAAAGACATAAATTACTATTATAAAATATTTTAGTTACCACCCCACTAAGTTGGGGCTGAAGGCCGAAGGTCGGAAGCCACAACTCAAGTTATTGAAGGTTGTTTACATAAAATCTGGCTGTGATTAAATGACAGCTGCTTTTGAAGATTCTTGTCCATACTTTTATTTAAACCAAATAAGGTTTTGGTCTGTACATTCCTTATAAATGAATTCAATTGAACATCTGTTTTAATTGTACATTTATTAACAATCTGATATAACATAACAAAGGGAAAGGGAGTAAGTCTGTGCCGGTTTCTTGGTGCCATTTATTTGTTTGTTTGTTTATTTTTTAACTAATCGAAGTAATCCTGCCTGGCTAACAAATCGTATAATAATTTACTTTAAATATGATTTGAATATTCATTTCCGTAAGGTAAATGTACCAAAGCAAGGTGTTGTGTAGTGTAGTGTTGACCCACATTTATTTGTCCATCAGGCCTAGCACGTTGGCTCAAGGTCAATTGGTATCATTTAACCAGCAATTGGAGTGACCTTTGCCGCCACTACTTCTGCCGCATGCGCTCAGCGTACAACAGATGTGACTACGGCGTCCGGGTACGCGTTATATCGATCATCTCCGACTTCACCACATTTTTGGACAAAAACTACAATATGTAAACAGACTAATTACTATTGCGTCTATATGGCATACAAAACACGGTTGGGGCCAATTACAGCGTCTATATGACATACAAAACACGGTTGGGGCCAATTACTGCGTCTATATGGCATACAAAACACGGTTGGGGCCAATTACTGCGTCTATATGACATACAAAACACGGTTGGGGCCAATTACTGCGTCTATATGGCATACAAAACACGGTTGGGGCCAATTACTGCGTCTATATGGCATACAAAACACGGTTGGGGCCAATTACAGCGTCTATGTGACATACAAAACACGGTTGGGGCCAATTACTGCGTCTATGTGACATATAAAACATAATTGGGGCCAATTAATGCGTCTATGTGACACATAAAATATGGTTGGGGCCAATTACTGCGTCTATATGGCATACAAAACATGGTTGGGGTGAACTACTGCGTCTATACGTCATACAATTCACGGTTGGGGCAAATTACTGCGTCTATATGGCATACAAAACACGGTTGGGGCAAATTACTGCGTCTATATGGCATTCAAAACACATTTGGGGCCAATTACTGCGTCTATATGGCATACAAAACACGGTTGGGGCAAATTACTGCGTCCATATGGCATTCAAAACACGGTTGGGGCAAATTACTGCGTCTATATGGCATACAAAACACGGTTGAGGCACATTACTGCGTCTATATGGCATACAAAACACGGTTGGGGCAAATTACTGCGTCTATATGGCATACAAAACACGGTTGAGGCACATTACTGCGTCTATATGGCATACAAAACACGGTTGGGGCAAATTACTGCGTCTATATGACATACAAAACACGGTTGGGGCAAATTACTGCGTCTATATGGCATACAAAACACGGTTGAGGCACATTACTGCGTCTATATGGCATACAAAACACGGTTGGGGCAAATTACTGCGTCCATATGGCATTCAAAACACGGTTGGGGCAAATTACTGCGTCCATATGGCATTCAAAACACGGTTGAGGCACATTACTGCGTCTATATGGCATACAAATCACGGTTGAGGCAAATTACTGCGTCTATATGACATACAAAACACGGTTGGGGTCTATTACTGTGTGTATATGGCATACAAAACACGGTTGGGGCAAATTACTGCGTCCATATGGCATTCAAAACACGGTTGGGGCACATTACTGCGTCTATATGGCGTACAAAACGGCCTAAACCGTTGTCGGTAAAATTGCACTTAAGCTGTTTGGGACTGTCAATATGGCTTGGCGAACGGCCTAAACCGTTGTCGTGTAAAATAGCACTTAGGCTGTCTGAGACTGTCAAAGTGACTTGGCGAAACGGCCTAAACCGTTGTCGGTAAAATTGCATTTAGGCTGTCTGGTACTGTCAAGGTGGCTTGGCGAAACGGCCTAAACCGTTGTCGGTAAAATTGCATTTAGGCTGTCTGGTACTGTCAAGGTGGCTTGGCGAAACGGCCTAAACCGTTGTCGGTAAAATTGCATTTAGGCTGTCTGGTACTGTCAAAGTGACTTGGCGAAACGGCCTAAACCGTTGTCGGTAAAATTGCATTTAGGCTGTCTGGTACTGTCAAGGTGGCTTGGCGAAACGGCCTAAACCGTTGTCGGTAACATTGCATTTAGGCTGTCTGGGACTGTCATGGTGGCTTGGCGAAACGGCGTAAACCGTTGTTGGTAAAATGGCATTTAGGCTGTCTGGGACTGTCAAGGTGGTTTGGCGATACGGCCTAAACCGTTGTTGGTAACATCGCTCTTAAGCTGTCTTGGACTGTCAATGTGGCTTGGCGAACGGCCTAAACCGTTGTCGTGTAAAATAGCATTTAGGCTCTTTGGGACTGTCAAAGTGGCTTGGCGAAACGGCCTAAACCGTTGTTGGTAACATTGCATTTAGGCTGCCTGGGACTGTCAAGGTGGCTTGGCGAAACGGCCTAAACCGTTGTTGGTAACATTGCATTTAGGCTGTCTGGGACTGTCAAGGTGGCTTGGTGAAACAGCCTAAACCGTCGTTGGTAAAATGGCATTTAGGCTGTCTGGGACTGTCAAGGTGGTTTGGCGAAACGGCGTAAACCGTTGTTGGTAACATTGCACTTAAGCTGTCTTGGACTGTCAATGTGGCTTGGCGAACGGCCTAAACCATTGTCGTGTAAAATAGCAGGCTATCTTGGACTGTCAATGTGGCTTGGCCAAACGGCCTAAACCGTTGTCGGTAAAATTGCATTTAGGCTCTCTGGGACTGTTAAACTGGCTTAGCGAAACGGCCTAAACCGTTGTCGGTAAAATTGCATTTAGGCTCTCTGACACTGTCAAAGTGGCTTGGCGAAACGGCCTAAACCGTTGTCGGTAAAATTGCATTTAGGCTCTCTTGGACTGTCAAAGTGGCTTGGCGAAACGGCCTAAACCGTTGTCGGTAAAATTGCATTTAGGCTCTCTTGGACTGTCAAAGTGGCTTGGCGAAACGGCCTAAACCGTTGTCGGTAAAATTGCATTTAGGCTGTCTGGAACTGTCAAGGTGGCTTGGCGAAACGGCCATCTTAATTTGTCACTTACTGAATTTTTTAGAAGTGTGAGAGCCCTCTTCACTTTATGTAGAATGTAAGACCGAACCTGGACGTTGTGTCCGTGGCCCCAGAGTTCATATTTAAAATTCTCTGTGCCAATGACCAAGGGACAACTTGTTAAAACTGTCATACAGTCTACAAAAAAGACATCATTGTTCAGATCAACTTAACATTGAAACAGGTTCACACGTACAGTACTTAAAAAAACAATGTTTGTTTTAGCTTTAGCATTTCGTCCAAGTAGTACAAAGATAAACATGTTTTTTTTATATTTTAGTCTAAAAACTGGAATGTGATGTCTCAAGTACTTCACATTTAGTTACTATTGCAATGCCAATACAAATGGCTATGCAGTTGGTGTTTTACACCTTTCATTCTAATATTGACGTTTCAATTCGCTGTTCTTTCGCGACTAAGTATCATAATTTCTGTTGAGAGATTGGGCCCACCTGACGACAGGTCTACTGAGGGACCGCCTCGCTGGTGAGTCAGTCACCTATCTCTGTCTCTCTCGGCGCGTATCTCGGTAGCCATGTAACTGCGGACAATGCCCCTTTGATCTCGCCGCCCCCTTCACTCGTATCCCAAGAGATTACGTTTTACGCTTTTGATAGCATCTTTGTCATTTTCGTTCCAACCATTTTTATTTACTTTACGATAAGTGCTTTGCCGAAGAAGTTGATTTATACTCGTACGGTTCTTCGGTTAGCATGCGTTTGGGATTCAATTAATTGGTCTGGTTAAATCTTTATGAGGATTTGAAATTCAGACAGAAAATAGTTAAGTACCATATATATAAAGAGTACTGCTCCCACGACTTTTACATATTTATTTATTTTCTTAAAATCCCAATCGTCAAAATCTTGATAAGTAAGAAATGAATATGGTGAGTTTATATGAGTGAATGTAGCTATCGGCGTGGACACTACTAGATAAGTCTGGGGTGTACATGTCGGGTGGTAATCAGTGTCCGGATGTTGTGTAAGGGAGAGAACTGAATATCAGACTTAGCAATAAGCTGAAAGTCAGACCAACACTATGTGGTTCGGATTCCACGTAAAGCTGTAGGTCCCTTAGTTGCCCTGGCTATTGGGCTATTAATAAAATACCTTTTCTGTGGAACAGTCGAACTCAATTAGTAACCAGACTATACTAATCTACACTATCCTACACTCATATAATCATTCATATTCGCCTTAAAAAACGTTGTGTTGTCTTTTCATAAATTTTTGAGATGTAAATATTGGATCATTGATACAGGACTAGCCTGTTAGAACAATAACAAAAAAACTTCAATGAATTTACTTCTCTCAGTTTACAAAATGAATACGTACCGTACGTTGTTAATGAAAGAACGAACAATGACAATATTACAAAAAACAAGTATTAAAATAAGCATCTCCAAGAGAGATTTTACATGAAGCAACATTCTTATCTACTCTACTGAAAATAAATTTAAAGTCCACACTATCGTTACCTATTGGCCTGGTGTCGTTCAAATTTAAAGTCCGCACTATCGTTACCTAGAGGTCTAGTATCGTTCAAATTTAAGGTACGCACTATCATCACCTAGAGATCTAGTATCGTTCACATTTAAAGTACGCACTATTGGCCTGGTGTCTTTCAAATTTAAAGTCCACACTATCATCACCTAGAGGTCTGGTGTTAAAATTTAAAGTCCGCACTATCGTTACCTATTGGTCTGGTGTCGTTCAAATTTAATGTCTGCACTATCGTCAGCAAAGTGGCCTCGTGAATTCAAATTTATGGTGCTCACTATCGTCACCAGATTGGTCTCGTGTCGTTCAAATTTAATGTCTGCACTATCGTCAGCAAAGTGGCCTCGTGAATTCAAATTTAAGGTGCTCACTATCATCACCTATTGGTCTCGTGTAGTTCAAATTTAAGGTCTGCACTATCGTCAGCAAAGTGGCCTCGTGAATTCAAATTTAAGATGCTCACTATCATCACCTATTGGTCTCGTGTCGTTCAAATTTAAGGTCTGCACTATCGTCACCTATTGGTGTGATGTCTTCAAATTTGAAGTCCGCACTATCGTCACCTATTGGTCTCGTGTCGTTCAAATGTAAGGTCCGCACTATCGTCACCTATTTCTCTCGTGTCGTTCAAATTTAAGGTCCGCACTATCGTCACCTATTTCACTCGTGTCGTTCAAATTTAAAGTCCTCACTATCGTTACCTAGAGGTCTGGTGTCGTTAAAATTTAAAGTTCGCACTATCGTCACCTATTGGTCTGGTGTCGTTCAAATTTAAAGTCCACACTATCGTCTCAAAAGAGGCCTCGTGTTGTTAAAATTTAAAGTTCGCACTATCGTCACCTACTGTTCTGGTGTTGTTCAAATTTAATGTCTGCACTATCGTCACCAAAGTGGCCTCGTGAATTCAACTTTAAGGTGCTCACTATCGTCACCTATTGGTCTGGGTCGTTCAAATTTAAAGTTCGCACTATCGTCACCTAGAGGTCTGATGTCTTTCGATGCGGGTCATAATAGGGGTCCCGCCTGTTTAAATGCCCGTCATTACAACACGGGTACAAGCTCTTATCAACCATGTTATCACTATCAATGTGTGTGCGCGGGTGAACGCCCTACAGGCCAAACCCTGCTCTGCTTCTCTTATCACATCCTCCATAAACATTTTGAAAGAACCAAGTAAACCAGCATCTCTTGTGTGTGGGTAACGCCATAAAAGAGGATGAGAATTCTTAAGTTTTTTTAATACTACTTTGGCCGGTTATCAGTAACGGCTCTCAGGCAATGGGTTTAGTCGTAATTCATTATTAAGACGCTGATCTTGGTAGTATTAATTTTTGTTAATTAATTTACTTTGAAAAATTTAAATGATAGCTATTCTTTAGACCACGTCTATTGCAGCTTGTTTTTCTAAGGACAATAAATTTTTCACTATTTTTTTCAGAGTAACCTAGTTTTGGTGATATAATTATTTTACGACTTACAAATACAGTTGGTAGAGTACTGATTACAGTAAAACGGATTTCAATAATACGATTCATACAGTATATAGCAATCAAAAATAGCCAACGCATTTCATGATATTCTCTCATCTTTTGGTAGTCGAAATCAGAAAAAAAGAAGCATCCATCTCGTACAACGTTAATATAATCAAACATAACTATGGATAGATAGATAGCATACAGGAATTGAATTCAAAACACAACAGAACGTTGTTTACTAAGGTAGTTCTGCCGCTCTCCAACAGGTCGCAGCAGCATGCAGACGCTACTGATGAATATTAGACAAGAGTTCTTGTTGGAAATTATTAACTTGGGCCTATCTAAATTCAATTTTTTCAGAGAGAAATATATTTGTTACATCTATAAAAGCTTACTCATAAGAAATTATTTCTAGTATATTCTTTTAATTTATTCTAAAATATCCCAACAGAAGGAATGTACTATACGTAATATGTTTTTTAAATAAGTTGTTTTTATGTTTATTACTTTTAGTTACTATTAGTTTATTTATAAAATTGGTTGAATAATATTTAAAGTATGTTTGAATATATATGAAAACACACGTCAAATTATTAATATAATTGAGTTTTCAAAGAGTTTGTTTAAATAATAGCTGTTAATATTTTATATCGATTAAATATTAGTCTACATTGATATAAATTAAATTTGTTTTTACAGTAAAATTGATGTAATTTCAACTGCTACGTTGTCTATTGCTTACTCTACTAATTTATTGACTCAAAACGATTGTTTGAAAGTAATATTGTTTTAACTATCCATTACAATTGTGTTGATTTTATGTCATTTAAGTATATCTATTGTATATATTTTTTAGATTAAGAGCATTGACGTTGTCTATTGCTGTAAAGTGCTTAATGACAGGTAAATTCTATTTATTTGTAAACTGTGAGCCTAAAATCTCAATAATTAAGCATATGATTGAAGTATGAGTATAAGTTACAATAAATGGTTGCACTATTTTATGTATAAATTGCCACCTCACGTAGAAATGTGGATAGAGATTGAAATAAAATAAAATTTAATTGAGAAACATGTTTCGCAGTTAGTATACGAATTGGTATAAATCTAATAAATGCAGAGCCAGATGAAAGACGCGAGTGGCGTGATGCAAAGGTGGGAGAAGGGAAGGAAAAAGGGAGGTAGCGGGGATTTCTTACTATACGAGTACCCCCACTGTCGGCGTGAGCTGGCTTCCATCTTACAATACTATTCTCGTAAGTGGTGGGGGAAAGTGGAGCTGGGCCGCTAGGCGTCGCCACCGCGCACCAGTCGCTTGTTGTTGTTGGTAGAGTGTACGCCTAACCTAGAACTGCTCGTTCAAAACGACGGTTATTTTGAATATCTCCGGCAGTACAACAACGTCGTCTTGTTAAGTTTAATTTTTGTGTTGTTATATTAAGTACTATGTGCAGTGACTGACCTAGGATTCGTGAATAATCACGTGTGAGCTGTAATTTTGTGTTGTGAAACTTGTTTGTGCGTCGTTCTTCAGGTCCTAGACTTGACTGTGATGAGTGCTCGAGTGTTCAACCCGCTCGTTTTGTCAGAAATGCGGCGAATGATCGGTCGCAGTAACAGTGATGCTTCCCCAGCTGCCGTAGCAAGTGTCAGAAGAGATTTGTTCGGTCCCATCAACCACGAAGAAGCTCAGTCGTTTGTTGATAGAGAGTTGGCGGCGATGAGAAAGCGTGAATCTGACAAGTGGGGTTTTGATTTTGAGAAGGAGACGCCACTAGACAACTCAAGATTTCGTTGGGAACGTGTAACTCCTGAACATAACATCCCAGAAGCGTATGCATTGAGAAGATTAACTTCCTGGGTGGGTCAGAAGCAGTCAGAAGAGTCAATGAAGGACGCATCTACGAACACCGCTTCGACAACCAGCCAAGAAACAACACAGAAACCAAAATCAGTCACCAAACAATCTCAAATCACAGGTAATTATCATCGTAATTCCATATACAAATGACTTATTCGATGATTTAATTTGTGCAGTAGGTCCTACTCATTTTAGGACTGTTTACATAGGTGTTTGTTGCATCTAATTTCTTAACTACTAATTAATTTTTCAGACGTAAATAACTACAGTTATATTGTTGGAAAATAGGTGTATAAATGTATGCAATAGATAACGTAGCTTATTAAATAAAACTGACGTAAATAGGACCTATTTAGCCTTCTTTAACTTAGTAAACACTAAACAGGGTCAACTTGCTTTATCTTTTTACTTTATGTAACCTACTTTCAAAATTGCTGAAAGAGGAAAAAATATTTATTACCGTCTCTGTATAAGTAAATAAATAATAGTTGTCTTATAGAAAATTAGTTGTATTTAATTAATATGCCTAGTTAGACCTACTAATAATATTATTTTGAATTTTACAATCAACATCCTCTATAAGTAGTTATTGGTTCTTGAGTACGTTTTAACCCTACTTTTGATGTCCTAAGAACTTGCCCTCATAACCTAATATTGATAATTTTAGATAGCCTTAAAATAATTAGATATTTTAATGTAATTTTGTGCAGTGAAGAGTAATTTTTAATACAATTCTACACTTTTAAATTGAATTTATTTACTGTACCGATTAAATAATTCAGGACTATTTTTCATGATGCTGTCATATTCATCAAGCTGTAAAATATGATTAGCCTATTTTACACTTCTTAGTGCGTGTATGAAGTGCCAGTTTACGCTATGTTTATAAAATGAACTGAAATAAATGTGATAAAAAATAATTTAATATACTTGTAAACTTATAAATGAGCCAGTTACCTTCGTATTTGCAATCAGTTGTTAGAGCGCCCTGCATCATGCATATTAACTATATTCATTACAATGGGAGGAGGTTTAAATCGTCATTGCTATTTAAAGAGTGCTTAGCTGATAACAGTTAAATTTCCCTTTGGATGATAGCAACCAGAGAGGTATACGGTAGCTAATGGTCCATTGTTGCCGTACAGCTCGCTCGGTTTACGATCATATCGGCCTAGGAAGGTCACCGGGCTTCGGCACGTTTTACTGCTCAGGCCTGTTGTTCAACCTCGCAAGGACACGCACCCTGGGTCATGTCACTGCGCCACGCCCTCTCCACAAAATGTCAATTGCCGAGAACACGTAATTTTATTGCGTCGCGAATTACAGCTACAAATGTTTTTCTGTTCGGTATGTTTTCTATTTTCTGTTTCAAAACAATGAAATAGGCCAAATTAAATTTATGTTGTTAAATGAACGACAGTAGAAGTTTAATTATTGTTGTATTACTAATTGTAAAGCACATAATTTTAAAATTCTTAAGTGTCTTTATAAAATAAAGAAAAATAAACTTAGGAATAAGAGGTTAGGAATGATGATGTATTTCTGTTTGTAGTTATTGTTTTTGTTAGTTGTTATTGTTCGTAATGAAGTCTGTGGAAAGTCTATCTTATGAACATAAAACTTAAGTTACTATATATATTATTTTGTTTCTAAAGCGCATTTGGCGCGTAGTCAACTGATAAGTATTGGTAAACAACGCGTTTTGAGACCGAGATAAGGGAGATAGCACGGTAGTAACCGGGTCAACTACGATCCAGCCTCGACGAGCGTGATGGCGATATCGATCCTTGTTGCCAGCACGCAGCTGGTGCGTTTTAAACTTTAAAATGCCCGGCCAGGCCCACGGTTGGGATGTGGGTGAAGCCCAATGCACGTGGCCACAAGGGTCCCATTGTAGGATGACTAGGGGGAAATGCATCGCACAACGACCTCTTGTCATTTGGGCCAATAGTGATTTATTCCAAATGTTTCGATATTGCTGTACTGACTGGCTAAACATAGTGTAATCACCTTTGGTTAAAGGCCTTGTGTGATATCTGGAAATTAACGCAGCATGAAATGATTTCAGTAATACTAGATTTACTGTGATAAACTTATTCGCTCTTAATTAATTATTATTTACTTTGTGTTCGTAATTCATTAGTACAATATTTGTATCTTCAGTAAGTTTCTTTGATTGGCTGTATACCGTAATTAATTTGTAATAAAAATAAATAAAATTCTAACTTTTTATCTCAAAAACAGACGTATTACATTATTATGGATGTATAGGCCTACCGCACAAAAGTATATTCTTTGATTGGAACAAAAATAGCTTAGAAGTGTTTCACGATGACAAAAGAGTCACTATCAGCAAACCGTTGTGATGTCGGTGGACAGGTGTGAGGCTATCAGTAACAAACAGTTTAATTGAGCCGAGGTACAAGGAAAGAACCAATCACTGCAGTTATTTCCATACAATGGGCCGTGATTTTTTAAATTAACACCGCTACCCACAGTGTGACCTTTGGCGTGGCCGTTCATCGCGCCGGTGAGGAGCTTCATACCTTCAGTATAAACCTCATACATTGTGTTCTATCTAGCTCAGTGTTACCTCATCCACTACAAACTTTCGCAGAAAATGAAAAATCACAGATAATGGTAATATATTATACAAGTAGTAAAAAGGATAAAATTATATTTGAATTTCCTTATTTATCCCAAGAAAACATAATTAACAACAAAACAGAAAGAAATTTATGGCGTGAATAATTGGTAACAGTAAACAAAATAGCCAGAATATCACTGCTCAATATTTAATACTGCGATGAAAGATACAATCTAAAAAATAGACTCGACGTAAATATACTTTACTTTTATCGTTACTATTAACGGCGTTAAAATTAGAGTACCTAGAGAGTTAAACAAATGTAATCTATGTCGAAGCTCAGTAAAACAATCGTAGAATGAAATAAAACCTTGAGAAAATGTTCCAAACCTTAGTTTTGAACCAGCATTACTACAAAGCTCATATTAGTAACCACTAATATGCGCTTTGTAGTAATGATACTAACCGTATGAATTAATTCCTTAATAATGATAGCCCTTATTTTATTTTGTGTTATGCATAATCTAATTTAAATACATCATCAAAAAGTGTATGAATATGCAACAAGGATCGAAGGTATGATGATTGTAAAGTTATGAGACGCGCTTGAGGGATTGTTATATTTCCTGAAAATGAGATTGACCCCCTTAATGAAATATAAAATGGTGTTTAACAGCTTTATTTTATTTTGGATAGGATAACTTGAAAGAACAATACTACTGTACTTCACACTATAAATAATTATTCGTGATAACACTTATGAAAAGTAAACGAACATGATATAGAAATAAGCTTCAAGAAATTGTTATTTATAAAAAATGTTAAGTATTGTTTTTTCTAGTTTTGTAAAAAGTGAGAACGTTTAAAATTTTCATATGTATTCATCCTGTAGAGGAATTTTTACGAGAGTTATCTATAAATTATTGTTGGTAGAATGTTAGGACAGAGTTGGCGTGTTATTTGTTGTGTGTAATGTAGACAAACAGTAGAGGCCGTGGTCCCCGCGAGTAACTCAGGAGCTGTGTCCCTGCCCATCCATGACTGATAAGGCTCAAGGGTGTTCGTTATCAGTGCCCCAATATTTGACTTACTAGATAATTCCTGTGGAAAATAGCAGGCACGTCTCTCTTATCTCTGTTTGCGTTCGGCCCTCTACAACTGGTATTATGGGCCCATTTCTTTGTACTGTACCACCACGATTCCTCGCTATTTTCCACCGTGCTATTATTTCTCACCCGTGCTACTTGCCATCAAGTCTCTTGACGAGGGTTGACAGGTACATATCTTAGAAATGAGAAGCGTGAAGAGTGGATACTCACCCATGACTCGTGCTTATATAATGGCAGGGTATGTTAAATACAATAATCGACTTTGAATCGGCTGTTCAGGAAGCTTTGGCTGAAGTTTTTATTACGAAAGTGACAAGATGTACATATAATTGTAATCAATATTTGTGGAAGAAGATTCAGCGTTTGAGAATAACCGTAGAGTACAATTAAAATTAAGATATCAGAAACGTATGTAGATAGTGTGCAGCTCTTGTCTCTCTCCTAGAAAAAGTGGAATATGCTTTCCTTGTAATCATGGAGAACCATCCAAAGAATGAAAATTTAAGAACATTTCTACTTTATTTCACATATCAGCGGAATGAATACTCTTCTATTCCTATACGTATGTGGAGTGCGTTTGGACAAAGACAACGGACAAAAAAAGGGGAAGGGTGAAACTCAAAACTAAATAACTCGATCTGTATGAATCCATATCCAAACGTTTCCCTGTTCATTAGGCAAATTAAGAAGGTCAAGTTAATGTCAGCAGAATTTGGTCTTCAGCTTGAGAAAAGAAAGATAAAAAGTATGTTGAAATTGACAAAAGATCAATTAATGTCGAGAAAAATATGTGAAATAAGATCTTTTGAAATGCATTCGTCTGCTAGGATACATAGCACAATTATAGTGAAAATAAACACAGCTCAGAAAGTATTGGAATGTAATGAGTACAATGTAAATATTAAAAAACCCAAAGTCAATTTTAAAGACTGCAATTATAAATGTATACAAAAAGTTTATTTAAAAAAAAATTAAGGCAGTCAACTAGCGGCTGATTATTGTACAAGTCAGATTTATTGTACAGATTATTTACAACAGTGATTATTTGAGCTTTCACACAAACTGATAAAGCTGAAAAGCCGCTTCGTTTAAGCCAGACTTGGTTTGTAGTATTTATGCCTAATCGATCTGGTTAACATACAAACTGCTTAAACCAACTCGACGATATAACGAAATACCCTGCTATAGCTACAACATCTTTTAAATCAATTCAAAATTAAGCAGCTTAAAGGTGATATGTTATTTACTTACTATTTTCAATAGCTGCATATTACATTGTATAATGCCTTAGTTTTTATCATTACAAACGCGTAATTATATTTAGAGTTCTGCTCAACGTATAAAACTTTTTGTATGTATCTGTTTTAACAAGAATAAACCCTTTCGTCTTTGTAATATTTATTACTGCGTTTGGTTTACTACAACTATGTCACCCGCGGGGCTTGGAGACACTAGTATACCTGAGTTCATGACAGGTAGGCAGGCGCTTCTTGGAACATGGTGGCAAGTAGTACGGTTTTCGACAGGGTGGAAACTAACACGTCACCACCACCACAATGTCCCCCTCTCTTATCCTCGAATACAAGATTTGTTGTCACATTCTTTTTTCCTTATTTGTTGAAGCGATGTTTGGTTCGTGAATGTACTGGAAATCAAGTTTGCGAGCTTGTCAGTGCGTAGAATGTTTTGTCGAATATTCTTATCGTCAAACGGTGGCTAAGTAGACCCCCATTACAAATTAACGTACACAACTATTAATCTATGAGTTCTTGACTATAGTGAGTGTGGATAGAACAAAAAAGGTCCAGCACACAGAGGGAGCAAAACTGTGAAAGCCAAAGTGCATATGTCCGATTTTTGATCAACATGATTGTCAACGAAGTTTATCTGTAATTAATAGTGTGTGGTAGTTAGTGAAAATATTGCACTCAGCACCTGAGAAAAGAAACATCTGATTCACGATCAAATGAAAACTGCGCACTCGTTCATATCAGAACTGAAATGTGATGTGAAAAATATTGTACAACTATTACCTAATGAGTGTAAGCAGTTTTTGAAGCGTTATTATGCCCAATGAGTCAGAGGATTAACAAGAAAAATACCGCTGGAGAAGAGCATATTTTTGATAAAGGGGTTTTTGTAGCTCTAATGTTAGAAATAGATTAGAAAATTGGTATAAACATTCAGGGTAGTTTAAGTGTCCTTTTTTTAAATAAAAAGAGTTCAACACTAATTTGCAAACCAATGACCACCTATGTTATTAAGACAAACATAGTTCAGAAGTCTAAACGCATCCGTAGACCTAAACGCTTCCAGCAGTTTGTCATTCAACAAAAGTTCTCCACGGTGCTGCTCTCCAATTTCTGCGCGGTGTTGCGCTATGCCCTCACGAAGAGCAGCGGCATATTTAGGCTGATGAATACACGCAAAGCAGTTAAGAGAGCTATATTGACGCGGAATGCTTGCTCCCTCAGTGTGCGGCAGCCCAAGAGGTGCGCAGCAGCAAAGCAGGGAAGATCGCTGCGTGGGAGAATGTAGCAGCCTACATCTGGTGGTGGCGCACCAGGCCTCCGCACAGCTGACATGTGCAATCACGTGTTCATTGTTGCGCGTGTGACGTCACTGTTGTTTGTAAACTTTACTATACGAGGGGGAGCTACTAGCACGTGTGTCCTCTTCCTTGTTTTTACTTCACTCTGTAATAAGTGATTTATAGATCTACGCCCTCTAGCTCTTGTTCTCGACTATGTTTCATTGTGAAACCACTCTCGTAAGTCGGCATCAAGGCCCGTGTTGTAGACAATCAGATACGTTCGAGTGGATTGTCAAAGGTGCGCGGTCGAACGTGTCTGTCACATAACGAAGTCAATTTGTTCGTGTTTTTGTATTTTACCGAGTACCGTAATATTTGGAGCCTATTTATTTAGCCAACTGTAGGTCAAGTATTTGTTAGTAGTCTAAAATATGCAATTGTACAGTTTTTAACATTTAGGCCTACAATTACAATGAGGTCAAGTATCACTGGGTTGTTGACATTTATTTTCCTAATCGCTTTTTGTTTTTAAAATGATTTTACTCTTCTAGTTTATGCAGGCTTTACGTCAACGATTTAAAAAACAGTTAAGTTTTAAAATTGCATCTTGACAATTACGTAAGGTAATTATAAGTATTTTCCTTTAAAGGTTATCAAGGGTCTGCAGAGCCTGTCGGCCATGCTGGTTTTAATTTCATAAGAAGGATGTTATTTGCGAACCCATATTACGCGTTGGATTTTCTTTAGAAAACATAGTTTACGCCTAGTTTTGAAAATTGAGTGAAAATAAAATCTTCAAATTAAATACATTGTTTATTTTGTTCTTCGAAACTAATTATGCATTTGTAATGCAATTCCAACGCGCAATTTCATGCTTGATCAAATGCAGTTTGTTTGGAAAAGATCCGTTTTAAAATAACTGTTCAGTTTTGATACGCGTAATCATATGTTCAGTACGGAAACAACTTTGTTGTTGTGGGATTCAAACCAACATTGCCGACAGCCTCTGCAGACTCATAATGAAAGAGCGTATGAAATAAATTGATAAAAAAGTGTGCAAGCGTAAATAGGATTTGGTCTAAGAAAAATCTCAAGGAACAACATTTGAAACAGATTTACAAATATAAGTTATGTTCACATGCAGTGTCGAGATTTTCAGTCCTTGAACTTGAGTCGGATTGATAAGAGCACAAGTGGGTGCCTTTGTGCATGCGCACGCGCCTGATAACGTCAAGGCCACTCAGCGCCAGACCCGCTGACTCGCCCAAACCCAGCTATAACCTCAATAACCGTGGCATAACCTCACTTTGTTAATCAAACCCAAGTAGTGTATATTTATTTCTCTAAAATACCTCTTTACCGTTTAAAATGATAAAAAGATTGGTGATAGTGATTTTTATAGCCACGGTAAAATCTAGATTTAGTCGGTAAAATGTGTCATTTATGTAGACAGTACTTTTCGCGTGAAGACCCTTTATTTTGCTAATTTTGGTGTATTTTCCTTGTTATTTACTGAGGTATTTTAGATGGTTTTAACTTTTATGGAACGTTTACCCGGACATGACGATGACATGCGTTTTTCTCTTAACATTATTTTCTTACCAAATGGACAAAAAAATCAGTGGTGTATCGGTCCGCGCCGAATGCATTTTGATTATACCAGCAAATAATAACCAACAGACTACTGTATGAGTTTAGCTAAGGTTAGCGTTGTTTATGTAAGCGGCAAGACATTTTATATACTGTTTGTCTTAAAATAATACGGATTTTACTTATATATTTTTGGAGTTTGAAGTAAAATATTTCCTTTTCGTGGTACAAAATTATCTCCTTTAAATATATAGCTTATTTGTATCCATTTAGCGAGAGAAATAATTTTCTTTTTTTTTAATGTACTGTTAAAAGTTAAATTAATTTATTATTAAACATTTCATATCCTGCGTTAAATTGAAAAAGATTGCCTTTTAAAGACTTTTTTCTTTGATTCGTTGTAAAGGTAGTTGTTTTTTTTCTTCTTAAATTCAATTTTTGCCACCGTTTCTTTGTTATTTTGAAAGCTAAGTCGTGGCAAAGCAGAATCCGACATTTGTTTCAACAGATTATGGTGTTTCATAGGGAATCTCACCCAAACAAACCTTTGACCCAAATGGCATGTTGTGTACTATGTTGATAACTTGTCGCTCTAAAAATTATTGACCTGTTCGTTGATCCGAACCGGATCTGTCTGTTTTAATTAGTTGGATAAATGTTTTTGTTTGATGTGATGTTTATTTTGGCACGTAAATAGATAAGCTCTCTGTTCTTAGAACTGATTTGGTCGCCTCTAGTACTGTACCACTGTTGTATGAGGTTGTAGAAAACTGACGCGTGTTGTATTCATTCAGTCAGTTTTTAAGGAAGAATCATTAAACAACTTTTGATCTGAAATGTTGTAGTATCTAATATATATTATGGGGTTTCCAAAAAGTGAGTAGTGGAGGGGCCCAGGGCCGACGAGTCAGTGACCTGGC
The DNA here is from genome assembly GCA_035578905.1 of Stictocephala bisonia. Classification (NCBI taxonomy): domain Eukaryota; kingdom Metazoa; phylum Arthropoda; class Insecta; order Hemiptera; family Membracidae; genus Stictocephala; species Stictocephala bisonia. The sequence continues at coordinate 189,866 of JAQJVL010001208.1, read as the reverse complement.
ATTAAAACTCCATCATCGTTAGATCGCTCTGCAAGCTGCACGTGTTTGGCCCTCAGCCTGCCTTTCTGCAATCATCGGGTGACAGTTTGAACCGTGACATTAATGGCTATCAACATTTTTATAAACAGTCAGAATCTAATTCAATCAATGTATGGATTTATTCTCGAAATATTTTTTACATTAGGGAATCAAGCGAAATAGATAATTTTTGTTGTTCAGTAAGTACTGGGGTTAGAGTAGGAAGGATGTTAGCGGTTTACCGTTACACGTGTGACGCAAGCTGTTGGAGAGATTGCCAATGTAGATAAGGGAGACGGACACGTGGGTCCGGATGTCATGTCGTGGTAGTTGTGCAACTCAGGGTCGTCTTAGCCAGCTGGTCTCAGACCCTCTATCTCTAAGATCGCGTTCTCTTCTAGTTCGCTAAGTCTTCCATTGTTAAATGACCATCACAGTCAATTTGAGCCGGCAACCTAGTTTGGGATCTAATGGGGTGTGACTTGGGGTCATGACCCCTCCCCTACCCTTTGGTGACTTTTCTTCACATGAGGTGCCCCACTGCTGACCAATGCGGGCAGTGTCCATGCTGTGAAATAAACAGCATTCGTCAAAACTAAGTAGCGATAAACTCTCCCTCCTCCTTCTTTGACCCTCTTTTGTCACAATCCGATTTCCGTTTCAATGAATATTGCCTGGATGTTTCTTCACGTGCGCACCCCTCCGGTAAAGAAGATCGAGGTGTTTCTCATGCATAAAATCCTCCCTTTTGTATTTGATTGCTAATCCCTATTTTGCTATCCATGCCTGGAATGAGCAAACCGGTTGAACGTTTGAGAAAAGAATTGACTATTTCTAAGTACAGTAATATTTTATATGCTGCTGACTGGCTTCACGATCGTTCTCCACGTCTTAAACATGTTAATTATCGATTTCCTCTTGCACACATACCGTAGAGTTATCGAGTATTGAGGAAGTAGTTTATGTCAACCTAAATGTTAACAGCAAAGATCATGTCGCCAAGGCTCATAACTGCCAACACTCACGTATTTACATCGCCCTTATTGTCTCTTATCACTGGGTTATGGCTGGGTTATATTTAGGCCCATGCTCCGTGCATGGTAGGAAGAAATCTCAATCAGTCAACACTTGAGATTATATGAATGTCAGTTGTTTCATAACCGTAGAGTTAGAAAGCGTACAATATCGTTAAAAATTAAACTGTTAACACACTTTAGTTTATTTCCACACACTTTAGTTTATTTCCGGGAGAGTATTCAGTGGTCCACGAGACAGCACCAAAATAAATATAAAGTAATAAAGGGAGTTACAAACATATTTAAAGAGAAAAAAAGACAGTCGATGGTCAAACAGCGGTTGTTTTTCTGTCATAGCTTGTTGCAGAAATGAGGTCTGAACCACTGACCCCTGGGATAAACAATCTCGGCTTGGGCTGATAGCACAACGGTCGATCCACAGGCCAACTACCACCCTCGCTAGCTTGCCAGATGTGCTCCGCCCCTGAATTATAGCCTGTTAACAGATTTACCAGAGGCCCGTGGTTTATTTTTCGTCATTACCCCCTAAAAATTCCTCCTGGTCTTGTTTCAATGTACATAAAATTGTATTTTTTCAATTTTATGTCGTGTCACGTGAAAATTTGATCAGAGAATGATTCCTGCTAACCGAAAAAGATAAAGTGGTAGCTTTATATTGCGTTATATCAGGTTATAATAATAGCAATATTTACTTGGGAAACTAAAATTTAGTGTAATTTTTTGTTTTGGTTTTAATTGACGGTAATTAATTGTGCATGAAATGTCTACTTATGCTCAACACATAGTTTATAATTCAACAATTGCTTTAAAAAAGCCTTGATAAGTTCTCGAGGGTTGCAATGACATAGAAAAACCACCACCATTTCACATTACGTAGTCGTTATTTATCTCTTACTAGTTCTCCTAGTTTTATGAGCAATCAATAATGTAAAAGACGTTAGGCTGGGCCAATGTTTCGATAACCACTCCCCTTTGGCCCATTTTCGCAACGCATACAGATTGCTTGCACAAAAGGTCACATAATGCTTGCGAAATTTCTTTCAACAAGACTTTTCACTCAAGTACTGGAATAGAAGTTTGCACTAGACACTAAAAATTCTTCATCGTGATATGTTCATGCTTATATTGTTTTAATTTAATTATAATTCATTTGTTTCTGTCTGTGCAGATTTCTTGAAATGCCGTAAAAGATCTCTCAGTGTCGGGGACATTTCTCGCCAGAAGGCTGGCAACATGACGACAGAGGACATTTCGGTTGGAACTGACGCTTCCCTGTCGAAGCCTTCCAAATGCAAGCGTAGCAGGACAAGACAACGCCAATAAGAGACCAAGGCACAGCCTAACATCGAAGATCTCAATTCACCTTTTTCAAAGTTAAAAATGTACAAGCAGTTATCTTAGATATATGTAGATATAATTTGTATAGTAAAGAGATTCTAGAATTAATTTATATGAGATTTATTTTGTAATATAGATACAAACCAATTATATTATTTTATTATATTCTTTGATCTCCATGGTTTGATGGTACAGGAAGGGATGTATAAAGTTATGTTACAGTCTTAATAAACATGTTCTCATGTTTTACCTACCTAAGTTTCAGATATTTCGTTATGCTATTTGTAATTATCTATTCCAGTTGTAATACTTTTAATTATTAGCTTTTTAGTATAGATTCGAGACAATTATTAATTGTAATCCATTATGTTGTCTTTTCAGTTTAATTTGGTCATTTATATTATATAGTCTTCTATCTCACTCTTAATTATTTTCCCTTTTGTTTCAACGATATAATGAAGTAAATGTTTTTCAAAGAGATATCACTTTGAAGAACTTCTGTTTCTTACCAGATTATATTCTATGTCTAGGGAGTAACCGTGTTATATTTATTACAAGTAAGAAGTCAAATTTCCATTGATACAATTAAAAATATTAGTAATTGTAAAAGATTATTCTGCTTTGCTCTTTTTTCAATTAGTAAAACCCACAATAACAGTTGAAATCAAAATCTCAAAACATAATGTTTCTCTCTTAATAATATTGCATTTATTGGAATCAAATCAAATTACAAAGAAAATTTTTACAGAATATTGAAACATATAATTAATTGTTGATATTTGAAGTTGACTCAAAATCTATCTGTGTAAATGTGTTAGACATTTAGATTAAAGACTGCTTCAGTAAAAGCTCAAAGCCCAAGAGATTTGATTGCAGTCACATTTGAAATTGGCTCTCATAAGATCTCAGTTTTGGACGTTCCAAAGAGATTTGAAAACCAAAGGTTACTTTTGACATTAATAGTAACATGCTCTATGTTGTACCACAACAGTGTGTCTTGGATGGCCTGGGAGGGTAGAACGACAGTGCTTAAGGGGGTGCAAAGCATCACACAAACATCACACGGTCAGCTATCTCATCTCATGTTTTGCTTAGTTGTTCATTTTAGCTAGCATGGTGATTAAAACTTTGTTTTTTAGTAAGTGTTTCTTCTAATTAACACGTTGTGAGAAATTGTAAAATAATTATGTTTAACAAGATCTTTAAAAAGTATATAAATATCAAGTGACATAATAATGTTTTGTTTCTCATTTAAACTTTGTATGATAAGTGCCAACAAGGGGTCAACTAATAAGTAATTTTACATATATCTTTAAATTGGTGATTATGTTTCTAGCCTAACATTTATTCTGTAATTATTGTTTTAGTTTAAATGTACTTGACCTACATTTTCAAAATTTAACTATCCACCAAAGTTAAGCTTTTTTTGTTTTAGTACTTTTCATATAATTACTGAAATATTCTCGTTTGGCATATATTTTGTGAACATTCTGCAATATTTATGTTATGTTCTGCTGTGGATGTGGATTGTCTTACTCAATATTAACATCATAAGAGTGTTTTAATGTACAAATTATTCGATTTGTTAGTAAAGAGTAATTATTTGATTTTACCCATTCCTTGAAACTGTTCTGTAATCATTGAAGTACGAAGACACTTAATTGACCACATAACTTATTACGACTGTATTGGATTCTATCTCATCTGCAAAGTGCCTCTGTACTGTTCTAAGAATGAAGGTCTGCACGATCTCGACAATAAACAAAACTTTGTAACATTAAATGATAAAAATATTACTTTGTTTGTTAATGTCTAAGAATATTAAAAACCTGTGATGTATTAATATTGATCTCAAAATATGATTAATTGTATTTGTGTAAAAATAAATTGATGTTATGGTAATGTACGTAGCGTAAGGGGATTGATATGTACAGGCTCTGTTTCACCTGCTTTAATCTGTAACATGTTGTTGAATCTTCTAGATTTATATATATTGAGGTGAAATAAATTGTTTTTAACACTTTATACAGTTTTGTTATTTAACCATTTAACTGAAAATATTAAAGATATTTAATAAGAACTACAATAAAACGTAACAGTTCGACACTTTGTGGACAGCAGTTGTCTAGTTAAATCATTGAAAATCTTCTTGGGTTTCAATTAAAGATAACACAGTAGACATGTTTCATCATAAGCGTATTACATGCATGTATATAGCCTGTAGTTATTATATCTGCAAAGAATGTTGAGTACCAAAAATAGTAGTACAGCTATTTAGCTATACAAACATATTTATGCAGAAAACACTTTTTGTGAGATGGGATTGATACTGGTAAATAATAATAATCTTCACTTTTTAAATTTGTTTGCAGTTTTGAATAAAGGAATGATATTTGAATAAATGCTGAATTGTTTTTGATAATTGTTTGTTGAAGTTAAAACTTTCACATTAATTGTCTTCTGTGAATTTGTAGAAAAGCATATTTTATTGATAGTTTTAAAAATTTATAAAAAAGTGAAGAATATTCTGAAGTTTTTTTCCTTAATTTGGCATCTGGCTGCTTTGTCACTGAGTCACTAAAGGAGTAAAATAACCGTTGTAGACAATCCTTTTGTTGCAAGTAATTAAATGTTCCTTCAGTGTAATTGAAACTTAATCTAAAACCTTGTGTATTCCATTAGTAAAACCTTGTGTATTCCATAAAGCCAGCTAGACTCTGTCAGCTGATAAAGTACCAGTTGTTGAGGGTTTATTGTCTATCTACTATTAATTTATACAGGATTTGATCAGTATTAAACATTTTACAATCACCAAACAAACAAAAATGATGTTTGGTACTTTTTAAGACATTTCTTTTGAAATTAATCTGTATGAAACATTCATGATTAAAACCCAAGGAAAAATAACAAAAGCTCATCTCTGATTGTTATCTACCAGTGTGCAAGTGTTACTAAGCCTCTAAAAGTTTCTCCACCCCTATTGGTATTAAGACAAATTGTGATAAAGATTTTCACGAAAATCTGTAATTAACAGATTAGTACTATATCTAATGACGTTAATGAGTAATAAGTATAAAGTTTCTGTTTAAACACTTATCTTTCACTTAAATGAAAAAAAATATATAATTTTAGTGTCATGCACAAGCTTATTATTTTTTAACAGAAGGGTAAGGATTCAGAAATATTCATAGTATAAGGATTAATTATTACAAATATATTATTTTGTATTTGTAATAATTTTCATGGACATTTAAAAAACCTTCTCATATAATCACATTAAACAATCCTAAGGCTGATCTTGATCTAAGTTTTTTTTTTTTTTTGCCAAATATAAAGTCGTTGGCCAGTGGTGTTTCGTTAATTCTGTGTATTTGTACAATTTCATGACTCTTCGTCATTCATATTTTTATTTTGTGTTTTTTTTTTAAGTTGCATGTAGAAGTTAATCTACTTAATGTCTTAAGCTGCTCTTGCAGTAAAAATCCTCAATCAGATTGTTGGCTTAACTATCTCTAAGTAAGGTAAGTTCAGATATGGACAAAGTAAAAGTGTTTTAAAGAAATCTAAACAATACTGCTCAAAACTTTGTGGTAACAGAATTTTGGTTTTGCAGGAAAGGAAAATTAATTATATCCCTTCTTGGTATCTCTGTAAGATTAAACAGTCATAATCACAGGGTTCATAAAATTGAATGCATTGAAGAGAGCCAAGCTAATCCCTCTATGTAATGAAATGATGCCAGAAACTACCATCCTATTTGCGGTCTTGAATTAAATTTGTTTAAATCGTGTTTTACACATTCGATCTTTAAGATGTATTAACCTTCATCATAGTATAGTATTTTTGTAATCAACAACTATCGAAAAAGTTCGCTATTTAAACATTGTAACATAATAAAAATTAAATACAGCGTTGTTTTTTCAAAAAAGTATTCATTTGAAATTCTTTAGGATAAAAAAGGGCATTTTTCTGGTACAATTTACTTCTCAATCCATCCATTTCTTCACGACCCTTACTGCTCCAGACGTTTGTTTACCGAAGTCAGCCTTAGGTTATATGGATGGGGGAAGAGACTACCTGCCAGGCACCTGGCTTTTCCCGCCAAATCTCTCAGCGACCTTCCCACCCCTACCAAGGACAAAAACACGCGCTTGTAGTACTCACGACTCATTGTAGTAACCTTCCACTTCATCCCTTGTTGCCAACTTAAAATTCTCCTAAACAAAAATGTCCCTACAATTATGCTTATAAATGTACAACCGTATTGGGTGTTTACTACACGCTGCGTGTTTTTATTTTCGTGTAATATGTGTTACAATTGAAAAGTGGACATGGACAATTATTTTACAAGGAAACTATGAGTAGAAAAATCAAACGTGTGGTAGTTTTGTAATCCTTTTTAATACAATCGGGCATAGTTCTGAACAGTTAGATAGTTGTATAATTCATAAGGATTTAATATTTATAAGCTGGAGTAAAACACGAAACTTAGTGTACAAGTTGTAAATAATAAGCTCGCAGCATTATGTTTTTATTATTATTATGTATCCTTAAGTTTGGAATTCATCCTCTGTGCAGTTGACTTTGGCAGAAGTGCTAACGATGTCAACTATTGGATTTATTATTAATCTCTTTTTTTGTCTTTATGTTTTGTGGGTACTTTCTGTTTGTTGTGCTGGTTTTTAAATTTATGTTTTTAGTGTAGAGTTTCCAAGTTAAATATCTCGGTGAATAGACTAACAAGAATGAGTTCCAAGGGAATAATTTCTACGAATATAAACGCAGTAATAGGTTCATAGTCAAACATATTACTGAAACCCTAAGGCCTACTTTCGAAGATCGTAGTCTCCGCTCTGTCAAAGGGAGGACAATCTTGGGTATTTGTATAGAACAGAGGCTTTATCGTTTTTTATGCTGACAATTTTTTTCCTTCGTGGTAGTAAAGAAATAAATAATAGAATATGGTCCTCTTTTCAGCGGGAAAGCTGGGAAAATAAAGAAAATACGAAAAATATTTTGTTCTACAGTGGTAAATATTTACGAAAATAGGAAAAATATTTACTAGAACAAAATATTTTTCCTATTTTCCCAGCTTTCCCGCTGAAAAGAGGACCATATTCTTGTTTATAATGTATTTCTCCACTACCACGAAGAAAAAAATTCATTTGTATTGTGCAACGTTCATTTGTTTTTGGACCTAATACCAATTTTGTAAGCCTTCCTACATTGAAGGCAGGGGGGTATTGAGTGTTATCATCTTGTTCAATTTTGGAGTTCTTGGGTAAAGTGAAATGAAAATTGTCTGTATTTTATGTATATAAAATTTTAAGGCTAGGACTACATAGTCCTCTCTTACACCTAACCATTATTAAACTTTACAAATTACTATAAATTTAGAAATTATTAATTGATATGAATATTTCAGTTTGTAAATAAAAAGGTAATTAAATTATGTAAAATAAACAGATGAAAAATTTGCAATAATAAATTATTATATGAAAAAAACACATTATTATATCTATAAATTAACATAATGATATTTCAGAATGTGCATTTATAATAATAAAAATGATCAAAATAGACCAAACATACACACGTACAGTGTTACTTAACCACCCTCCCACCCTTACACGTACAGTGGTACTGACCCCTCCACCCGCCTTTACACGTACAGTGGTACTGACCCATCCACCCGCCCTTACACGTACCTCGTTATTGACCCACCCATACACGTACCTCGTTATTGACCCACCCGCCCACCCATACACGTACCTCGTTATTGACCCACCCATACACGTACCTCGTTATTGACCCACCCGCCCACCCATACACGTACCTCGTTATTGACCCACCCATACACGTACCTCGTTATTGACCCATGGTACTGACCCATCCACCCGCCCTTACACGTACAGTGCTACTGACCCACCCGCCCGCCTCAACATGTATAGTGGTACTGTTGGGTTGGTGGTACGTGGGTACCCACCCGCCCACCCATACACGTACAGTAGTATTGACCACCCGCCCACCCATACACGTACAGTGGTATTGACCACCCGCTCACCCATACACGTACAGTGGTATTGACCACCCGCTCACCCATACACGTACAGTGGTATTGACCACCCGCTCACCCATACACGTACAGTAGTATTGACCACCCACTCACCCATACACGTACAGTAGTATTGACCACCCGCTCACCCATACACGTACAGTGGTATTGACCACCCGCTCACCCATACACGTACAGTGGTATTGACCACCCGCTCACCCATACACGTACAGTAGTATTGACCACCCACTCACCCATACACGTACAGTAGTATTGACCACCCGCTCACCCATACACGTACAGTAGTATTGACCACCCGCCCACCCATACACGTACAGTGGTATTGACCACCCGCTCACCCATACACGTACAGTAGTATTGACCACCCACTCACCCATACACGTACAGTAGTATTGACCACCCGCTCACCCATACACGTACAGTAGTATTGACCACCCGCCCACCCATACACGTACAGTGGTATTGACCACCCGCTCACCCATACACGTACAGTAGTATTGACCACCCACTCACCCATACACGTACAGTAGTATTGACCACCCGCTCACCCATACACGTACAGTGGTATTGACCACCCGCTCACCCATACACGTACAGTGGTATTGACCACCCGCTCACCCATACACGTACAGTGGTATTGACCACCCGCTCACCCATACACACAGTAGTATTGACCACCCGCTCACCCATACACGTACAGTAGTATTGACCACCCGCTCACCCATACACGTACAAAGGTATTGATGAGCTATGAGAGATGATAAATCTTTCATACCACAGCCGCGTCAGTCTGCATGGCCAAAAGCGAGCCGATTACCTAAACTCTACAAAAAAAGTGGTTAAGTATTATATGAAGTTTATTTTAAGAACTGCGTATCCAACTTACGACAAATTGACTAAAAATGGATTTAAAATAAATGTCATAAAGGTAACGAATTTGAAAATAAGTTGAAGAGAAGAAAAAAACCTTTATAATAGAGACAGAGAAAATGCGTAAATCATAATGTAGGTATTTTTATATTTTTTGTTTTTGAATTCAGTTTTTTAACTATGACAAAAAAGTATTTTTTACGTAAGTATCTCCTAAACGTATGCACTAACATTTTGATTTTTTTAAACAATATTTCATATCTATCAGGCAGGTCAACCTAAACCTTTGTGATAACACCCTGTGGTCCTTCCAGAAAACATCAGGAAGGGTGTAAAACACGTTGTCTACTACATCTGCCACCATATTGGATTTGATTCTCCATAAGGCCAATACTAATTTCAAAATAAGGTACGACTTTATGAACGCTTAGTTTTAAAATTCACCCATTTTTTAAAGATAATATAATTAGTCTCGTGCTCACTGAGATGGGTTTTTTTGTTACTGTCCCCTCTCGTACACACGCACACACGCAGTTTGTTTGGTGTTGTAACTTCATCATTAGATCATTATGTTGTTAAACGACTAATGATGAAAAAACAAATACTTCACTGAACAGTTGTTGACTCCTTTTAAAATGGTGTTTTGTTGAAATGTAGGCTACTAATGTTGACGTGGCATATGGTGTAAATAGATGTGTGCAAGGCTGCCTATCTACTTCTTACCCATATCTATATCTTTTCTTCTGCCCACGCTTGTAAAAAAGTAGTATAAGTTGCAAAAATAATAAAGTAAACCGAAACACACTCACATCCCAACAATCTTAAGTTTTTCACGCCAAAACTATTTATGCAACTCATAAATATACTAAACTATAAAGTAATTACATATGTATTATTATGTACAATAGACTTGCAATATACAACGTGAAAAGTCTATGGCTTTTAGACCAAAATAAGTAAGACCGAAAAAAGAAACAGAGGTCGCTTCCTTATGGATGCAACGAACATTCTCAGGGATAGTTCCCAAAAAAGATAAATCTGTCTAAACTTGTATTGGCTACGTTCATCCTTCAGGATTTAGAGAGTAGTAAAGGGAGGGACTGACAACGGTGCTGGCCCCGCCATCCGCACAGAGAACTAGCTATCATACCAGACTCTGCATTTTGAAGTTGCATTTGTAAACCAAAAGCCCTGGAAGTAGGACTATTCAGACCCAAGAAGTGTTTTATCGTACTCATAAATTATAAAGACTTTGAAATGTTAGTATAACTTATTAAGATCTTATTACACTAGCTTCGTTGGGAAATCTATGTTAAAGTAGAGGACACACCTGCACGCTCTCGTGCTAACCCCGTCACTCACTCCGCTCGTGACACATCGGCGTGTAAATTTTGAGTTGATGAGCAGGAGTATCATTTAAAATTTTAAAATAAAAGTAAAATAAATATATTTACAGTAGCTCTTGACTTTATTTTCCCTTTATTTATAGTACTAGTATAAACATCCATTGTTAATACTTAGCCATTTTAACATTTTAAATTTTATTTAACATCGGGTGATTACGCACACACACAGACATGCATTCGCTCTTTTACTTTCTCCCATATGCGTTAGCATAGAGAATGTATTGTGATCGTAAACAAAAAAATATTACAAGTTGGTCTAAAAATTCATTTCAGGGTCCTCTGAACCCAAATGAGTGGTTGTTTCGAAAAATAATTTTGGTGTCTGTCCGTACGTGTATGTGCACTTCGCTGGAGACCAAACAGGTTGATTTTTATGAAAGTCTGTATGTAGGTGTATTTAGCCAATATATCCAGACCATTTTTTCACTTTTGGTTGGCAAAAAACATACAAAAATTGAATTTTCTCAAAAACTGCTCTAATGATTTCGATTAAATTGTAAGAAAAGGTGTGAATTACAATGTAATACATTTTTGTAAAATTGCATGTCTCTAACTTGACTTGTTTTTGAGTTATGGAAAAAACATATTTAGGAATAAAACTGGTAATTTTCAAAGTTAAAATTTTTCGTTTTTAATATGGGGAAAGTTTGTGTCAATTCTGTAGAACCATTTATTTACAACTTTAATTCAAACAAAACTTCCACTGAATCAATCAACATTTCCGTCTCTAACATTTATGAACATCTGTAACCGTCACAGTATTATAAACACTGTTACAGTATTTATATTCCAACAGCTGTTACAATTTCGTAAACATCATTATTTACATTTGAACAGCTGTTAACTGTTTACTAATTTATATCTCTCCATGATATTTAATAATATCATGGAGAGAGATAATTGTCCGAAAAACGTACTTTGAGGGCTTCCCATGTCCTTCAGGGTTAAACTAGGCCTACTAATAGTTAAACTATTAGTAGTTTAACCCACCTACCCACCCATACATACACATACAATGGTATTGACCCACCCACCCACCCATACACATACAATGGTATTGACCCACCCGTACACCCATACACATACAATGGTATTGACCCACCTACCCACCCATACACATACAATGGTATTGACCCACCCACCCATCCATACATGAACAGTGGTGTTAACCCACCTACCCACCCATACACATACATTGGTATTGACCCACCTACCCACACATACACATACAATGGTATTGACCCACCTACCCACCCATACACATACAATGGTATTGACCCACCCACCCATCCATACACGAACAGTGGTGTTGACTCACTCACCCACCCATACACATACAATGGTATGACCCACCCACCCACCCATACACATACAATGGTATTGACCCACCCACCCATCCATACATGAACAGTGGTGTTAACCCACCTACCCACCCATACATGTACAGTGGTATTGACCCACCCGTCCACCTTTACACGTACATTGTTATTGACCCACCTACCCACCCATACACATACAATGGTATTGACCCACCCACCCATCCATACACGAACAGTGGTGTTGACTCACTCACCCACCCATACACATACAATGGTATTGACCCACCCACCCATCCATACACGAACAGTGGTGTTGACTCACTCACCCACCCATACACATACAATGGTATTGACCCACCCACCCATCCATACACGAACAGTGGTGTTGACTCACTCACCCACCCATACACATACAATGGTATTGACCCACCCACCCATCCATACACGAACAGTGGTGTTGACTCACTCACCCACCCATACACATACAATGGTATTGACCCACCCACCCATCCATACACGAACAGTGGTGTTGACTCACTCACCCACCCATACACATACAATGGTATTGACCCACCCACCCATCCATACACGAACAGTGGTGTTGACTCACCCGCCCACCCATACACGTACAGTGGTATTGACCCACCCACCCATCCATACACGAACAGTGGTGTTGACTCACTCACCCACCCATACACATACAATGGTATTGACCCACCCACCCATCCATACACGAACAGTGGTGTTGACTCACCCGCCCACCCATACACATACAGTGGTATTGACCCACCCACCCATCCATACACGAACAGTGGTGTTGACTCACCCGCCCACCCATACACATACAGTGGTATTGACCCACCCACCCATCCATACACGAACAGTGGTGTTGACTCACCCGCCCACCCATACACATACAATGGTATTGACCCACCCACCCATCCATACACGAACAGTGGTGTTGATCCACCCACCCACCCATACGCATACAGTGGTATTGATCCACCCATACACATACAGTAGTATTGACCCACCCACCCACCCACCCATTCACATACAGTGGTATTGACCCACCCTCCCATCCATAAACGATCAGTGGGCGAGTCAATGGGAGGTGGGTGAGTCAATACCACTGTGCGTGTATAGGTGGCTGGGTGGGTCAATAACAATGTACATGTAAAGGTGGACGGGTGGGTCAATACCACTGTATGTGTATGGGTGGGTGGGTGGGTTGTATGTTCTCGTGTTTTAGAATTAATTCAAATTATTCGACAATTGCTCAGACTGTGTGTACTTTGCTTATCTAAGTTTACAAAATATTTTTTGTTGGATTCTGTTCCGTTGTTGGATCATTACATCTGTATGTCTATTAGACCTTAGTGCACAACTACGAACAGAGGCTATTTTTTTGATACCTGAACCGTTTAAACTGGTCAATAAATAAGGAGGAGTTGTGTTTACAAAATACGGCTTCACGTATTATATTCACGTATTCTTACTGTGAAAAAAATAATACGTTCAAAATATATTTATCTTACTACTTGTCTCTGTTAAATCAGTGACTGAATAGACTATTTAACTATAGTTTTCAGCAATCTGAATAATTTTCTCATGGAAATATTTCCTGAAGTGTCAGCTGTTGTTTGGTTCTCACCTGGCGAATGCATCAAGATCGTTTCCGGCGCCGGTGACCTTCGACGTCGTCCGGCTCTCTTTGCAGACAGATAATTCAGGTATCGGCAAATAGCTTATGTAATGTCTGGCTTGCCTATTAGAATATAATACAAGATGGTATTATGAATGTAATTCTATGTTGGTATTGATTGTTTACCTTATAAATAATTTGTTATCAGTTTAAAACGTAGTGCTGTAATGTGAATGCAAGTACCTTTTGCTACTATTGTTTTTTCGGACCCTACCTACGATATATTTTGAATGTAGTATTCTCTTATGATGATAAGGGGTTTGTTTTTATGATGTATTTCCCGTTAAATATAGTACAGTGCAATTAAAAATATGAACATGAGTTTCAGGTTTATTGTATTATCAATTGCTTTCAAATTCAAACTCATTTATTTCAAACATAAATAATGAATTCATAAATTTACAAGACACGTTTATCTCAGACTTCAATAATAAACTAATAATAAAGTTTGACAGTACATACAGGTAGTAAGCCTCGCATTATCACAGTCGTTATTACTTATGAGTTACAAGTTACTTAGATATAGTTTTTATTTAGAACTCATTTATTGTATTAAAAACCATTTTACTCTGAAACTTTTTATCCTTGTATGCGCTTAGTTCATCAGGCAACTTATTGAAAAAAATGAGTCCTGCATGTGTGACATGTTTCTCTGCAAGTGTGAGGCGATGCTTTTGGAGTCACCACCATGCCTATTTAGAAATTTATGATCCTACCATCAGTTTGGGTATCATGAGGATTTTCAAAGCTGCCAAAATCGCTCTCTATTTATATATAATGTGAAAAGACAGTAAAAACCTGTAGTTTACAAAATATTCCTACGTACGAAGTTAATGGATGTAGTCCCAAAATAGTTTGGATTTATCTCTTTTGCTCCGTAAATACTCGGGAAGCGAGAGAAGATCCTCCCCACACCTCGATTCCATAAGACATCATAGAGGCAAAACAGCCATGGTAAACCATTATCAGCGCCTCAGGATCCAGAATACAGTAGTGTCCTAAGGGCAAAACAGGTTCGACTTAACCTCTTGCAGAGTTCTGAAATGTGAAAGAACCAAGACAACCCACTGTAGAATTTCTGTCCTAAAAATGTATTGAAGAGCACTCTTTGATTCCAAATGTCTCTAGTTAAACTGATTGAGGTCTTTTATTATGGGGTAAAAATTGTAAAAAGAGAGTTTTGTCATGAATAAGATTGTATAAGATTACTGCTTTTTAGCCAGTTTTGCAAATGCAGAATACGCCGAAACCTTAGACTGCAAACTTTCATTAGAACCATCAAACAACAGTGTTTGTCATGTACATACAGAATTTTCTTTTGTCATGGAAAGACTTGTAAAAAAAATCATTTACGTAAAGGAGAAAAAGAACAGGCCCTAAAATACTTCCTTGGGGAACACCATACCTCGTTTCCAACAGCTCTGATTGTGACCCTGGAACAGATATGATTTAAACCAAGACAGGGAGACGCCTCTTACACCATAGTGTTCAAGTTTATCACATAGAAGATTATATAGATATATATCCACCCCATCAAATGCTTTAGATAAGTTATAAAAAACTCCTAGAGCAGGTTCTCGGTTTTCCAATTGCTGAATTACCTCTCCTAGAAAATCACTTACCGTGTTTGTTGTGGATCGATTGGCCCTAAATCAATTTTGATTTGGCTGCAAAATATTGTTTTTATTTAAGTGATCCAGGAGTCTGGCATAGATAATCTTCTCAAACACCTTAGAGAATGTAGACAGCATTGCCCTTGTCCACTTTTTAAAATTAGGAAATATTTTCGCTATTTTAAAAACATCTGGAAATATTTTAAAACTTAATTCAGTAAAATTATGTAAAAACTACCCTGTTTCACACCATACGATAACTCTTAACTTTATCATATTATTTTTATAATTACCATACCACAAACCTGGATGTAATTAGTCACCAACTCAATTAATTCGTCATTTATTGCCGCTATATGTAGAGTCAAGTCCATGCAACCTACCCCCATCAACCTTATACTTGAGTTGAAGCTCTTGGCCTATAAATTATAGAAATACTCACAAAACTTACCTATTTTTAATCATAAAGTAGATTGTAGGATTTTTTAAATAAAAATTGTTGCGTTTTTATAACTTATTTAAATAAAGTGGTATAAAAGTTACACTGTTTCACATTATATTATATCTATTAACTTTATCTAAATTATTTGTATAACTATATATCACAAATCTGGACTTAGTGAGTCACTAATTCATTTAATTCATCATTTATTGCCACTATCCTATATTTTATTTAAACTGTAATGATACAATACTCTTCTATAATTTGTATTTGTAAGTTGCTTATCTTATTAATTGCTTGTCCTCACATATCCTATATTACATTTCAGTTTGAAGTCATATCTAAAGTTTTACACTTTCTTTGCAATTTACTTTACTAATCAAGCTTTAAGTTCTTAAATTTGACAATGTTTTCCGATTCTACGTAGCTTGTGTTATTATGATTACCAGTATGTTGTGTTATTACGACTGCAAGCTCTATAGCTTGTGTTATTATGATTACCAGTATGTTGTGTTATTACGACTGCAAGCTCTATAGCTTGTGTTATTATGATTACCAGTATGTTGTGTTATTACGACTGTTATGATACAAGTATGTTGTGTTATTACGACTGCAAGCTCTATAGCTTGTGATATTATGATTACCAGTATGTTGTGTTATTACGACTGTAAGCTCTATAGCTTGTGTTATTATGATTACCAGTATGTTGTGTTATTACGACTGTTATGATACCAGTAGATTGTGTTATTACGACTGCAAGCTCTATAGCTTGTGTTATTATGATTACCAGTATGTTGTGTTATTACGACTGCAAGCTCTATAGCTTGTGATAGGATTACCAGTAGATTGTTTTATTACAATTGCAAGTTCTGTAGCTTGTGTTATTATGATTACCAGTAGATTGTGTTATTACAATTGCAAGTTCTGTAGCTTGTGTTATTATGATTACCAGTAGACTGTGTTATTACGACTGTTATGATACCAGTAGATTGTATTATTACGACTGCAAGCTCTATAGCTTGTGATATGATTACCAGTAGGCCTAGATTGTGTTATTACAATTGCAAGTTCTGTAGCTTGTGTTATTATGATTACCAGTAGACTGTGTTATTACGACTGTTATGATACCAGTAGATTGTATTATTACGACTGCAAGCTCTATAGCTTGTGATATGATTACCAGTAGGCCTAGATTGTGTTATTACAATTGCAAGTTCTGTAGCTTGTGTTATTATGATTACCAGTAGACTGTGTTATTACGACTGTTATGATACCAGTAGATTGTATTATTACGACTGCAAGTTCTGAAGTTAATGTTATTATGATTACAAATATATTTTGTTATTAAAATTTCAGGAAGCTTATGTTATTGTGTAGTAGTTCGTTTTATATAACTTCTCATAGCTTATTATAATAACCATTATTACACAAGAGGCAAGTGTTACTATCATTTCGTTACTACGACTGCAAGTTTGTTTTATTATTTGTTTCTTCTTATTCATCGTACAATGCATTTTAAAAGTATAGTAACATTGCAAGCGTTTGCAAGAATTCAATTGAGGCAAGTAAATATGGACGTAAATTTGATGTGTAATAGATTCGGTTCTTATTTTATGTTATGTAACTTACTCGATGATTAATCTCATTCATAAGATATTCCCAAAATATTAGATAATGCATTATGCTTCCCTCTAGTTGACATTTAACGTAGTGGGAAGTATCGATATCCCATCATGTGACACCAAGTTCCAGTGGGTTATCGCACAAGACGCGAGGGAAACAAGTATTTTCCATTCCGACGATAATGAAACTGAATATTCCATGTCACACCTCTGCTGAGCATTAGCGGTAGTTAGCATGCGAGGAG
Organism: Stictocephala bisonia; assembly: GCA_035578905.1. Taxonomy (NCBI): domain Eukaryota; kingdom Metazoa; phylum Arthropoda; class Insecta; order Hemiptera; family Membracidae; genus Stictocephala; species Stictocephala bisonia. The sequence continues at coordinate 172,175 of JAQJVL010001208.1, read as the reverse complement.
CAGTGATGCGCAGCCTTGATGCAACTCATGCTGCAGTCAGCTGACTTTACTCAGGTCATCCAAGGTCATAGCTGCCTACTGCACCATAGCTGTGGGTCACGTGGTGTCACGACTGTTGACTATATTGTGGAGGTCATGGCCGCAGGTCAATCAAGGTCATCTGCTGACTGATCTGTTATAAAGCAAAGTAATCAAAATTCTTCGTATTTTGCTGTAATGTGATGCCAAACCGTAATGACCTTGGCTGAAAAGCATATATATATATATATATATATATATATATATATATATATATATATATATATATATATATATATATATACAATGGAAGGATATTTTATCAGTATATGAAGGGTTAGTGAGGAACCATTTATCATGTAAGGTAGCAAAGAATCCCTTGTATTCTTCAGTACTTAACTTTTCCTCATTGGTGAGGCGAGAAGTACGTCAAGTTTCACGTGTATTTATGTTTTGGAGTCAAGGAAGAGGCGTTTAATGCTGTAAGTACGAATAAGTGAGGCTATGAGGCATATCTATTGACGTATGTAAGTACAGTTTGTGTAGATAATTGGGTGAGGGAAGTAGTTGTTTGGCGCTGAAGAACGTGATTGTGAGTGAACTACAGTTTAACGCCGTAAATACGTATAAGCGATATAAGTGAGGCTGGGAGACATGTCTGTTGTCGTATGTAAGTACAGTTTATGTAGATAATTGGGTGAAGGAAGCAGTTGTTTGGCGCTGAAGAACGTGATTGTGAGTGAACTACAGTTTAACGCCGTAAATACGTATAAGCGATATAAGTGATGATGGGAGACATGTCTGTTGTCGTATGTAAGTACAGTTTGTGTAGATAATTGGGTGAGGGAAGTAGTTGTTTGGCGCTGAAGAACGTGATTGTGAGTGAACTACAGTTTAACGCCGTAAATACGTATAAGCGATATAAGTGATGATGGGAGACATGTCTGTTGTCGTATGTAAGTACAGTTTGTGTAGATAATTGGGTGAGGGAAGTAGTTGTTTGGCGCTGAAGAACGTGATTGTGAGTGAACTACAGTTTAACGCCGTAAATACGTATAAGCGATATAAGTGAGGCTGGGAGACATATCTATTGTCATATGTAAGTACAGTTTGTGTAGATAATTGGGTGAGGGAAGTAGTTGTTTGGCGCTGAAGAACGTGATTGTGAGTGAACTACAGTTTAACGCCGTAAATACGTATAAGCGATATAAGTGATGATGGGAGACATGTCTGTTGTCGTATGTAAGTACAGTTTATGTAGATAATTGGGTGAGGGAAGTAGTTGTTTGGCGCTGAAGAACGTGAATGTGAGTGAACTACAGTTTAACGCCGTAACTACGTATAAGCGATATAAGTGAGGCTGGGAGGCATGTCTATTGTCGTATGTAAGTACAGGTTGTGTAGATAATTGGGTGAGGGAAGTAGTTGTTTGGCGCTGAAGAACGTGAATGTGAGTGAACTACAGTTTAACGCCGTAACTACGTATAAGCGATATAAGTGAGGCTGGGAGGCATGTCTATTGTCGTATGTAAGTACAGTTTGTGTAGATAATTGGGTGAGGGAAGTAGTTGTTTGGCGCTGAAGAACGTGAATGTGAGTGAACTACAGTTTAACGCCGTAAATACGTATAAGCGATATAAGTGAGGCTGGGAGGCATGTCTATTGTCGTATGTAAGTACAGTTTGTGTAGATAATTGGGTGAGGGAAGTAGTTGTTTGGCGCTGAAGAACGTGAATGTGAGTGAACTACAGTTTAACGCCGTAACTACGTATAAGCGATATAAGTGATGATGGGAGACATGTCTGTTGTCGTATGTAAGTACAGTTTATGTAGATAATTGGGTGAAGGAAGCAGTTGTTTGGCGCTGAAGAACGTGATTGTGAGTGAACTACAGTTTAACGCCGTAACTACGTATAAGCGATATAAGTGATGATGGGAGACATGTCTGTTGTCGTATGTAAGTACAGTTTATGTAGATAATTGGGTGAAGGAAGCAGTTGTTTGGCGCTGAAGAACGTGATTGTGAGTGAACTACAGTTTAACGCCGTAAATACGTATAAGCGATATAAGTGATGATGGGAGACATGTCTGTTGTCGTATGTAAGTACAGTTTGTGTAGATAATTGGGTGAGGGAAGTAGTTGTTTGGCGCTGAAGAACGTGATTGTGAGTGAACTACAGTTTAACGCCGTAACTACGTATAAGCGATATAAGTGATGATGGGAGACATGTCTGTTGTCGTATGTAAGTACAGTTTATGTAGATAATTGGGTGAAGGAAGCAGTTGTTTGGCGCTGAAGAACGTGATTGTGAGTGAACTACAGTTTAACGCCGTAAATACGTATAAGCGATATAAGTGATGATGGGAGACATGTCTGTTGTCGTATGTAAGTACAGTTTGTGTAGATAATTGGGTGAGGGAAGTAGTTGTTTGGCGCTGAAGAACGTGATTGTGAGTGAACTACAGTTTAACGCCGTAAATACGTATAAGCGATATAAGTGATGATGGGAGACATGTCTGTTGTCGTATGTAAGTACAGTTTGTGTAGATAATTGGGTGAGGGAAGTAGTTGTTTGGCGCTGAAGAACGTGATTGTGAGTGAACTACAGTTTAACGCCGTAAATACGTATAAGCGATATAAGTGAGGCTGGGAGACATATCTATTGTCATATGTAAGTACAGTTTGTGTAGATAATTGGGTGAGGGAAGTAGTTGTTTGGCGCTGAAGAACGTGATTGTGAGTGAACTACAGTTTAACGCCGTAAATACGTATAAGCGATATAAGTGATGATGGGAGACATGTCTGTTGTCGTATGTAAGTACAGTTTATGTAGATAATTGGGTGAGGGAAGTAGTTGTTTGGCGCTGAAGAACGTGAATGTGAGTGAACTACAGTTTAACGCCGTAACTACGTATAAGCGATATAAGTGAGGCTGGGAGGCATGTCTATTGTCGTATGTAAGTACAGGTTGTGTAGATAATTGGGTGAGGGAAGTAGTTGTTTGGCGCTGAAGAACGTAAATGTGAGTGAACTACAGTTTAACGCCGTAAATACGTATAAGCGATATAAGTGATGATGGGAGACATGTCTGTTGTCGTATGTAAGTACAGTTTATGTAGATAATTGGGTGAAGGAAGCAGTTGTTTGGCGCTGAAGAACGTGATTGTGAGTGAACTACAGTTTAACGCCGTAAATACGTATAAGCGATATAAGTGAGGCTGGGAGGCATGTCTATTGTCGTATGTAAGTACAGTTTGTGTAGATAATTGGGTGAGTGAAGTAGTTGTTTGGCGCTGAAGAACGTGAATGTGAGTGAACTACAGTTTAACGCCGTAACTACGTATAAGCGATATAAGTGAGGCTGGGAGGCATGTCTATTGTCGTATGTAAGTACAGGTTGTGTAGATAATTGGGTGAGGGAAGTAGTTGTTTGGCGCTGAAGAACGTGAATGTGAGTGAACTACAGTTTAACGCCGTAACTACGTATAAGCGATATAAGTGAGGTTGGGAGGCATGTCTATTGTCGTATGTAAGTACAGTTTGTGTAGATAATTGGGTGAGGGAAGTAGTTGTTTGGCGCTGAAGAACGTGAATGTGAGTGAACTACAGTTTAACGCCGTAACTACGTATAAGCGATATAAGTGAGGCTGGGAGACATATCTATTGTCATATGTAAGTACAGTTTGTGTAGATAATTGGGTGAGGGAAGTAGTTGTTTGGCGCTGAAGAACGTGAATGTGAGTGAACTACAGTTTAACGCCGTAACTACGTATAAGCGATATAAGTGAGGTTGGGAGGCATGTCTATTGTCGTATGTAAGTACAGGTTGTGTAGATAATTGGGTGAGGGAAGTAGTTGTTTGGCGCTGAAGAACGTGAATGTGAGTGAACTACAGTTTAACGCCGTAAATACGTATAAGCGATATAAGTGATGATGGGAGACATGTCTGTTGTCGTATGTAAGTACAGTTTATGTAGATAATTGGGTGAAGGAAGCAGTTGTTTGGCGCTGAAGAACGTGATTGTGAGTGAACTACAGTTTAACGCCGTAAATACGTATAAGCGATATAAGTGAGGCTGGGAGGCATGTCTATTGTCGTATGTAAGTACAGTTTGTGTAGATAATTGGGTGAGTGAAGTAGTTGTTTGGCGCTGAAGAACGTGATTGTGAGTGAACTACAGTTTAACGCCGTAAATACGTATAAGCGATATAAGTGAGGCTGGGAGGCATGTCTATTGTCGTATGTAAGTACAGTTTGTGTAGATAATTGGGTGAGTGAAGTAGTTGTTTGGCGCTGAAGAACGTGAATGTGAGTGTGTTGATATATATAGTATATTCATGTCATTATATTACTTATCTATGTAAGATTTTATAACTCTTTGGAGCTCTAATAGTGAACGCCTGCTCTGAGAGATTAGAACAAGATGGCTGCTATAGGCACTGTATTGTATATTTATGCTCAGTAAAATACTTGAAATTACAAGATGTGTTTTATTATTAAACACCAAAACATGGTGTCAGAAGTGAGTGCTACAATTTCAAATCAGTAATACCAAAGGTATTTCATACCAAAACGATAGTACCAATTACGTGAGTATTGAGTAGCATAACCTATTACAACTTAAATGAAAGATCACTTTAATGTTACAATAAAGACTGAAAGTGACGAAATGGCATTAAATTACGGAGGTCCTTCACAAATAGCTCCTCTGAATTTAGAGGGCAATGTCTCCCAGAATTGGTCTCAGTGGTACCAAAGGTTTGACATATACCTAGTTGCATCTGGGTTGGATGCTAAGCCAGATCAAAGGAAAATTGCCTTACTCCTTCATAGTTTAGGAGAAAAATGCCTAGAAATTTACAATTCTTTCAACTTGTCAGATGAGGACTCTAAAAAGTACTCGGTAGTTGTTGATAAATTCAAAAATTATTTTTCACCTAAAAAGAATGTTACTATAGAACGTCATAAATTCCTTACTAGAAAACAGTTGCCAGATGAGTCTATAGATTCTTTTGTCACAGACTTAGTAAATAAAAGTTTATCTAGTGAACTTGGTGAATTGCGGGAAGACTTAGTTAAAGATGTGCTTATTTGTGGGTTGAATGTCAAAAATCAACATATCAAAGAACGTTTGCTTCGTGAAGAGGGCTTAACGTTTGAGAAAGCTGTTTCAATATGCAAAGCTGCTGAGTTGTCTCATCTTCAAGTACAGGAACTCAACGGTCCTGAAATTTCTCAAGTAAAAGTTCGACCTAGCTCTAGTGCTTCTGGTCCTGGCTCCACTTCCACATCAAAATTTACGCCTAAGTTTAAGCCTAGTAAATTTCAAGCTTCTAGTAATGTGTCAAAGTCTAAACCTAATAGGCCTAAGTCCAAATCAAACCAATTAATTTCTAATTGTAGAAATTGTGGTAAAACACATGCGGTTAACAAATGTCCAGCATATGGTGTAATATGTTTTAGTTGTAAAAGAAAAAATCATTTTTCTGCTCATTGTTTAAGTTCTCAGTCTAAAAACAAACAAATTCATTGTGTAAATGAAGAATTGGATACAGTTTCCGAGCATGAAAATAGTAGCCTAGATGAAAATTTTCAGTCATTTAGTATTGGCTCTCTTTACAGTAACAATGATGTATCTAACGAGTGGGTAGAGAATTTAACTATTAATAACCAAAATGTAAAATTTAAGTTAGACACAGGTGCACAAACCAATGTATTGCCAGTCTCAATTTATAATAAGTTAGGCCTACCTAAATCGCTTGTAAAACCTGCTTCAATGAATTTACTAGCAAAGGGATGTCACCAGACTCTTCTAAAATTCAAGCTATTCATCAAATGTCAGCACCAACTAATCGTAAAGAATTAGAAAGGTTCTTAGGAATGACTAATTACTTGTCTAAGTTCATACCAAACTACTCCACTGTAACAGCACCCCTTAGGAAATGTTTATGTAAAAATGCAATCTTTTACTGGGACAAAAATCAAGATGAAACTTTCAATAGGCTAAAACAGTTATTGATTAATCCACCTGTACTATCTTATTATGATCCCTTAAAAGAACTTACTTTGTCAGTAGATTGTTCAAATAGTGGTATAGGTGCCGTTCTTATGTCAGAAAACAAACCAATAGCATATGCGTCTCGTGCATTGACAGAAACACAAACCAGGTACAGTCAAATTGAGAAAGAAATGCTTGCCATAGTATTTGGTTGTACTCGCTATCACCAATATATTTTTGGTAGAAAAGTTACAGTTGAAACTGACCACAAACCTTTAGAGAGTTTATTTAGAAAATCCTTAAATCTAGCTCCTTTAAGATTGCAAAATATGTTAGTTAAGGTTCAGAGATATGATCTGGATGTAAAGTACAAACCAGGTAAATATATGTTTATTGCAGATACTCTCTCTAGAGCACCTCTTTCAGTGACTTGTAAAGATGAAATTGACCGCATTGATAATGATGTAATCTGTCAAGTAAACATGTTTACTAACACATTGCCTATCTCTGAAGAAAAACTTAATCTATTTAAAAAAGAAACAAACAAAGATGAATGCTTAACTAGACTTAGACATTATGTTAAGTTAGGTTGGCCTGATCACAAAGATTCAGTAGATAATATAGTTAGACCTTACTGGAATATTAGAGATAACTTGCAAGAAATAGAAGGATTAGTTTTCAAAAATGATAGCCTAATTGTACCTAAAAGCCTTAGAAATGAAATGTTGATTAAACTTCATGAAGGTCATGTTGGTATTAAGTCATGTGAGTTAAGAGCCCGTAATGTTCTGTATTGGCCTGGTATTTTATCAGATATTAAAGAATTTGTAAATAACTGTTTAACTTGTGCTATGCATAAACCATCTAATTGTAAAGAACCTATTATTTTTCATAATGTACCCAATCTACCATGGTCAAAAATCTCAGCTGATATTTTTGAATACAAGAATGTACATTATCTTGTTGCACTTGATTACTATTCCAAGTATATTGAACTAGTAACTTTGTCTAATTTGACTACTGCAGTTGTAGTTAACAAACTTAAATCTTTCTTTGCTAGACATGGAATTCCACAAACACTTGTAACAGATTCAGGCAGTCAATTTACTAGTAATGAATTCAAGATGTTTGCAACATCTTATGAATTTAAGCATACAATCACTAGCCCTAAGTATTCTCAATCCAATGGCATGGCAGAATCAGGTGTAAAAATTGCCAAAAACATTCTTAAAAAAGCTGATGCTTCTAAGTCAGATATTTACCTTGCTCTACTTAGTTATAGGAATACTCCTAAACCTTACTTGCCTTCTCCAGCTCAATTGTTATTTTCGAGGAATTTAAATACTTTGTTACCTTGCTCTAAACAAAGTCTTCAACCAACAGTTACAAAGCCTGATCCTATCATGACTGAAAGACACAAAACAACCATACAGAAGTATTATGATAAAGGAAGTAAATCTTTGCCTGAACTTAAACCTAATGAAAAAGTGTTATTTAAAAAGAATCCATCTGGATCATGGACTCCAGGTAAAATCTTATCAAAAGCTGATATCCCTCGCTCTTATTTTGTATCTGATGAAAATGGTTCAGTGTATCAGCGCAATCGCACACACTTTACAGTCTGTCCTAATGAAAATCCTATTAGACCTACTACTTTAAATTCAAATGTAAATAATTCTAGTACATACACTAATGTGCAGAAAGATAGTAATACAAAATTCAATAAAACCACCTCTGAAGAAACTGTAATTAAAAATATGGATGGATATATTACAAGTAGGGGTAGAAAAGTTGTAAACCCTAAAAGACTAACCTATGATTAAATGTATTAATTGGTAACTTTTCTTTTGTAATAAGTTGTGTATTGTATTCTTACATTAATGGCTAATTTAGAATTGGTAACTTTTGTTTTGTAATAAGTTGTGTATTGTATTCTTACATTAATGGTTAATTTAGAATTTATGACATTAAAATTAATTTTCTTTTTATTGTAACAGGGGAGATGTTGATATATATAGTATATTCATGTCATTATATTACTTATCTATGTAAGATTTTATAACTCTTTGGAGCTCTAATAGTGAACGCCTGCTCTGAGAGATTAGAACAAGATGGCTGCTATAGGCACTGTATTGTATATTTATGCTCAGTAAAATACTTGAAATTACAAGATGTGTTTTATTATTAAACACCAAAACAGAGTGAACTACAGTTTAACGCAGTAAGTAAGCACAGTTATGGCGTAGGCGTGAGGGGGAATTGTTTTTATATGTAACATTCAAGGATGCGTCTTATTTTAGGTAGGTAGCACATTTTCCCTCATTTTTGTCACTTATTCAAATTTATGTGGTGCATGTCCGTCTTGTCGGTTCTTCACTCACTTTACAAAGCCTGGCATTACAGTAGGCTAGGCTAGGGCGATGTCAAATTTATAATTACCCTTAACCCTAATCGCATTACATATTCACAACAAGGATAACTTCCAAACTGTTTGACAGAACTTTATTTATACCTAGTTTATCTCAGTAGATACGACACCTATACTTACTAAAGTAAGCCGTTTTGCTAAGACATGGGTTTCTATTTCTACGATTCGGTTCGTAGCAATGGTCATGACGTAACACTTTAAGTGCCATTTGATAAGTGAAGACGTATCCTAGAGGACTATCAGTATTTTTAGTTATTTTTTTACGGTTAAACGTGTTAAAATTTAATGCAGTTTTTGACGATTTACAATTTTAAAAATCTCATTATATCAAGTTATTATATTGGACCTTTAGAAATTATAGTGTTTACTATAACTCATTATAATAATATATACGAACCGTACAGTTGAAATAGAAAAGCTTGTTTCAGCCCGATGACAGTACTGAATGCTGTATGTCTTCCAGACTGTCGACTTTCCAGCGTCAGTTTCTCAATGTAACCAAATTGCATGTATTTCATAACTCTTTTAGTAACTTTTGGATTAATTTTAATGCCATTTTAACGCCAGACAGTATAATTATTCTATTTAATTGTACGAGAATGTAAGAATTTAAATACCTGTATTGCTAGGCCTAGGTAAACATATGCCTAAATTGTTTTGTTATTTGATTTGAATTAAAAATATTGTATAGTATAACATTCCTAGTCTGAAATTACATTGTAGTTCTTTCATTTACTGAACATTACAATATGGTGTAATATTTTCCAAGAAATAAAGGATACCACATGTTAGTTCTAGATACTATATTAAAATGTCAGTAAAAAATACATTTTGGTTTCATATGTCAGTTTTAACCAATTTTTTTTTTAATTCGACTCCCAAAATTATAAAAATACAACGTACCAAGATACTCTACTAAATGGTGCCCACACACTGTAATATAAAAACAAAGGAAAAAGCAGTCTTAGAGCTGAAATAACATTGCATTCATCCCGTACAGTCATTCTTTATCAGAATTAATTAGCTAATATGAGAGTAGTGTAGTTGGCAGTTCTGCCACAGTGCAGCGCCACCGTACTCGCCCACGCGTCCACCAAGGACATCGCTGATATATTTACAACTTGAGGCTTGTGTATGTAGTTGGCTAGGTTAGTTACGTGGTGCCAACTGCCGTAGTGCCAACTGTTCAAATAAAAAAACACGAAACAGTCGAACCACAGTGACCTTAAATCGTAAATACCACTACGTTTTAATGATTCTATAAAGGCTCGAACACTTATGCGCGCAGTGATCAGATAGTAAACCCATTCCGCGTATTTGCCTCCTGGGCTTATCGACTGAATTTGTACTTTGCTCTCTAATATAAGGGAAAAAATTGTATATGTTTTATCACATTTAGGAGGATTCTATCTTAAAAAATACACAGTATGGAAACTTTCCTAAATTTTAGGTAGCCAAAACTTCATACCTGTTAGTTTTTGCAGGAATATTATAATAAAACTACTAAAATAAGTTTAAACTGTGCTAAAATGTTTGGAATTCATAAAAAATATTAATACTAAAATAAGTTTGTAATGTTTCATATATTATTGTTGACAAGATAATGAATAGTAACAATCTGGCCAAAAATATTGCTATTGGTTTGTTGTAATTTGTAAGTTGATTCATTGATTTGTTATATGTCTTATCCACTGTTATCATTTAAACCAGAAAATAGATAAGCGTCTTGGAAAATGTACATTTTTATTGTATCAAGTCAACACTACATATATAACTCCCTTAAGGGATTTGTCGTTTTACCAGTATTTAGATTTTTCATAAGTTTACTTTTATGATTTCAGATTTGTGAAATTACTAAAAATTTTCTTTCCAATCAAAAGTTGACAGTATTTTTTCCTTTCATTTCATGTAGGCCTATTTAACAACATAATTGCAGCGTTAAATTAGAGTAACATGGAAAATAAAGTGAAATTAAATTATGTTAATTGCGCTTAAATAGGCAATACAAAGTAACATTTATTTTACATTATAGAATAAAATAAATTCCATATAAACAAATTTGATAATTTCATTTGGAGAAAATATTTACCCGAGAGGGTCATCCTTCCCACACGGTCTGATGGAAAACTTAGGGAAAACATACAAACTGTTTAAATAAAAAATATTTGTGTTATGTCATTTTCTTATTTGAGTAATTTGATTATATTCATAAAAGGGGGATAAGATTAACTTGTGAAAAATACAAAACTTTACAAATATAGGCTTGAGTTACAACCTATACGATTTTCTTCGGTTTATTCACTTTATAATTTGTCAAATGTTCAAGAAAACGCCTTTTTATCATAGAATCCCTCAAACAAAAGAAGACAGTAACTTACTACCACGGTAGATCGTAGCTACATAGAGGCCATTTTAGCATACGTTTGCTAAATTTGACACTTCTGTTTCCTCAAACATTCCTCCCACTCTTCACCGGTAAAACAAAATTAATATTTACCGCTAGAACAAGACAAACATACGGACATTTTTGTTGGAACACTTTAGTATTTGGTGCATTATTTGTTCATTAAACAATAGACAAAATATGTGTGGGTCAAAATCTACGTATACCCGTAAACAGCGAACGGTAGTTTTACAAAAATATTGTAACCTGGAGGTCTAAAACACGTGTCTTCCGCTACGCAAAATGGGAAAAATTGTATAACAAGTATTAGAAGTTGAAAACTGGTACTAAAAAGTGTTGTACTAAACTAGTTAACAGTATAGTAACTAATTTTGTCGCACTCGAGTCTCCAACCCTACCTGGTGTCGACTTTGGAACTACGTGCAACTCGGTTGACTATCAGAATCAGAAGACCAGTTGTCATCCGTCCGTCTGCCCCAAACTATCGTTTGGTTTGAATAGTCGTGGCAGTTGACTATACATCCTCGTTTGTTTTGAACAGTCGTGGCAGTTGACTATACATCCTCGTTTGGTTTGAACAGTCGTGGCAGTTGACTATAAATCCTAGTTTGGTTTGAACAGTCGTGGCAGTTGACTATACATCCTCGTTTGGTTTGAACAGTCGTGGCAGTTGACTATACATCCTCGTTTGGTTTGAACAGTCGTGGCAGTTGACTATACATCCTCGTTTGGTTTGAACAGTCGTGGCAGTTGACTGTACATCCTCGTTTGGTTTGAACAGTCGTGGCAGATGACTATACATCCTCGTTTGGTTTGAACAGTCGTGGCAGTTGACTATACATCCTCGTTTGGTTTGAACAGTCGTGGCAGTTGACTATACATCCTCGTTTGGTTTGAACAGTCGTGGCAGTTGACTATACATCCTCGTTTGGTTTGAACAGTCGTGGCAGTTGACTATACATCCTCGTTTGGTTTGAACAGTCGTGGCAGTTGACTATACATCCTCGTTTGGTTTGAACAGTCGTGGCAGTTGACTGTACATCCTCGTTTGGTTTGAACAGTCGTGGCAGTTGACTGTACATCCTCGTTTGGTTTGAACAGTCGTGGCAGTTGATTATACATCCTCTTTTGGTTTGAACAGTCGTGGCAGTTGACTATACATCCTCGTTTGGTTTGAACAGTCGTGGCAGTTGACTATACATCCTCGTTTGGTTTGAACAGTCGTGGCAGTTGACTATACATCCTCGTTTGGTTTGAACAGTCGTGGCAGTTGACTTTACATCCTCGTTTGGTTTGAACAGTCGTGGCAGTTGACTATACATCCTCGTTTGGTTTGAACAGTCGTGGCAGTTGACTATACATCCTCGTTTGGTTTGAACAGTCGTGGCAGTTGACTGTACATCCTCGTTTGGTTTGAACAGTCGTGGCAGTTGACTGTACATCCTCGTTTGGTTTGAACAGTCGTGGCAGTTGACTGTACATTCTCGTTAGGTTTGAACAGTCGTGGCAGTTGACTGTACATCCTCGTTTGGTTTGAACAGTCGTGGCAGTTGACTGTACATCCTCGTTTGGTTTGAACAGTCGTGGCAGTTGACTGTACATCCTCGTTTGGTTTGAACAGTCGTGGCAGTTGACTATACATCCTCGTTTGGTTTGAACAGTCGTGGCAGTTGACTATACATCCTCGTTTGGTTTGAACAGTCGTGGCAGTTGACTATACATCCTCGTTTGGTTTGAACAGTCGTGGCAGTTGACTATACATCCTCGTTTGGTTTGAACAGTCGTGGCAGTTGACTATACATCCTCGTTTGGTTTGAACAGTCCTGGCAGTTGACTATACATCCTCGTTTTGAATTTGAACGTTACTTCACTTGAAACCTTTTCATGCTTACATTTTTAACAGATATATTTCAAATGTTTACATACACACTTTATAGGACAAGTGTTTATTTTTTTTATGTTTTGGATTATTTTAAAAATATATATGAAATTAGAACGATAGTTTTTTGTAAATAACAAATAAACTAAAACTGTTACAATAAATCTGTTTCGGGAAGCAACAGACAACTGTGTTCTCTTTAATTTAAAATGTATCATGTTTAAAATTGTATGTTTATAAAGAAAGCTGTATTCTAATTTTGAAAGTACCACTGGCCTTATGGAGAATGAAACCTCATGGCGGCAGGTGTGGCAGACCGTACCTTCTTCATCATATATAGATCACTCTCTAGGACTCGGTCTGTTTCATTCCTCATCGTGTGCTGTCTAACTTCAAACATGTAACAAAAAGATAAAACTCTGGCAAAAAAATGTTTTTATCACACATTTTTTATTTACGCGATTATTTAGCCTACACTTACCACACTAATATAACACTATTACCAACTATTAAAAACAAAATTTATTTTTAATTTACCCTACTAAATTTGTTTTATAAACAAATATTGTCCCTTGTATTTTATGGAAATATTAGCAAATATTAAAAAATAATAAAAAAAAAAATAATAACATACCAAGAGTTGACAAACTGTGTGCGCAATGCCGATTTTGGATTATAACAGAGAAAATAATAAATATTTTGTAAATCTTTGTTGCTACGTTTAAAGCAACTAATAACAAACAATAAATACCTTAATTAGTCCAAAATAATTTTCAAAGAGCTCATACAATTTTAAGCTTATTTTTTCAAACGTTTTGCCCATTGGTAAATAATTAAATGCATAGATGAACACAGGGACCACAGAGCTCTGTGTTTTTATAGGACGATGATGCTTGTCTGGAGGAGACTATTCTAGAAGGTGAAGGAAGAAGAGCTTCTACATCGTCGGCGACTGCACTGTATTCAAGCCGTGGGCAAGCAACATGGACTTGATATTGGATGATAATGTGGATTGTTTATGCATTCTGATTTTCTTGATGCTTATTGATTTTTTAATGAAATTCCTGTCGAAGTTGAATCGAAAAATGACATACTGTATTACATTATTTGAACATTTCTCGTAGCAAAGTTAAAAGTTCTTAAGTAGAAGCATTTACTACAGAAACAATAATTACTGTCTTGCTCATATTGGTCCCGTGAAGCCGGTTTTCTGTTCAATGAAATTAGTTCATGTTCAGTGTTCACAGGTAGCGCCAGTAGCCTCCTACCCTCTGCCTCTCTTCAGCACACACTGACGTGACTAATAGCCAAATTAATAGTATGCCAAACACGCCCGAGCGCTTATTTGAAACCAATCACCGTTAGATGGCAGCACAGGCGCACGTCTACAGCGAATGCATTGCCTTGGACAGTTTGTTTGTTTGTATAGTCAATGCTAGAAGAGAATAACTCATAAAAGTACGTCATAATAGTGCAACCCCACGAAAAGGAAGGGCAAGGTCGCAACCGTAACCCATGGTCGTGACGGCCGGCCATTGTGTGACCAGGTGTGCAGCCGGGCCGTGATGAGCTGTCAATCACGATGTTCCCCCACCCCACCACGCCAACACATCTCACATTAATCCGCAGTCTCATTAATGGAAAATATATTCACGTAATTTAACTGTGTAATTATATGTATTTGGGAGTCATAAGATCTCATTATCATTTAAGTTTTTTTGTTTTATTCACTCTTTGCTTGTTTTATTGTGTTCCATGTCCTGAGATATTTGGAGGGTAAATCCACAGTTCAATGTTGTTATCTATGTGAGGCTTGGCAATAAAAAGGTATAATAACCTATTATTGCCAATCAGCCGTGTTGCTTTATTGTGCAACTCTACAAGGTGTTCTTATGGTATGTCCTATCACTATCCCAGTCATTACGAAAGCCATTCTGACACAGGTCTACATCCAGATATTTTCCTTGCCAAAAGAATCTCGTTTCTTTAAAAACTGTAAGGACAGAAGCTTGTCCGTCTTCCAGGAAAATCCGGATGTTGGAAGATGACATAAAGAGCTGTCTTTTGCCTTACATTTTCTACACAAGTAAACTTGGTCATGAATCCTCGACTTATGTAAGTAATAGTAGATCAAAAATGGTAACTCAATACTAATCAGCGGCCCTTCGCAGTTCTGGTGATTTATTCTAAGGATGTACAGACATACATTTGATGTAATGTAATGAGACATACAATTCCCTTTACCGTTCTCTTGGACCAAGTGAGCCCTTCATCACTTACCCAGTATTTAGGTGTTTGCGATGGCCTATACCAAACAAGTTTGACGTGTCGGACTGAAAACAACACACATTGGTTGGTTGAGGGCCAATTACAGTAAGATTGGTTACTTTTGGCATATTAAGTACTTCCTCGTGTCCTTCGACACGTACATGCTCTGGCACCCGTAATGAAATGTCTACGTGAGTGGGAGGGCCGTCGATACTTACGTCTCTTGGTCCATCCCCGTCGTCTTCTCATTGTCAGACACGTCTTGATGGGCCACGAAATGTTATGATGTTACTAAAACGCTAAAGATAACTGACAAATTTTCAAAAACAGCCTGGAAAATTATCAACAGTAAGGAGTTTCTCGGAGCTTGGATTTCTGATTCCACCCTGTATTTATATGTTGGATGTGGTCCTGTACTACCGCTCCAAGTGCACCATGGTGCGGGGTAGGGACACTCACTATTATGAAACTAGAAGCAGTGACAACTTGCGGGCTCAGCAACACAGAACACCGGCTGTTGAGTTCCTGCTATCACAGGTCGGGGTCAGATTAATCAATTGGCACAAGGAAGGCGTCAAACAAATACAAAATCAAAATCAATTTAAAAGCCTACTAAAAGAGCTCTTGGTGACAAACGCGTTCTACTAAGTTGACGAGTTCATGATGAGCCACTGGGATTAGATTATTGAAAATCATCCACATCAAAGGGGGGCCTTGTGTCGAAATGAATGAATGAATGAATGTAACATTTGTATGTTTGAATGGACGATGAATTAATGAATAAAATTATTTTAATGTTTTTATAAGTAAGGCGGACCTACGAGGAGTTTGGGAATCCTAGAACCAATGGCGTGAATATGCAAGCCAGCCGCAACTATAGCAACGCCTTTACCAAAGTTATGACTAATAAATTACCTTCCCACCCTAAGGTCCCAATGAACATGACTCCCTCATAGGTTTTTTTTGTACGATCATAGGTGTGATCCCGCTCACCCATACACGTACAGTGATATTATGGAGAGCATACTTCGCCCGTATTATCACTGTATTTTTTTTAATTTTCATTAAAAAAACGAATGTTCGTATTGTTACCGCGTTTTAGTTCTCTAAATGCACATGTTTTATAACCTATTTATTTTATATTGTGAATTTATTACTATTTATATTATGATAGTAGAATTTCTTATTTTTTATAATGTCTTTTACATTTTTGTTTTCTGACACTTCTGCTATAGCATTATTTATATATTCATTTATTGTATTATTTTTTGAATCAATTAAAGTGGATTTTTTTTACTTGGTTAAGATTGATTATTACTTCGATCAGCCTCAAAAATTAATAATCAATCTTATGGATCAGGCAATTGTTTGTTGTACGTTTGTTAAACGCAGTAGGGTCTACTGGCAGTACTCTTGGCAACACCGCGCGTCAGACCTACACTCAAATAAGTCAAATGCCACTAAACGTGCTCATATCATGTACATTCATTAAATAAAGTATAGGCCAACACTCAAAAATATGGAGTTAAAGGTGAAACATTCGGAATCTATGCACATATGTGAATATTCCTTTGACGTCATTGGCACAGGATGTAACAATTTGTAACGTTCCTTAAAGTGCGTCCAAGTGTTAATCAAATGGAGGAATTCGTCTTTTCAATGAACCAAAGTTAAGTGGAAGGATATAATTAGTTCCATAACAGCTTCATCCTGTGACTTCTCGGAACGAGTTAGTTGAGCTATTGAAGCGGTTTGTCTATAGAACATACTGTGACTTCTCGGAACGAGTTAGTTGAGCTATTGAAGTGGTTTGTCTATAGAACATAACAGCTTCATCCTGTGACTTCTCGGAACGAGTTAATTGAGCTATTGAAGCGGTTTGTCTATAGAACATACTGTGACTTCTCGGAACGAGTTAATTGAGCTATTGAAGCGGTTTGTCTATAGAACATACTGTGACTTCTCGGAACGAGTTAGTTGAGCTATTGAAGCGGTTTTTCTATAGAACATACTGTAAAAAATCAATAATTTATGTTTTTTAATAATCTAAGCTGTTTTCTATTTTAACGATACACAAATTTCAGACCATTCCACTACTATTTCGTAACAGGTTTCATTATATATCTTACTTTAATTGAATATGTTTTTAAGCTGTTGTTAAATATTTTCTACTAAATCTGACTGTTGTTAAAAAATAGTGTTAGAGCCATCTTGAGTCAATCGCCTTCTTTTATAAACTAAAAAATTACAATGCAAGAAATAAAAAGGCATCATGAATTAAGTTACCAATCATTTATGGTTTGATAATAAATAACATATGATCAAATATTTAATTTCATAATTTTATTCCTGTTGTTAAACTGTCATATGTATGTATATTTTTTTTATAGATATTTATAATATTTTTATTTTCTTTTTATGTCTTAACTATGTTTATTCTTATTATTTATATATCTGTTTATTTTTATTTATACTAAATTTATTACTATTCATATTTTATTACTGTTATGTTATCCTTATTTATTGCCGACATCAACATGGACTTAAGGAAGAAACTTACTTTATCACTTGCTGCATGGACTGAATTATTATTATGCATGCTGTTACATTTTGTTTTTTTTTTGTCTTAGTGCCATAATATAATTGGCTATAAGATGTTTTATGACATTTTTAAATTTAATAAATAAATAAAATAAAACTAGCCCTCTAAAGAATATTTTAATGTAATAATAACATTTTAATAAAGTATATATAAGCTCTATAATTTAATTTGATAAAATACGAATATTTTAATATTTTCTCCTTCGAATACAATAAACATTATCAAGGCCCCAAAAATTGCTCTACACTTGAAGAATACCTGACACAGTAAAAAAAGTTTTGTTTTACATATAGCAAATATTATTACATATTTTGTAAAAATTTCGTAACTGCTTAGCTGAATATTATAATTTTTGTTAAAGATAAGATTATTTATTTTTCATTTAGTTTTATTTTTTCCGAAATAATGCTTACAATATTTGGCCCTGATAAGTTTTAAAATCCTGTTAACAGGGACGCAAAGCGTGCAGGGATGCCCCCTAGTATACAATAATATTATATAGTTACAGTAAGTTATTGTACTTGGAATATTGTACAAGTAGACTGTAAAACAAATAGGCTGTTACACTCTACAAGCAGTCGTGTAACACAGTGTTGGTGACTACTAGTAGTCGTGTAACACTGTGTATGTGACTACTAGTAGTCGTGTAACACTGGTACGTGACTACTAGTAGTCGTGTAACACTGTGTAGGTGACTACTAGTAGTCGTGTAACACTGTGTATGTGACTATTAGTGGTCGTGTAACACGGTGTATGTGACTACTAGCAGTCGTGTAACCCTGTTTAGGTGACTACTAGTAGTCGTGTAACACTGTGTTGGTGACTACTAGTAGTCGTGTAACACAGTGTTGGTGACTACTAGTACTCGTGTAACACTGTGTAGGTGACTACTAGTAGTCGTGTAACACTGTGTAGGTGACTACTGGTAGTCGTGTAACACTGTGTATGTGACTACTAGTAGTCGTGTAACACTGTGTAGGTGACTACTAGTAGTCGTGTAACACTGTGTATGTGACTACTAGTAGTCGTATAACACTGTGTAGGTGACTACTAGTAGTCGTGTAACACTATGCAGGTGAATACTAATAGTCGTGTAACACTATGCAGGTGACTACTAGTAGTCGTGTAACACTATGCAGGTGACTACTAATAGTCGTGTAACACTGTGTACGTGACTACTAGTAGTCGTGTAACACTGTGTACGTGACTACTAGTAGTCGTGTAACACAGTGTAGGTGACTACTAGTAGTCGTGTAACACAGTGTAGGTGACTACTGCCCCCCGATTACACACATGCAACAAGCAATAAACTATTACCACCGCACGTGTATAATAATATCAGCTGATTATATATAGAAATGTTCAGGATATATAACAATCTTCAATTAATTGTACAAAGATTTCATCAATAACAATTTCTGTCCAAAACCATAAATCGGTTAAATTCCGTTATCTGGCCCCCTAAAGTAAATTACTTTATCAACTTCCACTGGCATACTTAATAAAATAATTTAAGTTGTAACGGAATTTGGCTACTTTGCGTCAAAGCCTCACTAAAACGTCAATAAGCGTGCTCAAGTCTAATAGAAAGATTCATATTATTGAGTAGTACCGGAAGACCGAACTTCAATCATTTGAATATTGCAAACTGAAGACGTAGCATCCATATCTCCCAGAGGATCGTTTGTTGTTGCTCTGCCTTGTAGGTTATTAATAAAACGTCGTTTCGGAGGTCTTCCGCGTTTACCTTTAGCCCCTTTGAGGAACTCGGCCTGCGGCCTCGCTGTAATAAAAATATTGCAGTCACATATTTAATGAATTTTTGTATAGTAACATTTAACGAAATTATATATTTGATTATAAAGAACTAGCCAAATACATATGCTTCGCTATGTAGTGGGTCTCTAAGCTTGTTCATCCTTACTCTGTATTTCCTCTAACCTATCATATTAATACACTGTAAAACCTCGAGCTATAGCTGTTTTACTAGATACCTATAGTAAATTTTATAGTCTAGAAATCCTTTTAAGACTTCTTTAGGAGGATGAAATGTAGCACAAACATGTCAGAGCGACCTTAAACATTTCATAATAAAAACTCTTAAATGGCTACTTTTTATAGTTAGAACCTTAATGATGATTTAAAAAAACCATAAGGAGATCTTTCTTGTAAAATTTCAGCTTCATAAACTCTGTCAATCTCTAAATAAAGAGAAGAACAAATAAATAAAGAGACACAGCCAGTTTTTACACAGGTTTTGCTATGTCCTACCTATGCAGGATCTTGCTGTGCTGAAATGAGTTTTGAAATTTTCTTATTGACATCATTTTGTTCTCTTAGATAAAACGTTCAATATTGAATGTTGTCCTGCCAGCTGTGTAAAAGATGATTCTACATCCAGTGTTGTTTTTAACAGAACCACTTCACAATTCTCCATCTCTACAACGTAATATCTGTACATATACGTATGACCACAGAGTACAGATAAAATTATTATATACTCAGTGACATAACTCAGTAGTGAGAGGGAGTTATTGGTTACGTAAGTGTGGCACGAGGCTTAGTACTATAGCTGCGCGCGCACGCGCCTACACACACACAAACACACATACACACCGTGCTAGGAATGCATGACGTCATGTGCAGATCATTTGTAAACAAGTTGGCGATGCAAACATTCGGCTCATCACAGCAATTGTAGCATTCAACTACTAAAACTAATCCCATGTGAACTTCGCTGTAACAGTGCCAGTAAAACTCGGCTTGTCGGTCAAATTTATAGGTGACTGCTTGTTCCACTAAAAACCTAAACAAACACTAAGAGATGCAAGAAACCTGTGAAAACCAGTTTGTATTTTTGCTAAGATACGACAGTTATTTCTTCAACTTTCACCCCAGTGAATTGAAAATTGTTAGTAAATTACACGAAAAACTGTTGATGGTGCCAAATTTGTAAAAATTAAATTTATACCTGTACAGTTTCCGACGTCGTTATATACAACAAATTTGTACTTGCTGCAGAATGAATAACAAAATATTGAATATCTCCATCTATGATTACCAATAACTTACGTTCTTCAATAGTTAAAATAGGGAAAACATCATTAACAATTAAACTTTTAATTAGTACAGTCTTTATTTACGTTTAATCCTGATTAAAGTAATTTGAGATGAAAGGGGGAATCAAACGTGTAGTTGTAACAACGTTAAAAAAATTTTCATAAAATTTTTAAATAGTAATTCGCCTAAAAATATTTATCTAAACATTGTAGTTAAAACAAAACGAAATTTATCAACTAAAAAATATATTAATTTTGAAACTGTGGCAAATGATTTTCTTTGTGGAGAGTTGCCAAGATTATATTTGGTGTTTGTCACTTACTTCCATGGCTCATACTTGGTCTCACGAACACGTTGCCTCCACTATAACCTCTTCCTTTGCATTGTGTTAATCATGTTTTAGATGACCTGGTCTTTCCAGTGGAGTTTCGGTCTGCCTCGTCGAGGCCTTCTTCCAGTAGGGCTCCTACTTCGTATTGCTTGGTTCCGTGTTTTTGATGACGTGGTCGGTCTTTCTTACTCCTACTTTTTTCTCCTACTTTTTAATTATGCTATTATGTCAGGTCGTTTGAAAAATTCTCTAATTTCCCGATGTTCTTTACTCTCCACATTTCACCTTCCTTAATTTTTTCAAACATTTTTCGTAATATATTTCTCTTAACAGAGATAAGTTTCTTTTCGGAATGTGTGCCAAAAACGCAGGTTTCGGCTCCTCAAAGGAGGACAACTCTAATTATTATTATATACACTTATATTTTAGTTTGGTGAGAACATATTTTTAACTTTAATTTGCTATTTATTATTATGAAATTTACTAATTAATTAAATTTACTATTTATTAATTATTACTTTTAGTAGGCCTCTATGCCTAGGTAACCAAACTGACGAAAATAACAGAAAATATGACTCTGTGTCATGGAAAAAGTGTCAAGGACACTAAATATAAAGTTAACATAGAAAATGTGTACACACCTACACCTTTGAAGTGAAAACTGAAATTGAATAGTATTCCTATACACTTTTCAATATTATTCTTGAAGGAGGGCTCAAGGAACTGGAGACACTGAACTATGGTATAGGTATAGGAGAACCGGTAAATACACTTGTCTTCGGCGATGATGTGGTATTAGAATTTGAATAAAAGAATCTTTGACTGAAGAAATCTTTGAAGAAAGAAAGTTTGGGACTAAAAATAAACAATGGAAAATGCAAAACTAGTTAGTTTTGGGAAAGTTGAAAACGAGGATGGAGCAGTAACCGAGCTGGACATCGAACAAGTTGATTCTTTTTAATATTTAGGAAATATTGTAAGCTCACAAAGGGTCCTAGAGATGGAGGGAAAGTCAAGCTGCAGTGTTTTCATCCACTCGCCAATAAACAATTGTTTCTATGGAACTCAATAAAATTCCTCAGTTATGATATTGAACCAGAATATTGAACTTGTCTTTGGCGTAAAGGTCTGTAATAGTCAAACTGTTGATGACTGTAATGCTTCAAGAAAGCATTTTTCGAGAAATGATTGTGAGAGTTGGTTGGAATATTTAGAAACCGGATGTTCTGGTGAAACGCTTATGTCTGGAGCCAACAGATTTGAACTTTTTTGTTACACAGAATTGATACTGGGCCCTTTCACTGCCATATTAGCATAAAAGCGTAATTTCAAGTTTGTCTAGGAAGGCTCACGAGAAGACAAAGTATTAAGTTACTAAATACAGACCTTTTCCTCATTACTTACCTATTTCATTATATTTTACTCTATCCTCTATGACGCTTTCTCCTGAAAAGATACTGAGTTGGAAGGTCAGGAGGGTTCGTGATTGGTGAGGACTATCCGCTTCAGGTTGTTTTACACATAATACGACAGACATCACACATTATTAATTCATTTAACTAGCAATTTGTATGGCTCATATTTTCATTAATTATATACTGATATTTTATATTTGTATGTATAGAGGTGTATTTCAACATCTTAACTGTGAGTGAGATTTCAACAATAACACAAGTTAGGGATTAGTTTTAGAAGCAAATACTGTAGCATAATTTTTCTATTGAATACCTGAAAAGTTATATGTAACATTTCCTTCTCCGTCATTAGGAATTGGTGACGAACGAGTCACTGAGTGCTTCATAGTAGCCTACTCACGCCATGCCTTAAACAAATATAAAGCTGTGAACAGTTTTTAGGAAGACTTACGTAAAGTCAGCTCAATTATAGCCAACGTTCCTTTACGTACTCAAACGCTACTTTTTAGACAAAATATTTACCAACACCAACACCCGTCTCCTGATGTAGGGACACAATTTTAGTTTAGTAAGCCTGATATATTAACTCTTTTTATCGTCTGTGAAATTTGAACTCTCGTTAATACACTCAACCCACCATGAGTTTATAATAACCTGATACATAACTGCTTTTACTTCTACATAAGTTGTGTGTTGCTCGTTCATGGTCTTCAACATTGTTTGCCGGTTTCCCAAGTGTTCCACTGTTATTCGTAAGTTTTTGGCTGAAACCGGATATCGTCATTTAGTAGAAAGTTGAATCGTCTGCCTGCTTACGTAACCTATAATTCTGAGTATTGTTGCTGCAGACCTCTCTCTGCGGTGAGGTGCGGTAGGCATTTGTGGTTGCTTGGCCTATCGGGAAGCTCCTAGATAGTGTGAAAATGTTCTAATATGGTGCTTAATTTGCTTTTGGAAGTATTAGTCATTTCTAGCAGGGGTCTGGATGGTTCCGGATCACACTTTCGGAATCTTCTGGATATCAGTGACAACTTATAAAATAATTGGTATCAGGTAACTGGCAAAAACTTTCTCCCTCTCCCTTTGTTATATCAGATTGCTTGAAAAATGTACAAAGCTTGTTAAAAAAGTAATATTTTTTGACATTTGTAGCTTATAGATTGCTTAATATATTTATATATATATATATAAAAATAATAACACTTAGCAATCTTTTTGGTGTTTTTAATTTTCAAGATCGATTTCAGTCTCGTAAGACTATCATCAGTTGAAAAACAGAATATAAATAGGGTTATAAATATACTTAATTTTAGAATAATTAATTTAACAGCTGACATTATAAAAATTTAAATAAAAATGTAGATGGATAAGTTGTAGATCTTGTTAAATTTTATAATTTTGCATCTTCATGATAGAATCAAACATAATATTTGAGTGAAATTTTATTTGATCGTTGAGTAATAATGATGGGTTTTCTTTTGTGTTTTTGTATATGTAAAATTTTTCAATAGCATCTAGTTTTTTACTTTTAGGTGCAAAATGTATAATGTCTAAATTTTCTTCAATTGATGAAATATTATGGTTTTCTTGTATTAAATGTTCAGCAAATGTTGATAAATTTTGATGTTTGTTTTTTGGTATGTGTTCTTTGAATCTTCTACTAAAACTTCTTCCTGTTTGGCCAATGTAATATTTAGGACAAGTCGAACATTTAATTTTATAAATTCCAGAATTATTGTATTTGTTTTCATTATTCGTAGTAGAGTAGTTATGTTGTAGTATATTTATAACCCTATTTATATTCTGTTTTTCAACTGATGATAGTCTTACGAGACTGAAATCGATCTTGAAAATTAAAAACACCAAAAAGATTGCTGTGTTATTATTTTTATATATATAAAAAGTAATAATTGAAATAGTTTGGTTTCAAGGTTCTTTACATTAAATCTGGCTATGTGATTAATTGAACTGCTGTTTTTGAAGATTATTTTTTCCATGCCTTTATTTAAATAAAATAAGTGTATTGCCTTTACATTCCTTAGAAATGTAATCAATTGAAGATCCTGTTTTTATTTAGGTGTGTTTTTACATCCTTTAATATAAATTTAATTCAAACAAATCTATTCATATTCAACATTAACATGTTACTTGAAGCAAACTTTCATATGTACTCCTAAATTAAAACAGGTTCAATTAATTACATTTCTATGGAATGTACAGAGGAAACACTCATTTAATTAAATACAAGTATGGAAAAAATAATTTTCAAAATTAGCCATTCAATCAATCACATAGCCAATTTTATGTAAATAATCTTCATCAATTTGAGTTGTGGCTTTGGGCCTTCGGCCTTCACCTCCAACTTAGTGGGGTGGTAACTAAAATATTTTTAATTGAAATTTGCATCTTTACTGAAAATTTAATCAAAATTGTTAGAGCAGTTTTGGTGAAAATTCTAGTTTTGTATGTTTTTGCCCCTAAAATAAAATTGAAAAAATGGTCGGGAGATATTGGCTAAATACACCTACATACCAAATTTCATAAAAATCGATCCTTTTGATCTTCAGCGAAGTGCACATACACTCATACGGACATTTTTTGTCTTCATTATTAAAAAGCATCTTCTTGAGAGTCTTTACCTTATGATGATGAATGTACAAGCTCTTGTGGATTGTGTATTGTGAGATTCTGTTGTAGGTGGATATCCAAGTTTTACTTAACACATCCATCCATAGTATTGCTCACTATACTTCAACGGAAGTCACGAGTCAAAGCATGTCTTCTTCCCAAAGCGCTTCCCATTCATTGTCTTTAGCAGTTTGATATACAAACCATTCGGAATAGCTTGACGTTGTTGTCACTTCCAAGAACAGTTGGCAAGAAGAGACAACTACTCAAAAGTTAATTTTTACGTACAAATTTTCCCCTCTAAAGTAATAACAGGCATTATGCTATTGACAAGGTAAATGAATTTTGAAAAGCTCTGTATAAGCACTGAATCGATTATTTGTTTAAATTGTAAGATATCTATCGAAGAGGAATGAGCTAATATGTTTTGCAAATCAGTGTGATTAATGTGTATGAGTGAAAGTAGTCTTTGTTTCAAACTAAGGCCGACTTTCCTTAGAAAGTTTCATTAATTAATAGCCCAAAGACAAATTGTGTAGAAGAGAGGCGGCGCCAACTGCTTCCTTTCAATTCTATGACAGATATGAATGAACCGAACACATCTACGACTGCAAAGAGCCTACTCCTGGCACGAGAAGGTTGTGACGAAAAATAACGACACTTGACTCTGGTTGCGATCCATCAAGCAATGCAACGAGGCATTCCTCTGACAAACGACTCCCAGATTAAAAGGATTTACTAGTTTTTTACACAGCTGGCTGAATAATATAGTGATTCTCAGGAAGGAAACAAAACAAATACTTGTATGAATTAGAAGAGAACATATTGGTGCCAAAAAATTGCATTTTTAGAAAAGAAAATATAATCGTACATACAATTTTAATACATATTGACTACATATCATCCATCTTAGGCTATTTCAGTTCATCTATATCTGTACATTAGTATTTTCTAGAATATTTGATAGCACTTGGATGAAAAATGATCATTCCAAATACTTTCATAAAATGATTATCTCATATGAATGAAAAACGCCGTAACTTTAGGATGTAAACCAGTGTTTTTGGCTAACTCTTTACGGATAGTACATCAAACAAAATATAATCAACAACATTTAAAATAATTTTTAACATATTAGCTAAATACAAATTTGAATCATTTCTCTATTATAAACTTGTACAAAAATTGCATACAATTTCTCTCATTTATGCACAAATGCACATTCAACACGTTTTTGTGCGTTATAAACATTTTTCTTAATATTTTTTTGATAAATTTATAAGTTTTAAAGTATATATGGTATGGGTGTACATTGTTATCACAAAATCAGTCCTACATTGGTGTGAACACGGAAGACCATCAGGCATAATCTGACACATTGACGTGAAGCCTAGAGATAGTTAAAAGTCATCAAGAATTTGTTAGAGATGTTGGAAATGTTGTTTATCTCAGTCAGTTTGTCGAAGATAATCAGCAACAAGGAATGGAGACAAAAAGAGATGGTTAGTG
This sequence comes from Stictocephala bisonia, assembly GCA_035578905.1. NCBI lineage: Eukaryota > Metazoa > Arthropoda > Insecta > Hemiptera > Membracidae > Stictocephala > Stictocephala bisonia. The sequence continues at coordinate 145,633 of JAQJVL010001208.1, read as the reverse complement.
CAGCGATGCACACATGACGTTCCAGTTCTACACATGCCACATGCCAGCGTTTTTCCAGTGGACGAGCACCAAACGAGGCACCCAAGGGTGAACGGACTACTTAACCCCCTCTAAATTGGAGGTTATTGAAGCATTCCTTCAGCCCGACATGACAGATTTGTACGACCTCCCCCCCGTCTTGGTGTAATCAGCTATTGTGGAGCCTTCAGCAGACTATGTCGGTGTCAACAGACCTATCAGTCGTGTCCTGGACTTGTCTCACGGACAGCTTCCTCTCACGAGAGGTAATCAAACGGTGTTAATTTTAACACGTTCAAACCTAGTTTGAATTATCCATTATTGTTGGAGTTAGTTATAAACAAGTTGTCCTCTGTAATTAGGTAGTAGACTACAAATGTAAAAGATACCCATTTAGAAATGTTTATAAACTGTACTTTTACGACCAGAGTTATATTATCAACTAGTCCCTTATATTCGAACTCACGAGTTCGTCCGCGAAACTCCACAGTTTGTTTGACGATAAACGTTATCCAACCATAAGGGATTTGTAGGAATATGCCCAGTTTGACGATGAACGGTGTCCAACCATAAGGGATTTGTAGGAATATGCCCAGCTTGACGATAAACGGTGTCCAACCATAAGGGATTTGTAGGAATATGCCCAGCTTGACGATAAACGGTGTCCAATCACAAGGGATTTGTAGGAATATGCCCAGTTTGACGATAAACGGTGTCCAACCATAAGTGATTTGTAGGAATATGCCCAGTTAGACGATAAACGGTGTCCAACCATAAGGGATTTGTAGGAATATGCCCAGCTTGACGATAAACGGTGTCCAACCATAAGGGATTTGTAGGAATATGCCCAGTTAGACGATAAACGCTGTCCAACCATAAGGGATTTGTAGGAATATGCCCAGCTTGACGATAAACGGTGTCCAATCACAAAAGATTTGCAGAATTCTGTAGTCCAGTTTGATAAGTGGTGTCCAAGTACAAGAGATTTGCAAAAGCCCGTAGCACAGTGTGATAAATCTTGTCTAAGTACAAGAGATTTTCAGAAGTCCGTAGCCCAGTTTGTATGTTATTTGTCACAGACTTCTATTACGATTGATGGGAAGGCTAGTGATTATGACTCATGGGGCAATGCGATCGATACTGAGAGCATACGAAATTTGGTAATTTAACCATTTAAGTTTTAATATGCAAGTATTTTCCATTTATATAAATTATATTCTATTCAAGTAGTAGTGGAAGTAATTGTTTGGGAAATTACTGTCTAACGTTGTCCAGCCGGCTGTAGAGCGCGGTGCTGTAACCCGAACACTTCCAGGCAAAGTTTTGTGGAGATTGTAGGCGATAGATTCTGTTCACGGTCTCCATAACAACTTTTACGGCGTCCGTTTATTGGTTGCCAATGGCCAATGGTGTGGACACTAGAGAAGCAGAGACGTCGCGTTCAGGACTACTAAAAGACAGTTGTTTAGTCCACGTTGGGAGGTCCCCAGGGTGCGAGTGTTCTCAGGAAGGGAATTGTTAATAACAATTCTCATTATTCAGTTGTAAGTGTACAAATTTTCTTCCTTGGCATATAAAATATTTCTTTCTTAAATTGAGTCTGCAGAACTGAGTGTTTGTTCTTCTACACACATAGGCTAGTTTCCAATACCTTTTTATTCTTAAACATAAAGAAGTGTTGGACACCAAGAATTCCTATTTAATAAACCAAGAAATCTTTAAGCATGATTGCACGTTTTGATTTTAAATAGATTTAGACCTGAACTAAGACGCATTTGTAACTATAACATCACATTACCAAAGTCTTGAGTCCACTCTGTATAAAACAGATGTCAGTCTTCGTATTCTGGACAGAGAAGAACAAAACAGAGGTCGTATCCAATAGTGCGCTGATTAGGTGTCGAGGAGTTAGTTGTCTGTGCGGATGGCAGGACCATCACTGTTCAGTATCTCCCATTATGCCCTCTAAATCCTGAAGGACAAAAAAGTAGTAGGCTTTGGATACTGTATTACTTCAAATTTAAAATATTAACATTAGTGGCAACTACACTGACGCGTTCGCTTCTGCCGTAAAAAACAGCCTCTCTTTCTTATTTCTCTGGGTAATTTTGAGTTTTCCTATTTTTTTTTTTTCATACTTAAAGTTTCTTTTTATTTCTTCTGCTTTATTGGTTATACTGGCAAGTAAAGATTTAGAGATATCGTTGGAAGACGAGTTTTAGTTTATTAGTGTCAATATCAAATAACGGTTATTTTTTCGTTGCATTTACGATTTAAAATAATAGTTTTATAACACTGCTTATTAATTGTATAAAAATTCACCTAACACAACTCATATTCACATATCTCCATTTGTAGTTGTCTTGAGCAGAAATAAATAAACAAACAGTACGTCATTAAAATTTCGTTGAATATTTATTTTTAAAACCATCGTAATGAGTAAGATACATTTATAGATGTAGGCTTTTTTACAACAAACCTTAATTTATTAATTGTTGGTTTCATGTTAAAAATTATAACCATATTTGTTTATTATTTTCTAAGTGTTTACTATAGATTAATTAATTTCTGACGGAATAAATATTTACTTATAATATTATAACATTTTTTGCAGTACATTTTTATAATCTTTTCCGTTAATTCATTTCCATTACTTATTTTGTTTCCATTAATTCACTACCGCTTGATAAATATTCTATTCCTCTAAAAACAGTACCTCAGTCATTTTTACGTCCACTGTATATTCCTTATCCGCTAGGAATCCGATATCGCTGGCCTTATCTTATCGCTTTCTAAGAACTTACACAAGGAGAGCGCATTCGGCGGCAAGTCAGTCATTGGATTTACCAGTTTGTGATCAACTTTGGTAGCAACGTAACCTAACATAACCAAACTAACCTGTGGTAAAAAAAGTAGTGGTAGTGAAGGAATGGAAAAAGTAGTGCTAGATAATTAATGGAAAAGTCCCATTTTTATTTTCATTTTGAAACTATAAGGAATGAGATAAATTAGTTTGTATTTTCAATTATTTTATGAAATGCAATAGCACAGTGTTAAGATAAATATGATAAACCTTTGTACTGTATCGGCCTTTTTTAAATAAGTAAAAAATGTGTATAGGTGGAGTATCACTTACAGAAGTGTATAGGTGGAGGATCACTTACAGAAGTGTTTAGGCGGAGGGATATTAGTTACTGACATTATCATGGAGCGTTTATTGTGTAGTTACTAATGTTAAACCAGAATAACTATGTTGAAAAACACCCTAAAACCTCTTTACCCCCTGGATTTTGTTGCAGGGAGGAGCGTCCACCATGTGGCGCGACGGTGCACGCGAGAAGGGCGGATGCTGGGGGTTTAAGATTACCGTCAGCTGGGAGCCACACGCGAACAGCTTCTGCCCTCTCCAGCTCCAGGCAACTCCAGTACAGTAATTACCTAATAGGGGTGAAGCATCGACCACAGAATCTTGTCATGGAGACAGAGAGGGCTACATCTCTCACGTTCTTTTGGCCCATCTTCCACTAAAAAAAAGAGCATTTGTAGTTTGACAGTAACTATTTTTGTACATTTAATCGAATTCAATTTAACTTTTATCTCGTAACAGATGTTCAGCTGAACTGTGCTAAATACATTCTCTCTTTCACTGAAAGATTTAAAGAAACCTAAAAATTCAGGGTGCTAATGTACTTTTCTTTATTTGCTTGATAATACTGCACGATCATTGTTTCTTGTTTATACACATCAAGCTAAACACTAATGGTTTAAATAGAGCATAATTGCATATATTTCTAAACATCCAAAACAGGAACTGAAACTTTAGATGCCATTGCAGTTTTTAATTCTTTGGCAAGGCAAAAAAGAAAACGTAACATAAAAATCATAGTAAAAATAAAACAAAAATTAAAAAGAGGCAGGTGTATGAATGTTTATAGCTGCCGTATTTATTCAAATGCGTTGTCGTGTTCGCCAAGTTCGCCTCATTGCACAAGCAGCACTTTAACGACCGTCGTGGCCGGCCATGAGCCCTTTCATCTAATAAAACGCAACCGTCATCAAAATGTAACTTAATTACGCTTTGAAATAGCTCAAATAATGCGTTTATCTAATGAAAGATAGCGCTAATGAATGGCCGTAAATAAATAGTTGACAAAGAAATTTTAGAAAAACGACTAATCTGTGCAACTGTAGTTATAAGACGTATCACTTGTCTTTGTCGTTAAAGTTATGAGTTATCTAACTGTATAAACTAGAAGTAAACCTTGTTAGAAGCGCAATGGTAGTCGATCCATAGTTTTAAATCTATATATTTCATTCCGTAAAGGAATCGGTCGCCACGATGTTTCCCGAGCTAGGAAGATAAGGTAGCTTGATTAGATTCATTTTAAAAGAGCCAAGGACGGTGGTAAAAATGTCAGAGATTGTAAAAAATAACTCGGGCTTCACTCCACTCGCCTTATAAGATCTAATTTTTCTATTACTACATTGTTTTTATTATATATAAAACAGCTGATTAAGTTTACACTGATGTACTGATTGAACAATAAGTCTATCTGTGTTCACAGCTGGTCAGGGTCGAGTGGTGAAGATCAAGTGTCAAATCTATATTATTATTATCAGCTGATGTTTATTATTGTAATATTCGTAAGTAATATGGTTAGGAGCAACACTGCCACGTGCACTATTTAATTAATTGTTCCATCAGTAAAAATTAGTGCATATTTTTAGTGTGTGTTTAAAACAATCTGATCTAATAAACAGCTGCAAAAAAATACAATAATACATATTTGTTCTGTTACTTTTAATTGACTTGAAATGTTGAGGTAATGCAGATTTTGTTTCCTAGATATGCACCAAGGAAGCAAGGTTATGGATGGGGCGCTTAGAAAAACGACGCACTGGTGTGAGTGAGATGCACTGAAGGGTTGAAGTGAGACAGAGAACTACTTTTCTCCTACTTTGTAATTCAATTTAATTACATGACATGGCAACCACGATGTCGGAAGGCCGCGTGCTGTTAGCCCAATAACAGGCCCCGCCCAATACGTCATTAGTAGCAGTGACCATTGGTTGGTTTGATTGACATCAATGAATCTAGCTTAAAATGATTAAATTAAATCATTATATTAGTGTTCAAATAACAATTAATAATATGAATAAAACAATAAATAATAATGTAAACAATAAAATAACAACTAAACAAACTTCTATGACATAATAATATGAGTTTGTCATATTACAGTTATTTTTTACAGTTATTATTGTAATATTACAGTTATTTTTGTCTACTAAACACTATCGTGGAAGTTGAACACTTGAAGGCAGAAGTTACTCACACTCGTGAGGTGGAGGTCAACTTTTTTATGTATTTACTATTGTTTTTATTGGCAAATAAAATTAAGACCTTAGAAAAAAAGGGGACAGCATAAAAATTTAAAATTATAAATAACTTGAATAACACCAGCATAATAGTTACACTTTTCACATCCAATAGCTGATTTAAAAAAAACTGTAGTATAAAGAAAAAAACTTTAAATTTGAAAATTATATAAAATTCTATGAAAATTAGACATTTTAGCCCCGTACAGACGATCAATATTAACTTACGTGTATTAATCAGTCAATCTGTCCACTAGAGAACTGGACGAAGCGTTTCAAATAAAAAAATTCATCACAGGTATTTTGTTTCTATTAAGTTGAATCTTATTTTATATAAAGTTCATACACGTTAAAACACATTCTGTCACGCACTTATTAGTCATGTGAGTGATTGACGGACAAGAACTGGAGTGCACTATCCAGAACCCAAGCACAATAAACAGAAATCACACGGCTCAGCACCTCCTTGATACCAATCACTCTCTTCGATCAATAGATAGACATTTACATATAATTCATTTTTGCCATAAAAGTAAACTATTAAACACTAGAAGAATACGAAATTTACAAGTCTAAAAATAATCCACATTTACTCAATGATAAGATAAATTTTGAATCCAACATATTATTCAACACTCTCATACAAAACAAAATTAATGGTCACAGCTGATCCTAATGAAAACAATGATATATGTGAAGGAGAGGGATAACTGAAGTTTAGGCCTACTCCAGTTCTTGTCCATCTATCAGTCACAGGACTATATAAGTACGTACCAGAATGTTTATATATATATATAAACTTTATATAAAATAAGTTTCAATTTTAATAGAGACAAAAGACCTGATGCTGAATCGTTTGATTTGAAACGCGTCGTCTAGTTCTCTAATGGACAGATTGACTGTATAATACACGAAAAAGTAATTTGGATTCTATGCTTAAAAAACTGACTTGAAATCGACCAGTGTGAAGAATTATAACACAAATAACGTGATTGACTCCGTACGTCGAAATGAAAAATTTGTAATTTAAAAAAATGAATCAACCATGATCGACATAAGATTCATGGTTGATTCATTGATTATTTTGTTTAAGTACAATACTTTTTTATCTGACCATAAAATAAAAACTTTCCTCCCAACTCAACAATGCCATGGCATGATTTGTTAAATGAATTAAAACAAAGTTTTCATACAAACACTTTTATAAATTAATGCTTGCGTAATATCTTGGTACAGTTATAATCTCCCTTTTTTCCCGTAAAGAACGATATGACATACGTAAACCATAAAAGTAATTTTATAGGTTAAACGGTCGTTGGAAAGAAACCACGTTTTGTACTGTACGGCCCATGTAATTCTGGTGGGAAAACTTCAACTTTCAACGCCTAAAACAACCTTTATTCAATAAAAATTTGGGAATGTTATACTTTCCCTAGGGGTTACTCAATTATATCAACTTACAGTTCAAATTTTAAGTTTTTATTTTTGAAGAAGTACCGTAGAATTTGTATATCTTATTGTCGGATCACGGGATTACGTCACCACGTGTCAGACAGTGCAGGACGAGGTATGCGTCAATCCTATAAATAAATTAAGGAGAAAATTTTCGAAATCCCTATTGAAATAGCCTTTAAAAGAGCCCTTTCATTTCACGTGAACAACATTAAATTAAAAAAAGCTAATAAACAAAAACAATACAAATTTCTTCTTTTGATTTTAATAGTCCTATATATTACAGTTGACGTCGTAACGTTAACTAGATCACAGACTGAGGCCGAATGCTGATGTGCACTAGTGACGGGGTTGGCAAGCAAAGCGTCCAGAAGTGCCCCCTAGTTCACATTATGTTAAGCTGATTAGCGAATAATATATACACCCTATGCTTTTGTAATAGACTACATACGACTTGCATAAGCCTTGATATACAACATTGATATCATGTATATCAATATTGATACTATCCTTTTTTGTCAGCTGATCTTGTATGATTTCATTGAAACTACATAGTGTAAAATGTGTCAGGAGGTGCGTGATTTCATTTTTGCTCATCAGGAGGTCAATATTACTCGCCTTTTCAATTATTGAACATGAGTTACAATAAGAAAGTATTACAATTTTCGTAATATTTACGATCTATCATAATATACTCACGACTTTATAGTTTTTAGTTTTATCCTCAATTTCATGTTACAAAGTCCTTAGTTATAGTAAATAAGAACACGAAGGTCCTAACACTTAGCAGATCGTTTTTAAGTGCCTTTTTTTATTTTTAATCTACCGATTTAAAAAAAATTAAAAGTTTTGAATATCACATCGTTTCAAAATTAAACATAAAGACAGTTTTATCCAAGTAGGTTATGGTTCAGGTTGGCAACTGTTTTCTGACAAATTCAGGCTGGCATAAAATATTAACGTCATTATTATATTTTATTCTTTGTAAATATTTTAATGTGTTTATTTAACAAAATAGCAGCTATCGTTAATGTTATGATGCGCACAATTAACAAGTGCGTTTTCAACAATTACTATACGTTGCTGTTATAAAATTCTGTTTAACAATCAACCAATCTGAAAATGTAATTGGAGTTTTTGAAACCGTATTAATTAAACATACAGTGTATTAATTGTCTATATATTAAAGACAAGGGATTAATCTTTTGAAATTATATTTCAGCTGAACTGTGAAACATATGAGAGTACTCAGGTCTAGGAATTGTTGCAATTAGTCGTAATTGTGCATATTGGTTTTAATTGTGCAACATGTGGGATCTTATGACTTATACTTCAAGGGGTCTAGCAAAATACCGCTGTGATATTTGTTCAAATTAATTTAGTCTGATAAATATATTAATTATTCTAGCAAATTTAATTCAGGTTGGTTATTCTCCTTCATTGTTTCTATCGCGTATTATTTTTCTCAGGCGGCGAAAAGTATCAGGAAAGCGAAACAAAGTATGGTTAAACCATGCAGCCAGAATGAATAAGTATCTTTTTACATTTAAATAGTAGGGCGACCTTAGCGAACCTGTCGGCAGCACTTGAAAGCGGCAGGCAGGTGGTGAGGGTGCAGACAAAGGTGCTGGGTATCCGCCAACACAGGGTGAGTTGAATGAAGACAATGTACGCAACAATAAGGCCATTCACAAAGGGCTTTTGTGACCTCCATTCAACCGAAGAACAATCCCCAGAAAGTGTGCAAACTGGAGGAATGTTGAGTTTATGGACAAGACCGGATGTACTTCACGGGACAGCTAGATCCGGTGGATTAAGGCTGATGATGTTGTCTGGTCTAGTCCAGCGACCTCGTATCTGCTAGAAGAAAGGATTTTTTCCCGATGTGAATTTCAACACTTTTATTGAGGACAGAGAGGTTTTGTTCAAAAATGTACATAATGTTAATTCTAAATTACAATCTGTTTTCCAACCGTTCATTTATTTTATCACGTTATATTTTCCCTAAAGTCTGAATAAAATATAAGAAACACGAAAAACACTCTTTATAAGAGAAATGTTATTGTTAAAATAACTCCAATTTTGAAGTTAATCTAATCTATGGGCTTGTTGAAATTGTACTGGTTTTATACTACACCGAACTTCATTTAAATTAATTTGCTTTAAAGGTTTGTAATTCAGAAATTAATAAAATCAGACAAACTCAAAACATACGAGTTAGAATTATTCTTCAGATCGTACCCAAAAAAAAAGTCTGTTTGGATTTATATTGTTTATAATCAAGTTCTTTCTTTGGAACTGTTTGAAAAAAATCATATTGTCGTTCTTATGGTATCAAAAAATATTTTACATTGAATCGACAAAAAGATTAACTTCTAGACTATAAATAGAATAAGCGATTCGTCAATTAATCTAGCTGACATGAAGAGACAGAAAATAACAACGTTAAAAGTCTTTTCTCTTGCCGAATCCCTTTTTAGTCTTAGTCTGCTTATTCCCCAAAGAACTTTGATCAGCGCGAGAATCTTACTCAGACAGAGTATGGGGACGAACCAGTACAGTACAAGGTGAACATTACAAATACATACTTCCAGTCCTCACCGGGTTCGAACCCACACTGCTCTAAGACTGGATCAAAGTCCTGACGCCTTAAACCACCCAGCTACCGGCTCGCCCAAATGAGGCCACACAATATTTTGGGTCCTTTCCAAATGGGAATGATTAAAAAAGAAACTGCAGTCAGCAATAAATACATCATGACAATCCAGGCCAAACAAACAGCTCTAACTCCCACTCAATTATGATGACCAATTTTCAACCCTTTGTTCACCCACAATGAATAAATTACACAAATCTTGTAGAAGCACAAAGACAGTGAGTAAACAAAAGAATTAAATGCCATCTGTTGAATGTGACGAAGACGCCCTCTTTTAGAGAGGCTCCACACCTACACGGTCCTCGAGAGCATTCAAATTAAATTAGAGGCGTGGGCCGAGGGCGCCCACTCACTGCATGTATATGTGGGAGTAGTGCATGCAACGATGATGCAGGACTGCCAGATGGCACTTTGTCACAAGGCCGATTGTAAAAGAGCAAGCTCATCTTATGGACAACGAATGGTTAAATTAGTCTCCCAAAAAGTTCACACAAAAAAAGGCACAAGCCTCTTTCTTCTCAAATCTAGCAATATCTTAGTAAAATAGGGTTAAGTGCAATATGAAACCATGAATCATACTAATTAATTTATTAATTGGTCTATAATCCTTTAATGAATGTAGAATTTACTGTTGGATCATGTTAAACAATCATTGTTATTTAAGAACATATTTCAAAGGAAAATTTTCATCGAGAAGTGTATTTTATTTGGAATACAGTTTATACAATAACATAACTACTTTAGACACAATCTTATTCAAATTACTCTTGTTTATATCCAAGGTCTTCTACATATACGGATTAAATATTTGAACAACTTCATTTTAGAATATTAACGATAATTGTCTCATAACTTTTAAAGGACGTGGAAGGACCTTCCGGAACTCGACAAACTCGCGTTGACCACACTGCTCATGCCGATAATATCTATGGAAAGTATTTCTCTTACGAACTTCCCGAAGAGCATTTTCCAATACTAACCCCCCACCCCATCCCCCGGTTTTTGAAGGAGTTTCGCTTGCTTGCAATACTTACCTCTATCTTTTGCTTACCTCCGCTGAGATTGCACCTTTCACACTCAAATGAAAATCTGCAAAGGTTGTCATAATTCCAAAGGTTGGAAAATCTTTCACTGCTTCCAACCGTTTCAAAGATCTATGAATGACTATTTCTCTCTGAGTCGCTCCGTGGATCAATGGGTTCATCCGGTCAGATTGTTTTAGCTTCAGGATAGGTCATTAAATCTCACTCCAGCTCGTCAGGGTTGTCAACAAGCTTCATCTTAGGTTCGTCGCAGTACTGGTGAACTTTAGTGGAATGATGGAATTCTACATATGCTGTGGAGTTTGCTCTACGATCATCATTCATCCAATTGCTGAGATCCAACTTTTCATCAAGGACGTTCCGGGTTAGCTTGGAAGGAGAACTTTCTACCCTACACCTCACCTAGGCAGGAGTATCTTAAGGTACTGTATTGGGTCATACCCTTTGCCAGATCCCTGGCCTATTATTATTGTAATATGTTATCCCTGTAACCAGCCAATGCAATGTGTATGTCTGAAGTGGGCAGTGATTATAATGCAGGAGCAGAAGACCACCCTTCCACCCTTGCTGGTAAAGTAGACGATTGTTATCAATACCGAAATCGACCAAATCTCTTTCCACAAGAATCTTTGCATGCCAAGAGTGAGGTAGTTCCGGTCATACTAGATGTAAGATGAATCTAAAGTAATTCTTCGAGAAACCACTACGAAACTTATCGTAGTGAGGCAAGGAGACTGCAACCGACGGCTATTATGGACAACCCGCCATAAAGTCATCATTATATTTGCCAATTTTTAACTAACCACTTTTATTGGTTTCATATATAATTAAATGATAAGGTGACCAGACGCTGATCGACCATTTGGTACTTGATGGCAGGGGCCTAGAGTAAAAGGGTTGGAACTTGGGCTCTGGAGCATTATGTGGTTTTAGTGGTTCAAAATACAAACTACGTGCTGGAACTGGTGTCTTTTGATTGATTTCTCCCTTAGTGTAGAGCTTAGAAATACACTCAGAATCAAGTAAGTCCGAAAACAAGCATCAAGAGAACTCTGTGAACAACATCACCCACTCAGCGAGATGCAATGTTTTCTATTCACTTTACATATCTTCAAGAGAGAAATAAATAGTTAATAGAGTGGCAGTAGTTTTTTCCCACTACATCTTCCAGTTTTCAAATGTTAAAGTATGTAGTGGTGCTTGTTATTAAATCAGTGTTTTTACTTTCCTCAACGTGTAAGGGATCTTTTTTGTACTTGTTCAACAAGTTCTTATCACAAGATGCTTAAGTAAAACGAATTTTATGTTTGTCCTTATAAAAACAGGTGGCCAATCATGTGGCCACAAACAGCTTCGTGGCTGTGGGTTGCCATACCACCTACCTCACCTGCGAATTAAAGACATTTGCTGGATGAAGAAAAAGTTGTACGAGTTACGGTAATTTACTAGCTTTGAAAATCGTACAATATAAATATTTGTTACATCTATAAAAAAAAGGCACTCACTAAAGTTGAGTGCCTTCCTTTTCTTAATCTGTTTTATTTTGGTAGGAATTTAGCTTTCTTTTGGACTCAAGTGTTTTTACCTAGGTATTTTATGTTTCATGGTATGCTTTCTTTTAAATACTGTATTCCGAAAATGTCTCAGATGAATAAACACACGTAACGAAACATGACAGTAAAACGAAGTTGATGCAAATAAAATGTACACAATGGTTATGTCAGGAATTCTGATCATTTTAAGTAAAGAAACTTGTCAACAATGTTGGTCGATTGTCATAGAATTGGCGGGAGACTGTTGCAGCCCAAGGCCGGACGACGGCAGGTGGGTCGGCAGGTGGGGCTGGCAGGCGGCAGATGCACCACTCGCGTGCCAGATTGACGCCTCTTCATTGTCGCCAAGACCATTACAGACCGCCAAGACCAATGACAGGTGGCCCCAAGTTCGCAAGACATCTGCACAATTGTCAGATTTTGAGCAAAATGTAATTTTATTAGAAAGTACCAGCATCAATCAAATTATTGATTTTTTTTTATTGTGTCGTTAATTCAAGTATGTACCGATTAAGTACACGTTTTTTTTTAACTTTTGAATGGTGACTGGATTGTAAAACTCTGCGGTAGGCCTAGATTTAAACCCACCATGTTATCAATTACATTTAACATACATCATTTGATATCCAATAGGATTCTGAATTTACATAACACTGCTATACAAGTAAGATATTTTTAGATTTATCTCCAGATAAATATGATTTACTTTTTGCGTTTCTCCCTACTTAACTCATACTAAACAACATCTAGTAGAATACTTCTTGTAGTACAATTAAATACTCACTAGCGTCGCTCTCTGGGGGCGATCCCCTTGAGACGCTACTGTAGCATCGCTCTCTGGGGGCGATCCCCTTGAGACACTACTGTAGCATCGCTCTCTGGGGGCGATCCCCTTGAGATGCTACTGTAGCATCGATAACTGGGGGGCGATCCCCTTGAGACACTACTGTAGCATCGCTCTCTGGGGGCGATCCCCTTGAGACGTTACTGTAGCATCGATAACTGGGGGGCGATCCCCTTGAGACACTACTGTAGCATCGCTCTCTGGGGGCGATCCCCTTGAGACGTTACTGTAGCATCGCTATCTGGGGATCATCCCCTTGAGACGCTACTGTAGCATCGCTCACTGGGGGAGATCCCCTTGAGACGCTACTGTAGCATCGCTCTCTAGGGGCGATCTCCTTGAGACGCTACTCTAGCATCGATCTCTAGGGGTGATCCCCTTGAGACGCTGCTGTACCATCACTCTCTGGGGGCGATCCCCTTGATACCTAGTGTAGCATCACTCTCTGGGGGTGATCCCCTTGAGATGCTACTGTAGCATCGCTATCTGGGGGCGATCCTCTTGAGACGCTAGTGTAGCATCGCTCACTGGGGGCGATCCCCTTGAAACGCAACTGTAGCATCGTTCATTGGGGGCGATCCCCTTGAGACGTTACTGTAGCATCGCTCTCTGGGGGCGATCCCCTTGAGACGTTACTGTAGCATCGTTCATTGGGAGCGATCCCCTTGAGACACTACTGTAGCATCGCTCACTGTGGGCGATCCCCTTGAGACGCTACTGTAGCATCGCTTGAAGATCTCGGGTCTTCGGACCCACGGAATAGCTTTAATTTAATTTGGTTTATTTTGCAATAGTCAATAATTACATTGTGTTAGAATTAACATTCTTTTTTAAACTACTTAAAATAAAAAAAAATACATAAAACCGTTTTCTTTTTACACAGTCAACATTCATTCTTCCCATAATTTACACATACACACACAAATTAGTCATGCACACACTTATTCCCTATTAACCGCACCTATATACTTTTTTCTTGTTTTTTTTTAATTAATTTTCAAAACTCTCACTAACTTGCTTTTAGCACAGCTGCTCCAGATTCTTAATTCCGTATGAAATGTGGGGATGGATGGATCAGGCCATACTAGGATATTTTTAAGACTTCTGGGGAGCAAGTATTTGCCAGGTTACGCAAAACAAAAGTGCCTGACGCAATGAGCTCGGCCTACGTCCTACGTGCAATGCTAATGATTTGTAATCCTTAAGGTCCTATGTGCAATGCTGTTGAGTTGCAATCCTTGAAGGTCCTAATGTGCTGGGCTGATGAGTTGCAATCCTTGAAGGTCCTAATGTGCAAGGCTGATGAGTTGCAATCCTTGAAGGTCCTAATGTGCTAGGCTGATGAGATGCAATCATTGAAGGTCCTAATGTGCAAGGCTGATGAGTTGCAATCCTTGAAGGTCCTCCTTTAAATACTGAGAAATTGAGTTAGGTGATGTATGGTAGTAGATTTGTTTAGTTTGACTGAAATAACCCACTTTAAGTATTGAAAGGTATGCAGTCTCGGTTGGACAAATATTCCAATAAAATGTAATAAAGTAATGGACGGTCCTCTTCGACGCTACTGGAGAGCTGAGTGATGGGTTTCAGGCGAACGGGCGACACAACTCGAGTTAGTAATGAGGTTTATGGAAGCAAGATGTGGCTAATGTGAGCCAGAAGGTTCTGCCGAGTCCATAGATAACACATTAACAAGACATATGTAGGAGAGTAATCGTAATAGTGTGTTTCAAAGAGTTGACATACAATGTAGCATGTAATGTCATTTCATTAATTTTATTATTGCTGGAAAAAATACTATGAATAAAAATAAAACAATGAATAAATGAATAAAAAAATACTATTTTGTTAAATTTCTTTATATATTTGTATTTTTAAAAGCCAATTAAATGTTTTTATTAACAACAACATAATTACAACATATAAATATGTATACAATATCCAAATAAATGTACATATTCATAAGCTTCGTGAGATGACCGTGTCAATGTATTACTACATACAGAAGTAGCCAACGTTAAGGCCGCCGCTATAGTGTGTCATCATCAGGGTGACAGACTATATCACTAAATGCTGACACCACTTATAACAAATTGCTGATAATCAGTTAGGGTGTCAGCAGTCAGTCTGTATCTACTAGTACAGAGTCTCAGCCTTGTTAGCTTCCTATCAACTTATTTTTTTTAGTTAGAGCCCCATTATAATGGGAACTGGAGTACAAGTCATGGTGAACATAGTAAGGGTGACATAGGTTGATTAGGTGAGTAGTTCTTGAGTAACACACAAAAATGTATAACAATACATTATCTTATCTTTATGGAAATTTAATTACGAGTTGTAATTTTAGATATTTAATTTATTTTTATACACATTATATAGATTCCTTATCCAATACTAGGATCTTTTCCGTTAATTCACAACCACTACTTTTTTGTTTTGTTTACGTTAATTCACCACGCTTGACAATATTCTAATGTTCTAAAAACTTTTCCCCAATCATTTTTACGTCCACTGTGGTATTCCTTATCCGCTAGGAATCCGATATCGCTTACCTTATCTTATCGCTTTCCAAGAACTTACACACGGAGAGCGCATTCGGCGCTAAGTCAATCATTGGATTTACCCGTTTATGATCAACTTTAGTAGCCACCTAACTTAACCTAACCGTAATTGTGATAAAAAATTAGTAGTAGTGAATTAACGGAAAAAGTTTCAAAAATAAATTCTGTGTCCCTTATTATTAGCTGCCTTATTATTAGGTCCATTGTTGGAATACTAGAGTAGGCGTAAATTTAGTGCTGTCTAAACCAGCTGAGGTAGATATTTCACTCACTAACCACATTATTGGCACGAATATTCATATTTCTTGAGAAATGTATTTGAAATCAATATAATCATGGGATGTATTTAATAAGCAAATAAACGATTAAATACGATCAGTTGTGAGACGACGTCAGAGTATTGTGAGTAAATTGTGATAAAAGGTTTTGAATAAGAATTGCTTACTTCAATGAGATTGATTCCTTATGTAACATAGTACTTTTACCAATTACACTGGTTATGATGTTCACTTAGGATAGAAGCAGGGCTGTATGACAAGTGGGGGTGCAACAGAACGCAGCGCCAGGTGGACGAGGACTTTGGCGGGAAATCTTAAGAAATCAGTGGCGGGGCGACAGCTGTGAGCCAGGTGCAAGATCAGCTGTTGGGTCTAGGTCTACCTGCCTGCAGCATCCAACTGCGGCCATCTACCTGTTCTCTTGTAATCAAGGCCAAAAAAATCATATACTTACACAATGCTTTTGTAATAAGAATAAACTAATCTTGATTTAAGATGCTGTTGTTCTTAACGTACGTATATGTGCCAATTCATTTGTTTTGGCTGTCATTTGTATTATATACAAGCGTTCAATATATAGGCTACCATCTACAGTATTGAACAAATATCTTATCTAGTGACTGTTGCTCAATACATTCTTCAATATCTACGTAGCTGGAAAAAATACAGGTACATTTTCTCTCCACGATTTAAAATATTGATTAATCAGTAACTGGCCATTTATCGTTACGAACAAAAAGTTCAGGTCTCCTCCTGGTTTTAACTAGTTCTTGTAAAAATTCTTTTACATATGCTTTTGTGTGATTTATCAAAACAAATTTTAATTTTTGATATCCGCTTATTTGACGTATTTGTATTTTTTTTTTTTTTTTATTACAGACTGAGCTTGAAAAATGTGCAATCATTACACGTTTGAAGTTTCTAGTTGCCATTATAAAACAAACTATTGTACCCAAAGCGGCCGTTTCCCAAATCGCCAAGTCTCCGCTGGAAGTCGACAGCTCTGTAGTAGACACACAACCTTACCGTCAGCTGGCTAAAACATGCTGCTCTTTATTTAAAATGTTCAGTTAGTGTTTACCATTATAGTGAATTATAGTGAACACTGTGTGATAGTTACAAGTTCATTCTAGTGGCTTATAAGTTGATATTACGAGTCTTTTAATTTGAAATCGTCAATAAATGCATTTAAATGTTCACATATTAAGCTGTAATAAATTATAAAAATACTAAATTTTTACGATAATAAACGTAGGTCCACTAGAATAGTCCTTGGTCTGTCAATTAACACTTTTAGTGTTATAATAAGATCATTATTACGGACCTAATCATACGGAGATTTTTTTCAAATTTGTGTTGGCTCTGGTTGTGGTTGGCTTGAGAATACCTTGCACATACAGGTTGATTGACTAGTCTGCAGCACATTGTACTAGTAATAACAATGAAAACATGTTGTACAAATATAGGTCTGAAAACACTTCCTTAGCGAGTTACAGCTAGCAAAAGGTTTCGGCATGAGTTCTGGACAAAGAGTGAAATAAAGACAAAAGGTAAAATAAGTGAAAAAAGTGGTTTTATTGATATATTTTGACCTGGAAAAGCTACTACATGCTGGAGTAAATACTGCTGGAGGAGATTTCATAACTGTATCTCCAGCAGTATTTTAGTTATTCAAGTTGAAATGCAAGAAGTTTGGGCCTGAAGGGAGGGGGTCATGAATCCCCGTTTGTTACGTTTCGTCAACAACATCTCTGTTAAATGGGCAATAATATATATGCTACGATATATGCTTCAGACACATATCGTAGAAAATTATTTCTGAGAAAATTTAAGTTAAAAAAAAGGCCGTAGAACGTTTGGCACACATTTTTGGCCGATTTGGAATGGCACGTTTGGCACAGTCATTAGAGGGGATTAAGAAGGGTCAACCTGTAAGTTTCAGAAAGGCACGATTGGCACACGCCGCCCGGCCAGGTAGTAGCAGCTAGGTGGCCAGAATGCGGGAAAATGGGAACTTTTTTGCCCCCGCAAATTCCCTGCTGTGGTGCTTATTGAAGTAAGCAACTAACCTAACCTAACCTAACCTAACCTAACCTAACCTGCGGTAGATCACAGCTGCTACCCAGGTAGATCACGGATGCTACCCGAGTAGATCACGGCTGCTACCCAAGTAGATCACGGATGCTACCCAATTGGAACACGGATGCTACCCAAATAGATCATGATCTAACCTAACCTAACCTAACCTAACCTAGTGAGGTTTAAATTTAAAAATTTGTTATATCACGGGCAAATGACTGCCACGCAGAATTGACGGGAATAATACAATTCCCATTTTCCCTCGTTCGATGGCGTCTACCTGGTCGAGCGACTGTGCCAATCCTGCCTTTTCCAAGCAGGCGAGTTGACCCTACTTATTCCGCTCTAATGATTGTGCCAAAACTGCCATGGGCAGAAGGTCCAAAAATGTGTGCCAAACGTCCGATCCCCAAAAAAAATTGGGTGTGCGTCGGACCACACGGTGGAAGTTATACTTCTTTGGCCATTCTCATACACCCACTCACGCACACAAACAGACAGGATATATAAATGAAATATAAGACATTTTTCAATAATATTCAATATATTTATCTTCAATATATTATACGTGACTTCATTATTATATTATACACCTATATTATCATTATCAGTAATTTCTTCGATTAAATTTCTTCGATTAACAATCGATTAATCGATAGTTCTTAAAAATTTGTTCTTACTTTTCAGCGTGACGCGGTTTCTCGACCAACATCCCATCCCAAAGTGTCTAACGGGCGCAAAGAAGTATAACTTCAAAAATTTAAATTTAAGTAAAAAATAAAACAGAAATAAGTTATTTATTTATATTCTCTGTGGTTGCACGTAGTTTTATTTGATTTTATTTTCTTACTCTGATTACACTGTGATTTTACTTTTCATTGTTACCATTCTGTGACTTTACTTTCACATCGTATCACAATGTGCTTTTACTTTCCTATTGTGATTTTAATTCCCTACTGTTATCACAATATGATTTTGTTTATATATTGTAGTTTTACTTTCACAGTGTATTCATAATGTGATTTTAATTTTCTATTGGGAGCTTAATTCCCTAATGTTATCACATTGTGATTTTGCTTACATATTTAGATTTTATTTTCACATTGTGTGTTTATTTTCTTACTGCAATTACTCATTGATCTCAGTTTCACGCCTCAATCACACAGGTTTAACATATAATGTCAATACTAGCGTTCGTTTAAACGTTCAAGCAATATGTTAGCTACATCTCGTTGACTCCTTGCCTCCTGCGTTACCCAGTCGACTCACACCTAAGTGTCAGTCAATACCACCTCAAGTTCCCACGGTCACCAAGGAATTGAGTGCTATTAGTGGAGGGGTTCGAACCACGGGATAATTGAACTGTAACGGCAAATACAAACTTGTGGCACACTCCCTGTCGAGTTGGGGTAGTCCTAGACGACGGAACAAACAAATGTACACTTGTGACTCGTTA
Source organism: Stictocephala bisonia (assembly GCA_035578905.1). Taxonomy (NCBI): domain Eukaryota; kingdom Metazoa; phylum Arthropoda; class Insecta; order Hemiptera; family Membracidae; genus Stictocephala; species Stictocephala bisonia. Next base: position 126,314 of record JAQJVL010001208.1, on the reverse strand, counting down.
GGTGTAGCACTAATGGTAAACATTTGTAGCCAACTGGTCTCACTCCAGGCAGAAATACTGGGGTTACAAACTACCACTCTGTTATTTAAAAATGATAATGTTTTATCATATACTGTACATAGGAAAAAAGGAAAACATTAAAGGTTCATGCCGTATCTTTTGGCAAGATAGTAAGAAAACTTATAAATAAATTTGAAAATAAGTATAAGCTTACAGATTTTTAAAAGTTTAGCATTTTATAAATAACTTCTGTTTTATCCAGATCAAAATTATGACGCCATGTTTGTCATTATCGCATGGTTGACTTACAATGTAATTCAAACATGTGTTCTAATAACACCACCTCTTCCTTACACCATTGCCAATTTAGCATGTATTATAATAATAATAATAATAATACGCAAATTAACCCACAAGAACCATGTGCGTTGGACTGGATATATAATTATGCCGACGTCGTTAGTTCCAGAGTTCGTTACTTGGATTCGCTACTGACTGAAGTAGATTTCAATTAATTGCCTGCTTGATCAACACCGGAAGCGTATACTTGGCCACCGCCAGCGATTGTTGTATAAAAATGAGGTAAAAGTTTTGTCCATAAGTAAAACATATATTCACGTTTATAAAGCAGAGAATCCCAAACTAGCCTTATTTAAAGTTCTGTCTTTTTATCGATAACCCTCAAGGACGTGTTTTTCACCCTTACATTATGGGAAATTGGGAGAACCATTTACGTCAAAAGTTAATAAATACGCTAAAAGATTAAATCTACTTCAATGCAGCAGCTTAAAAATTTGGTTTGTAGTTATTTTGTTGAGTCCTCATATAAAAACAGCTGAACTGATGTCAATGGGGTTTTCACTACCCTAAAAGTGCACAAACAGTCTATAAACTAATGGAACATTTCGTATTCATTTTAGGGCTTAGCCCTATGACCTCAAAAGCTGCATGTTATGCTTTTGGACAGTTTGCTTTTGTTTTGATGAAACATTGAATGGACACCTAAGAGATACTGATTGAACAATTATTAGTCTGTGCACGTGGCAGTGTTTCTACTAATTTCATTAATAACAAATTTTACAATAATAAACCTCAGCTGATAGCAATAACAGCCATTTAAAACTTCTTCAAGACAACTGTTTGAGTAATAAAAATAATTTCATTTTATTTTAGAAACCACTGATTTAAAAGCAGTTAATTCTTGTGTAACATCCATTACCAATGACTACAATCTGTAGTCATTGCCATTACTTACCTGATGTAAGCTTTTATGAAAAACAAAGATAGATAATGTCTCTTGGTTATTTGCTTATTAGGTCTAACCATATTTTTTGTAGTTCGATTAAGTACATTGATATTTCTACAATGTATTAGTTTAACAAAAAAGAAAAGGCCACTGCAGTTATTGAGACAAGATCTTCTGATTTTTCTTTAATACTTCTCGGTATTTTGTACAGGGTCGATTGATAAATTAGTTGGTAAAAAGTCTATAATATTGACTGAAATATTTTCGTTGGTTTTTTTTCGTTGGAATTATTTAAAAAGGTTTTTTCACTTTGGTAACAAGTGAGTTGTGCCAAATTCTAAACGCTTCAAGAATATAGTCGCAAAATGCCAATAACTATGAAAATAAAGAAAAATTTGTATGCTTACTTCTAAAAGGATAAAATCAAGAAAATAAAAAGAAGTCCAAAATTAATATGAGCGATAAATAAAACATAAAAATACTATTATATGAAGAATCCACGCATGGCAGAAAAAAGACATCAGGGGTACCTAAATGTGAAATATTTCATAAAATATTAGGAGGCTTTTATCAACACATGTGCCTAATTCTGGCAAATAGCACGTGATAAAATAAATACTGAAAGGATTATTGTCTTTTGTAATGCAGCTTTAGTAAATGTTACTTTACACATAAAAAAAAACATAAAAACAATATTTTTGAAAGAATAGTATTTTTTTATTAAGGGTATTTATATTTAATCAGTTTGTACAATTCTTATTTTAGGGAAGTCTTGATAGAGATTTTTGTGTATGTGCAGCTTAAACCAAGTGTACAATACACTAGACTCTCTCATTATAATTTAAAATAGTCTACTTTTCTAATTATTGTATGTTACAGAGTAGGCCTACTTACAAAAAGCAAGTGTATAACAATATTTTTAAATATTTAATCCCATCAGCATAGTTATTGACCTTATAGTTCGAATAAAATAACTTTGGTACTGGCGGAACGCCCTCGCTCCACTAGTCTGAAATGACAAAACTCTGAGCTTTAATTTACTGTCGAACTTAAAATAAGTAAGCAATAATTTTCAAACTAATTGAATAGTGTCCACCAGTTTATATTCTTTAAGGAAAAATTATGCCGGAGATTTTTCTTGAGCTAAATTGCTTTTTATAGCGATATTTGTATTTAAAAACACGGTTTTATGAGTGAAATTGGGCGTGAGCCGTCTTCAACCTGTCACTGTAGCAAAAATAATAATAATAAAATAATTTCTTGTGGATGGATAACAGTTTGATTCATTATGATTAGTTTGGTAAAAGTCTCATATAATAATTCAAACAGGTTAATGAGAAATTAACTTTTTTGTAAAACCTTGCAAACTCGGAAACGAAAAACGCTAGAAAATTTATTTGAGCAAACATTAACTTTACTGTGGTACTAATAAAACATGCGGAAAAATAATGAAGAGTTGATGAAGTAAACTCATAGTTCGTTTACATCGAGGCTGTGTCGGACGCGTAAGGTATACTCTGCTCAAGGGAAAGTGTAGACTGAATATTCAGTCCAAGCGTAAAACGAATTCCGATCGACGATATTTCCAGATAAGAAATGTTTCTCCAGTAAGAAATAAGGTAAGTTAGTTGACTTTTGACTTTGAGGTGTGTTCGTGTTCAGTTCTTTATCGATTTGACAGTGCTTGGTATAGTTTAATCACTAGTTTTTTTTATTACAGTTATTTAGTTTTAGTGATATAACACGTTTTTATTTATTTAGAGGTGACAATAATGCTATAGGATTCAGTGTGTATATAATTATCAGTGTTTATTGCAATTATAATATTTAGGCTCTTTCAAATTTTAGGAAGTGTTCTATTAGTAGTTGACAAGAAATGTTTGCAATGGAAGAGGCAAGAGCTGAGCCAGTGACTGTACATTGTGCGTGTGGTATCACTGCCGCCTTGTTGACAATGGAGTTTTGAAAACTTCTGAATCTTTCTTCCTAATTCAAGAAAATTATATTTAATACGAGAGTACGATTTTAGTGTCACTTAAATAACACAATTAATTTAGGTTTAAAGAAATTTTATCTAGTGTTTGTCATTATCGAATTTACAAAGGTTAAAAAAAAAATTAATTTCTCATTAACCTGTTTGAATTATTAAATGAGCCTTATACCAAACTAATCACAATGAATCAAACTGTCATCCATCCACAAGAAATTATTTTATTATTATTACTCTCGCTACAGTAACAGGTTAAAGACGACTCACGCGCAATTTCACTCATAAAACCGTGTTTTTAAATACAAATATCGCTATAAAAAGCAATTTAGCTCAAGAAAAATCTCCGGCATAATTTTTCCTTAAAGAATATAAACTGGTGGACACTATTCAATTAGTTTGAAAATTATTGCTTACTTATTTTAAGTTTGACAGCAAATTAAAGCTCAGAGTTTTGTCATTTCAGACTAGTGGAGCGAGGGCGTTCCGCCAGTACCAAAGTTATTTTATTCGAACTATAAGGTCAATAACTATGCTGATGGGATTAAATATTTAAAAATATTGTTATACACTTGCTTTTTGTAAGTAGGCCTACTCTGTAACATACAATAATTAGAAAAGTAGACTATTTTAAATTATAATGAGAGAGTCTAGTGTATTGTACACTTGGTTTAAGCTGCACATACACAAAAATCTCTATCAAGACTTCCCTAAAATAAGAATTGTACAAACTGATTAAATATAAATACCCTTAATAAAAAAGTTATTTTATTCGGACTATAATGTAAGATATTACTAAAAGGAAATTTTTGAAATATCCGTTACAATTTAACTATAACGTCTCTTACAGTTAAAATATTTTTTTACTTAATTGTTGAGGAGATTGTAGTCGATATGTTATGTGCTCGGTCCTCTTAATATCGACACGGCGTCCGCCCAATGGTTGCCATCGGTCTACTACTTAAGGTAAAGAATTCTAAGGTGTCCATGTTTGGTGGTAGTCAGGGTTCTGAGATGTTGTCTAGGAAAGAGAACCGAGTGTCAGTCTTGTCAGGAAACTGAAAATCAGAGTAATATAAGAGGGTTTGATTCCTCGCAAAGATGTAGGTCCCTTAGCTCTTTCTGAGGAACGTTCGACCTTAGTTAGTAACAATGACTACACTCGTTACTCTACATATATATAATCGTTCATCTACATTCATTCGCCCCTTATATTCACCGATATCTCAACGATCGGCGTTTTGCTAATGAGTTATGAAAGAATAATAAAGAATGAATTAATGATGATATTGATCTTTGTTCTTGAAGAAATAGAAAACAAAGTTAGTTTGAAAGAACATTACGTTGAAATGTTCAGTATCACATTAGCAGTTCACATTAATTTAACATACATTACACGTTAAAAGTGTTCTTTCTGCATTTATTTTAAAACTATTTTGGGTTAAAGACAAATTCCTGAATATGGTTAGGCCTAAGTGATTAATAAAGGTATTATTTAAAAGTTTATTAAAAATGTAAGATACATTAAAATCACATTGACTCAATTTTATATCCAAAGATGCATAAATCTTTCTTTCATAGGTAAGATGGATTTGAATAAGTTTATATTTTTAACATATATAAAACATCACGTTCATATATTTATTTAGTTAATACTTAATTTCATTCAAACGTTCATTTGTGTAATGTTGAAATTCAATAGATTCTGTCCCTGTTTTTATGTGTCATAACTCATTTAGACAGATTCATGTTTTAGACCACTGAAAAATAACATATCTATTATTGTTGGATGACTCTTACCCAACGGTATGAAATAAAATATAGCACTGTATTTGTGCAGAAAAGAATGTAACACTTGTTGGATATGACTACGCCTTACACTAACTCTTACATCAAACCGTTATTTTTTTATGGTGAGAGGTAATTATATAGAACAGGGGCCTAGTCGACTTTTTGGCTAACATTTTTTCATAGTAGATACATACCTAAGAAACAAGAATATAATTGTTTTTTCATGAGAAAAACCGGAAACAATACGAAAATGAGAGAAAAAATGGAAAATATTGTTTTTCGTAAATATAACTATGTGAGTGCTGTATTTGTGCGTAATTTTGCCCTGATCACCACAAATATGTCCAGATTTTTACAATCGAACCATTAGGTTGCTAGGTTTGTTTAAGTTATGTTAGGTTTGGTTAGTTTACGTTATGTTTGGTTTATTTAGGCAATAAATTTGTACTGAATAATCTACGTAACACTATATCGAACTTAAAGAAATTGTTAATAAAGTTACTGTCTAGTGTCTATTATAAAAGCTTTTACAAAATACTATGAATTTACATATAAGGTGTCCATGGTAAATGTTGTTAAAACCGAAGCATTTCTGTCTGTTGATATAACGGTATCAAATTACTTTAGAAGCTATAAAACGCTCATACTCAACCTCAAGGTCCCGTAGGTGAGGCCTAACCCAGTGGTGAGGCCTAACCCAGTGGTCTACGGTAATCAGGACTTATTGTTTACCAACAAGTCTATTATAACGCCATTACATTTCCATTTCCAAGGACACGCGTGCTTGGTGTCTTCGTGTAGTTTATTTTTTATACCAGTGTTACTTTTTCTCCCTATGATCACATCAGCTTCGCTCAATTTAAAACAGAAATTTGCTGACTTCAAATAGTGTTTATTGGCAAATAAAACTGCCTATCAGCACGAATGTCTTCTACAAACTAAACATGGTTTACTAGTTTACTTCATATAACCTGGAAGAGAAGTGACACACTACTATCCGCCCCGATAACATCGACTTAATGGTTATTGTTAATCTTACGAGTATTTCTTAGCCATGTTCTGCTGTGTGTTTTTTTTTTTTTTTTTTTTTTCACGAACCAGGAGCACAATCGCAATTTGTTTAACAGTCTTCTCCAGTGAGTTATTAAGTTATTTTGTTGCCCTCAAGTCTCAGACAAGTCAACCTAGTGTTGTCTTTTGAACTACTTACAAATCTGTCATCTACAGGATAATGGTTATCATTTGTCTGTCCATCCCTAAACCACATTTATCTCTCCTTCCCCGTTTGGCCACCAGGCAGCGCCAGTTATCAGCAGCTAAAGCCCATGTTTTGCAGTAGAATATTACTTAACTTGAAAATGTATCATGCTTTATATGACAAAAGTGTGACTGATACACCCTGAGATAGTTTTTCTAACTGTTTCAGTTTATTTAAAAAAAAATAAATTTGAACAATAATTTTGGTATAGAAAATAAAGCAGTTGATACAATTAAAATCTGATCTCTGGGCGCATTAGACAATTAATTAGGGTTTTTTAAAGGTCAATTTTAAAATTGTAGGTCAATAAATAAAGCTGTAATATTTATTTGAATTAACATTGACCTTTTAAGAATAATCGTTACTTACAAGAGAAAAGCGTTACGTTAGAAGGAAAATATAGTATATCATGCATTTTATTACATTCTTACATATGAGACGCCGACACAATGTTGTGCGTATTTTAAGGCGAATATGAATGGTTATATGAGTGTAGGATGAGTGTGGATGAGTGTAGTCTGGTTACTAACTGAGTTCAACTGTTCCTCAGAAAGGGCAATTTATTAATAGTCCAACAGCCAGGGCAACTAAGGGACCTACAGCTTTACGTGGAATCCGAACCACGTAGTGCTGGTCTGATTTTCAGCTAATTGACAAGCCTGATTGATACTCAGTTATCTCCCCCACACAACATCCGCACAATGATTACCACCCAACCTGGACACCCCAGACTTCTCTAGTAGTGTCCACGCCGATAGCAACCATCAAGCGGACGCTATGTCGGTATTAAGAGGACCGAACATCCAACCTATCGCCTACAATCTCCCAAACACTTTGTCCCCATGTACCTGGGTTACAGCAATGCGCCACCAGTTCCGACAAATTTGACCTGTTTAGTGGAAATTAAAATCAATATAGTTTTCCATGAAAATGTTATGTCTCGTTACGTCGTATTTCCAGTCAACTAATCTTTTCCAACATTTATCAACAACAGTTTATAATGTTCAGTCCAGTTTGGTGACAATCTTTGCAGTAAATCCAATTACAATTACAAAGCACAAATTTATTTAAATTCCAATAATTCGTAGTCTTGTGTATTTTTTTATATGCAACTTCACTCGCCATTCTACATGAATTAATTTACTGAGCTAAATTGACAATACAAATTGCATTTACCAGGTCTTTTAAGGAAAGTGAATCTCCTTAGCTCACCTATAAAAATTACATATATGGATTCCTAGCATAAATACAAATGAATCATGAATGGGCAACAGGAAGGGTGTGTAAAGATTTTTTTACTCTTTTCTAAATTTTGCAAGGTTTGACTCTATAACTTGAGGGAAAGAGTAAGTTTATTGTACAGTCTTATACCGTCTTTATTGGCATGTGTTTCTTTAAAAAAACTTTTTGAATGTCTTAGAATATCTAGATTATTATAATAAAGTAAAAAGTATTTACTTCAGTCAAAAACAGTAAATTTTTGAAAATTTTCTAACGTAAGTTGACATTTCCAGTAAACAACTTTACTTACCCATTTCCAGATGGGCAGTGGGGTTAAAATGCGTTAGTGTCTGAACCAACCTTGAGAAGACTGTGACATGAGCCGCACAGATATTAGACATTATATCTATGTATTCTGTGGTTGCCGTTTCCCAAACAACATGTCTATAATTTTGTAGACACACAATTTAACCTCCAGAGGGCCAGAACAGCTGTTATATCTCAATTGTTATGGTTCGTGTTTATTATTATAATGAGTTATAGTGATCACTTTATGATTATTGAAGGTTCAATCTGGTGGACCATAAGTTGATATTATGATATTTTGTTTATTTAAAAACGTCAAAAATTACGGGTTTCACAAATTTAATTGTAGTTCACAAAATTAAATTATTTTTAAAAAATGAACACTTTACCTAAACCAATTTATGGTCCACCAGAACAGATTTTTACCTATTAAATGAAACTAATTTGAACTATTCAGTTCAATGGACTGAATAGTTGAATTAGAAAGTCATATGTTTGGCGTCTTTCGTGGAGCGAAAAGGTCCTTAAATTCAACGAGTGAAGAACCGACCTTGATTTATTGACTGTGAGGTCCAAGTAGTAAAGTTCCAATCCCTACTAGTAAGAACTAGTAGTTTCTTACTACTAGTAAGTCGGTTCATCACTCGTTGAATTTAAGGAGCTTTTCGCTCCACGAAAAACGCCAAACATATGACTTTTTAACTCAACAATTCAGTCCGTAATGACGGTCGTACCAGTTCTTACATTTTTTTATTTCCTTTGCATAAAAAACATGCCTACAATAATGTAATATTTAAATATCTATAAATAAAATTGAGATAACTATCTATATGAACTTTTAAAATATAGATGTTTTAATTCTTAAATACCAGAGTATTAAGGCCTTTAGAAATCTTGAGTAGTAAGTATGGCCTCAAGAAATCTCAAGCTACTCGTGGGATTTAATTAGAGAATATGAAGAAAAATATACATTATTCACTATAATTTATGATATTTTCCAACATTAAAGACATTACAAATCCTTTTTGTATACTCGCCTACATAATAGTTTTTTTTATCGGATAGTAAATTATAATAATTTTATTTTTGTTGTATCTTTGTTAAAGTACTAAAGGAATCCAAAAACAACAACAAAAACATTCATGATGATTGATTATTACAAAATAATACACATCTGGATTTGTATATAATTTCAATTGTTTGGAAGTAATAAGATATCATATTAAAAGAATGATGACCAAACACTATAGACCAGTGCTGATCCATTTAAAAAAAATCAAAATTAAGAACACCACGAAACTTGGAGAAAAGGGAGGAAATATTGTATTGAAATCGAAAAATATGAACGGGTTGAGAGTGGACTTTTAAGGGTTTAAACCTAACGTGATATGGAATGAAGTGAAGACATTTTCCGAACGTCGTGACTCAATCGGTAACTTGATTAATGTCATTCTAACGAGTGTTTTTTGCCATTTAGCGCATACCAATAAGGAAATGGTAATCGTTGGACAAACATATTGTAAAGCACTGACAACAGCATTGTCAAGGTCGTGTGCAGTAACACAGGGGCCATAATTATATCGTGTGCATAACGAGCCCCTATCGCGACATCGTTTAAACAACTTGTCCATTACATCGAAGTGACAGGTGCGTTTGTTTTGGCCTATAATTGTTGTTGTTATCCCTTTATAATAATTTGTATTCTTATCAAAAGACCGTTTTACAAATGTCGTCTTGGAGGTTAACATATTTGCACACATTGTGCAAGCCGGTTGAGTCTGCACATTGACACCTGTAGTTTGTTATTACCGTAGCGCAATATTAATGGGGGTAATTATATACAACAGGGGTCTTGTTGATTTTTTGGCTGACATATTTTGTCATATTTGATTCATTGCTGGGAAACAAGAATAATATAGTTTTTTCAGCGGACTAGCCACACAACATTTATTACAATATAAGTACAAAATGCACAAATATATTACAATACAAGTACAAAATGCACAAATATTATGGTGATCGATTTCGGTGAACCACGCTCACCTTCCTCAGAATCCTTCCTTTGTGAATCCCTCTGGTCTGAGGAAGGTGAGCGTGGTTCACCGAAATCGATCACCATAATATTTGTGCATTTTGTATTTGCATTGTAATATATTTGTGCATTTTGTACTTATATTGTAATAAATGTTGTGTTGTGTGACGTTTTATTTGTACTGTATATGTACCAACACGTATTATCCTAATTAAAACACTACATAGATGTACTTTGAATAAAAAACACTACATTGAATAACATTTTTTTTATTCAATGTTATTCTAGTCTAGACTATTCAGTCTGAGAAGTACAGCCATAGTCGTTGTTCACTAATCCATGAGAAGTATTAGTCTAGTGTGTAGAAAGCTAGGCTTTGCGGCCAACTCCATAGTGTCCTCTTCTTCATAACCCCTGGACTGTGTCGCCTATCAAATGTCCTGGCATCTGCTGAACATTATCATTACGATTCTTTTTAATAACGCTGTTCTGTAGTTTGGTAGTGCGTAATCCGCTGCTCGTCTGGTGTTTCGTCTGGTGTGAAGGTAGTACTTAAAAAGTAGAGGATGGTTTCCAGAAAGTAGATGGATGTAAATAATTAGGTAGTCTTTCAGTAGCCTTAAAGAGTGTCAATGTAACTGGGAATCATGATGGACTCATTGACTCACTGTCGAGTCTTTTTTGATTTTTTTCTATGTAATTAGGCCTATATTTGTTTGGTGATGATTCAGTGTTATAAAGTTACATCTACCACGAAGATGTATATTGGTTTAATACTCCTGGTTTAAATTAGGTGCATGGATGTGTTTAAGGAGAGTTGCATCCACGAAAATAACGCCGTATACTGAATAACAAGAGATATAATGCTGCAGAGCAAAATAAAAACAATTACATCTAAAAAGTAATTTAATTAGCATATTCTAATTAAATTTTTATGTATGCTATAGTTAACAGAACAGAGAAACAAGAAACAGAGGTCGCTTCCATATGGCCACATGAAACGCCTCCGTGAAATGTTGTTGCTGTATTTTTTGTCTGTGCCATCGTAAGGTAAACAGGAGAAATAACTGCTCAACACACATTCAGCGCACTATTGATTCGACCCCTGTTTCTTTCTTCTTCCTGTTAACAGGAAAGGACGTCTTCTTGAACGAGTTCCTGCAAATATTCAAGATATAAGGTGAACTCGTTGAATCTTTTGCGTCGAGTTTGAGGCAAATAGTTCTTTCGTACAGTTAGTCTTTTAGTCACACATTTAAGGCTTAAAAAACCGTAGCAAATTTATTTCCTCGATAATTTGCTTTTATTTGGATAGTGATTTTCTGTATTTTTACATACACATGGGAGTATAGTGTAAGATATTTTGAAGTCTAGTGTGTTGGCGGCAGTGGAAAGCAGGTGAAGAGCAGCTGAAGTTATAGAACAGCTGAGATTCTCTGAGAAAGAGTTGAGGTTAGAATGACTTCGTGCCGCCGCATCCGAAATTCTCACAGCTGCTCGGCTGTGGGAAATGGTGTTTTGCCAAACTTGGCTCAACAACAAACAATTGTTGCCCGTCAACTGGCAATATGGACTTTCAAGGTATTGGTTCTCACACACAGAGGTTTGGACAACAATACTTTCTACATGGCTCCCGTAGATTAAATCTATACAATACTTATGAATAATAGTTATTGTTATACTTTAACCGAATGGTTTTACTTAAGAAGTGGTAAACTGTCAGGTTATTATATGGTTAATGTGCTACTTTAAGAATTTGCATTGATTTGATCCTTATAATAATTAAACGTGTTTATGATATAAGAAGTAAATAAAAAGTGTATAGTTGAATGCGAAATATTTAAACAGCAACAAGAATTATTAGGATTATTCATTCAAATGAATAACAGATTTAAGTAATATGTGCTACAAGGATTTTTGAATTTTCGTATCATTAATCACGGAACAAGAATGTATATTCATAACTTGCCGGCTTAGCTTTTATCATCCGATGATAAGAATAGGTATATGAAACGTAGCAGCAAGCGGAAGTATAGTTAATGTAAATGAGATAGGCTAGTCTATAAGTTACGTCAGAAGCAACTGTAGGTATGCAAATAAAATGATAAACTAACAAGTGACAAGGCAAACTAGTTCAATTAAAAACCATTAATTGAATAAAGTTGATTTATAACTGATTATGTGAATTAGGTATGACTGAATAGATTCACAGAATCACATAATGTAGAGATTCCACCCATAAAATTGTTCACTGAATTAGAGTAAAATGTTCATGGTTAGAATATGTGTAAGCTGAATTGAACGAATATAGAATTTGAATATCCCAGAAGAAAACTAACAAAATACATTAAATTAAATATCCTTTTTGTGACATAAAAAAGCAAAATACGCAGGCGTTAAAGATGAAGATGGCAATATTTTCTGTAACTAAATGGTTTGTATTTAATACATGGAGAAGTTATTTAAAGAACTCTTAACATTTGGACACCCTAAATTGGGAGAGAAAAGTAGCTCTACCAAAATGTTCAACCATAGAATTACCATCATACCTTTGAAGGAATTGAATTTGTAGTAAACTCTTTGAAAAAAAATAAGCTCCGAGACGAGGTAATGTTCCTGCAGGACTGCTCATGCTCAAAGCAGGAGGAAAACCTTTATTAGATACCTACGAGGTTAAAGATAGATACTCGTAGACAACTTGGTTAAAGAAATCTGCAATAAATAAAGATTCCTTAAGGAATTAATAGTGGCAGTAGTTGTCTCGGTTCACAATAAAGAAGATAGAATCTACTGAAATAACTATCATTCATAAACAGTGCTTGCAAAGAACTGGCAAAAACAATCTACAGTAAAATTAATTGTGTCTTACTGAAAAGAAACCGTAGGATGTGATCATCAAAATATGATCTAAAAATACTATCAGAAACCCTATTAGTGAATCCAAAGATGTAAATTTATCTGTAAATGGACATAAAACCAAATATCTAGTCGTAGGAACAAAACAAACTCACCTCGAGTACTGACCTTTTTACTTTTTGGTTTACATTCTGTTCAAAGCTACACCTTCCCTGAATTTAAGTGTCAGGACTGTTAGGACTAATAATTACACAGTGCACGTAAACGTCACACAACACAAATTTATTACAATATAAGCACAAAATGCACAAATATATCACAATACAAGTACATATTGCACAAATATTATGATGATCGATTTCTGCGAACCACACTCACCTTACTCAGACCAGAGGGATTCACAAAAGAATGGAAAATGGTGTTCAACAACTCAATTTATAGGCCTATGATCACGTGACTCCATTGGCTCGAATCGTCAAAATGGTGGCTACTGGGATATTATTGGTTAATCCCTATTGGCTGTTAATTCTGTTCTTTTAATCACTGAAAATACATTATTAAAAATTATCTCGGAATCAAAATTAACATGTTCATTCATTAATTTATCATGATCTTTACATTTTTTGTTTAAAAATAAATAACTCTTCCCAAGTATTCACAATACGTTTCGTCTTACAAACTTTTAGAATATCTACATTTTCATCTATTTTATTCAAACTGTGGCTACAATTCAGAAGGTGTTTACCTACATTAGATCTTTCAGGTTTCTTATTTTTAAAAGCAGAGACATGGTTTTTTATCTTTTGCTAAAATTTACAGTATGACCTATATAAAACATATTACAATCATTTCAGTTAATCCTATATATTCCTGAATTACTGAATTAATCTTTACTTTCAATATTCGGGTGTAAAATGTTGACATAGTATTACAAGTCTTAAAAGCTACTGATAAATTGAATTTCTTAAATTTATTAACAAATCTTTAAAATTACACATTTTTTTTCTTTTTTAAGTGTTGTTTAACGTCTCGAATTTTATTTTCTATTTTCTTTTTTATTCTACTTCCAATTTCATCAATGATTGATGCCCTGTATACATTTGCTATAGCTATTGATTTTATTACATTTATTTCCTGTTTCTACCTGCAATTGAATACGCCCTATATAACATACTTCTGAAGCTAGCTGTTTTGTGAGACGGGGGATGGACAGAACTGTTATTTAATGTACAATTGGTTTGAGTGCATTTCCTGAAAATTCTATATGAAAGTTTGTTATGATCACAAATTATTTTTAGATCCAAAAAGTTAATTTCATTCATAGATTCAAGTTCACTGGTAAAACTAAGCTTCTGGTGGTTACAATTAAGTATGTTTAACATATTATCTAAGTCATTACATGATTTATCGTTAAATAAAACCAGAATATCATCGACATAACGGGTGTAAAATATGATATAATGTTCCTTTTTAATTTATCTAAAATGGAGTCTTCATGAAGCTGTAGATATTAATAATATACCAAGAACAATGACGGAAAACAGGAATAAAATCTAGAATCTAAGTGGCAATAAGTGCTACTTTCTCCTCAAAACCTCATAAATAGTAACATCTGTACAAGAAAAACTGAAATAAAAATATATAATATCGCCATGCTACCTAATGTAACATATTGATAAGATACTTTTGTTATGTCCAAGCTATTAGAAAGGAAATTAATAAATCTTTTAATCTTCGAAGAGTGTTTGACCTATAGTAGAAAGTAGTGGAGGAGGATCAGAACCAACAGAGAATTGCGGGAACTTTCGATCGTATAACCAACAATTATAGCCCCAGTCAACAGCCAAAGACTATAATGTTTAGAAAATGTTCACAGAAGGAGCTAATCTTTAAAACGAATATTTTTAGAAGGCTTGGGACAGGAAGACGTCTCAAGGCTCTTGAGGACACGAGGATGACCTGGAGAGATGGTATCATGTTTGTTTTGAGGCGTATACATTACTAACATAGATATTTTATGTTATTTAAGAATGATCATGCCAGTAATTTGATTAGTTAGTGACATCTGCCAACTCTGATGGTTTAAACTATACTTCATTTAAATTTTCGTTTTATTAAGGACATACAATTTTGTAATAATTCTAAACACAACATTTAGAATAATTGGATATTAAATCTATCTATGTTTATAAAATCAATGAGTAGCAGCTAAAAAAAGGTAAGGTCCCCCATATGAATTGAAAAACATCCCATTTACCCTATAAATAGAACAAAATCTATTTGTCTGATGGTAGGTCTTAGGACAATAGTAAAGCTCAATCAATCAATCAATCAAACTTTATTGCCATATAATACAATTAGTACATGGGCAGGCGTCAATTATTCTAGTGAACAATACTGTACATAGAATACACACACACACACACACACACACACACACACACACACACACACACACACACACACACACACACACACACACACACACACACACACACACACACACACACACACACACACACACACACACACACACACACACACACGCACGCACGCACGCACGCACGCACGCACGCACGCACGCACGCACGCACGCACGCACGCACGCACGCACGCACGCACGCACGCACGCACGCACGCACACACGCACGCACGCACGCACGCACGCACGCACGCACGCACGCACGCACGCACGCACGCACGCACGCACGCACGCACGCACGCACGCACGCACGCACGCACGCACGCACGCACGCACGCACGCACGCACGCACGCACGCACGCACGCACGCACGCACGCACACACACACACACACACACACACACACACACACACACACACACACACACACACACACACACACACACACACACACACACACACACATATATATTCCTAGAATTATAATTACAACATTAACTATTAATTACTTTGCAGAAACTCATTTATATTATAATATGCTTCACTCAAAAGTAAGCCTTTAATGGTTTTAAAAGGTTTTGCATCCATTTAAATTTTTAGTGGGGCTGGCAGAGAATTAAATAATTTAATACCATTCATTAATAAATGTTTTTTAAAAACTGAGGTCCGGTGTTTAGGTATTGGTAGATTTGTTTTACTTCGGAGGTTGAAGCTATTGGAGCATTGAGATGGTTCTATTCTGAAAAGGTCAGGGTTATTTATGACAAAACTTAGTGTTTGATATATATATAAATGGATGGAAGTGTTAAAATATTGTGGTTTTTAAACCATTCTCTGCATGAATCGGTTCTTCTTAGTTTGAAGAAAAATTACTTCTTCTCTTTACCACTCTCGAGTAATTTATTACATTCCCACTTCCGATCTACAAATGTTCAGGGCCTTCGCCGACAGAAATCCTGCTTAGAAAGACATTAACCACCATTACTTACAGCTTCTTAGCTAAAGGTGGAACAGTTCTCGTACATTATTTGATCCGATCATTATCCTGGAAGTCGCGCATTGGTCGGAACAAATTTATAATTCCCATCCACCAAAAAAGTAGTTTGAACCTTCGCCGAAAGGAGTGGGTTTTACGAATCGATTCGAGTGTTTAGGTGTTGGCAGATGTAATTCTGGGAAATTGAATTGTGGTTTTAGGTTAGATTAGTAACCTTTAGGATTATGGTGTAAAGTCTCAAACAAGGATGTATGTTACATGACTGCCCATTGTTTGGATGTAATGATGGTCTGAAAATGACAGTTGATCTTATCATAGACCTGAGTGATCAATTATAATTTCGTATGTTCTTTTTATGAATGTAAGAAATGTTATGACTTATAATATAAAAGAATTGAATTTCACTCCTCCCCCTTCATTTTCACCTACATTAGTTCAATATTTCTATATAAGATTCTTTAATACTAAAACTAATATTTGTCATTATAAATTAGTTTATACATATTTTATACAAATTAACTACTTTATTGGTTCTTATTCCTTAATTTAATTTGATATAAAGATATTTAAGTAAAGTCCAGTTCATCATATGTTAACCATTGGTGATAAAAAGCCGACCAAATTAACCCTGCTTTTCAACCATTTTAGAAGTATCGAATTGACCAGTGAGTTTTCAGCAAAATGTCCTCATAAATGTTTCATGGAGGAGGAGGGAATAATCAATAAAAAATTTGAAATTTCAAGAATTAAGTGAACAAACTGTTTGACTTATCGACTCAAATTCCTTATTTTTTAACCCAACCTAAAGCAGCAACCCAACCTCCCCAATCTTGGAAGCATCTAAAGAAAATTGCCCACCCCACCAGTTAGTTATTGTCCATTTGTCGAGTACGCAGTTAGTTATTGTCCGTTTGTCGAGTACGCAGTTAGTTATTGTCCGTTTGTTGAGTACGCAGTTAGTTATTGTCAGTTTGTCGAGTACGCAGTTAGTTATTGTCCGTTTGTCGAATACGCAGTTAGTTATTGTCAGTTTGTCGAGTACGCAGTTAGTTATTGTCCATTTGTCGAGTACGCAGTTAGTTTTTGTCCTTTTGTCGAGTACGCAGTTAGTTTTTGTCCGTTTGTCGAGTACGTAGTTAGTTAGTTGCACAGTATTACGACATCACAATGGTTTGAACACGTTACAGCGGTATCAGTGAGTGAGCGACCTGACCCGCCTTAACAGTTATCTCGCAATAGACTTTGTCGGGTCACTACGGCCACAGGAAAGTTTTGCAAAACAAATCTACTGATAACCAGTTCCACTTGGCGGTTATCGCTAATGTTTGTTCAGCGTCGCGCCTTTATCTCTGTATGTGTTTTTGTTTGGTATAAATTATTCACATGGCTTTGTTAAATATTAATAATCAATTGATTATTTTTTTAAAACGAGTCATTTTCAACTTCTAAGAATTGTAACGGCTTATTAAACTGTATTTGTAAGACAAAGAGTGTTGGAAATATATATTTTATTTTCACTTTATTACTTTCTGTGACGTTTTAATTTTATGATTTTAATCTAACTTTTGATTAATTATTAAATTAACAAAGTAATCAAATACACCTCTTGAATTCCTATATAAATATTAAGTTTATAATATTAACATTACATACCATTGTGTTTATTGATTTTGAATGTTACGTTTTTTGTATAGGCATAATTTTTTTTATAATTTATTTATTATTGTGAATTAATTTTGATATTGTGCTGAATTGTAGTTTGCACAGTGAACATAAGGGTTAGAAAAAAATATGTCGTTATATTGGAATCTATTTTATTTATTTTAGTATGCCCCAAAAATATTCCATTTTATCCTTTTACATTTACATTATTATTATAAAGATAAGGTAAATTAATTAGAGACATAGTTCCTGTCAGTTTTGACCATTTTTATCTCACGCCATCGATAGCCGATGAATTCATTCATTTAATCGCATACGTGAAAAGGAGGGCGTTAGATAATTTCAGTGTTCTTAGCACTTACATCTATTTTTCTTTTTATTTAAAAATGTATTATTAATATAAAAAAACTACAGATGTTGTTTTATTTATTTTTGTTGTAGCAAAGTTGTGAAGATTGCCAACATTAGCCACCATTAAGATTATTTACAACGTTTCGGACTCTGCTGTCTAAGGCCATCAGCAGGTGAGAGTCAAACAAAGAATATAGCCGTGATGACACAGTGACCACGGTGTGTAAAACTAAATCATTACTTACCTTTCAGAATGGTAAAACTGAAATACGTTTTTCATTCACTTTTTACTGCAGGCACTAATGGTGCAGTGCTACTTGGGGGACAATGTATTGTGTAGATTGTAGGTGATAGATTCTATGCTCTGTCCTCATAGTGTCAACGCTTCCTCCGATCAATGGTTTCCATCGTCGGACACATTCTGCAGAAGTCTGGGGTGTTCATGTTGGATGATAGTCAAGGTACAGATGTTGTGTAAAGAGGAGATCTGAGTATAATGCCTGTGATTAGCCGAAAATCAAATATGTTTATTTGTAGTAGACAACATTACATTGCATTACAAACGTCACTTATTAACTAAACTAAAACTAATGCTCCATGTGTTAATCATGAAAGAAATATTGTCAAATTGCCAAATATACATCTTCTTTATAACACCAATACTGACGTACCAATACTACGTGGTTCGAACTCCACGTAAAGCTGTAGGCCCATTACTTGCCCTGGCTATTGGGCTATTAATAAACGGCTCTTGATAAGTAACTGCCCGCGTTAATTAGCAATAATGACTACAATTATTCGCCTATATCCCTACGAGCGGCGTTTTAACAATGAACAATAGTGAATTCAAGATTCAGGTAATCTTTCTTACTTCCCTTATACAGCAGACTTGAGGGTCAATACCACTGTACGTGTATGGGTGGGCGGGTGGGTCAATACCCACTATACGTGTGTATAGGTGGGCGGGTGGATCAATACCACTGTACGTGTATGGGTGGGCGGGTGAGTCAATTCTACTTTACGCGTATGGTTGGACGGGTGGGTCAATACCACTGTACACGTATGGGTGAGCAGGTAGATATATACAGTGGTATTGACCCATCCACCCACCCATACACACGTACAGTGGTATTGACCCACAAGCCTACTCATACACACGTATAGTGGTATTGATCCACCCACCCATCCATACTCGTATCGCGGTACTGACCCTCCCACCCACCCATACACGTTCTGTGGTACTGCCTCACCCACCCACCCATACACGTACAGTGGTATTGACCCACCCACCCACCCATGCTCGTATCGTGGTACTGACCCTCCCGCCCACCCATACACGTTCTGTGGTACTGCCTCACCCACCCACCCATACACGTACAGTGGTATTGACCCACACGCCCACCCCTACACGCACAGTGGTAGTGACCCACCCACCCACCTATACACACGTATAGTGGGTATTGAACCACCCGCCCACCCATACACGTACAGTGGTATTGACCCACCCGTCCAACCATACGCGTAAAGTAGAATTGACCCACCCGCCCACCCATACACGTACAGTGGTAGTGACCCACCCGCCCACCTATACACACGTATAGTGGGTATTGACTCACCCACCCACCCATACACGTACAGGGGACACCATGCTGGAGGATGCGTTGAGTTCAAAATTCCTGGGAATACACCTGGATCGAGGGTTGACCTGGAGCCGTCACATTGACCAAGTTTGTACCAAATTGGCCTCAGGCATTTATGTTTTGAGAGCCCTAGCCAAATATTGTCCAACTCATATCCTGATAACGGCGTATTATGGTTTGATTTACCCCCATCTTACCTACGGCTTGGTTATATGGGGAGCTTCCGCAAACAATCATTTCAGTAGGGTGTTCAAATTGCAAAAACGAGCTATTCGTATTATAGCGCATTTAAGGTTCGGAGAATCCTGCAAAGATTCATTGAAACAACTGCAACTGTTGACCCTGCCCTGCCTCTATATACTGGAAACAACTTTATTTTATGTCTCTAAGGGAAACATGATAAGGGGACGAGACATACATACGTACAATACGAGGGGCAGGGACAACTACCGAACTGGGAGACAAAGGACGGTAGTTCACGAACGCTTGCCCTTATATGCGGGTGTCCGATTTGTTAACAAGTTGCCAGATTCAATTAGAAATGCCCCAAAGCCCAAGGTGTTAAAAACTCGTCTCAAACGCTGTTTAGCGTCACAGGCGTTCTATACCTGTGATGAGTTTATGGCATATGACTGGGAGACCACATAATTAAAGACTTACATCCGATGCTGGGGGGGGGGGGGGGGATTGGCATGAGTAAATGGAGGATACAATGTATGTATGACTGAGGTGTTACTGTGGTGTATATGGTAAAAATTATAATTAGTATAGTCTTGACAATTGCTATGCATTTATTGTAATGTTCCTGGCAATAAAATATTTGATTTGATTTGATTTGATTCCTAGAGACCGGACGTTATGAGCTCTGACTATGCCAAATCTCAGGAATATGTTCACACTTTTCACCAAATAGTGTAACAGGTCCACCAAATTGATAAATAAATTAATTAATTCAAATAAATAATAAACTGTTGTATTAAAGAAAGGGATGTATTTAATTGGAATAAATAACGAATGTTCAAATTATATTGGAGAATTGTTGTAAGTCAGATAGGAAAGGAGACAGAAATATCTGTTCCAAACAAACATAGTCCTGCCTTTGTTACAAGTCAGATATGAGTGGGCCCTTCCAGGAAAATATCATCATAAACAGATGTGGGAACGTCTGAGTGGCACCAGTCGACAAAAATAAGACGGAATAGTGTGTGACAAGAGTCAACATGAAAGTCAGTTGGAATTTTCCATATAGCCCCCACCCCGGGACTCAAGCGAGGAGAACGCACAAGTTACGTTTAAGCAGACGAGCTGTTGGCGAACACTAAAAAAAAGGAGAGACGCTATTGGTTCACGCAATAAAGGAAGGGGTTCACCATGCGGGTGACTGCAACCAAAATCCTCTAGCCCTCGATCACTCCCTAGACAGACACCCAGTAACACAGACATACAGTACATTACTACTCCGACATCCCTAGAACTTCATTTGTTCGGGAACTTTCGATAAATCTGTAAAGTCATAATACGATATTATAAAACAATGTATTATTAAAGTTTTCAAGTAATTTAAATTAAAAAATTGAATCGGTTCGAATAGTGCTCTACGAGAACTTCGTTGTTCCAAAGATAAGTTTAGACCTAAGTATATTATTAAAAAATTGTTTTGTTAAATCATCTGAATAAAGTAAAAAACTTCATGTTATAATCAAATTTGTTTGTGAGTAAAAGTAGAGTCATGTTTAAAATAATGTAAATAAAAAATGTTTGTGTAAAAGAATTTTGGAGTTCTTGTATTATACAGTCCCACCAATTTACCCGTTTAAGACCCTGAGAATAGAGATTTCATAAATATTTAAAAAATATTCAATTTATAAAATATTTCAATTAAATAAATTAAGCAAAAATAATTAATGTAACGACCAATTAAAGGTGAACGTTACAATAGTTTTGAAGTTTTTCTAGTAACTTGTTATGTTTCTTTAAAATGCAATTTGGTTAGTAGTGTAGTTGGGTCTCAGTTCGATCCCAATTAGAACCGAAACAATTTTGAAAGAAATCAGCTGATAACAACCGGCCGTTCATTTGTACAGGTTACGTTCAAATTACTTTGGCTGCCCCCAAACTCAAACGGTTACAGAATATGCCTATAGTAATTGAAAGTAATCAAATATGATGTAGAAGGTATTGAACAACAGTTTAACTCAATCGAATAATAATTTTATTTTTTAACATATTGGTTAAGTATGGATATGTTATAAAAACATTGAAACAGAGGTTAGGTTAGAACAGGCACTGTTGATAAAAGCTTTTTTTCCTTACAAATAGCTGAATACCTACGTTATTTTGATATTTATTGCAATTGAAAATTAAGGAATCTGACCCAGGTTAACTATTACCAGTTTTAGTATCTTGACCGTTAGAAACTCCACATTGATATCGAATTTGGTTGAGGTCAGGCGCTTGAAATTAGCAGACTACAAATGATTTGTGTAACATAGATTGCAGCTGTAGCTGTAATTATACCACCATTCCTACCCAACAAGAAATCCGATTGAGCAATCTTATCTTATCACGGTGAGTGACGTCAATATAACCCGCAAAGTAACGACTTCCAAGCGCCAAACGGCAACGCTCTGAAACCGCCGCCAGTGATGCTAATGGCAGAGCATGCTTTTCTACTCAGAAGGCACAGTCAAGTACGGTTTAAGCTGGCCATTCACGATGCCATTCAAAGTGTTTCTGTCTCACTGCATGAAATAATAATCCGTATGATTAACATTCAATAGTTAAATTAATTAATTTAGATTTAACTACATTGCTTATGTGTGTACTGTATAAATAAATGATAGACCTTCAAAACTACAGTTCAAAACAACGAGTAGTTTTCAAACGCCTGCAACTTGGCTGCGGCAATCTCATGGCCGCCAGACCTGGCGAAGGTGTACTTTTCCACCCCGTACCCAGCCGGCCGGTAGGGTACTTTTCCAAAGGCTATAAATCCGATCAAAACTCGTGCTATTGTATTATAAATTTATATTAGACTATATGATTATATTTAGCGAGTTTACTAGATTGGTCACAGGGGGTTACTTTTCCAGTTGCGGACACCAGTTTTGTTAACTGTCCAAATAACGTTTTTTGGACGAAAAAGTGACGTAGGCATTAACGGGGGGGGGGGTACTCTTCTAGGGGCTAAATTTCCGTTACCCTCTTTTTTTAGGTTTTTGCGCTTGTCTCTTCATCCATTTCACACAAATAAAACTACTTTTAAATAAACCACACTAAATCACTAGGCCTAATATTTATTAAAAGTAAGTTTATTAAAATGCAATCAACACCGCACTGTTTAGAGTTGTTGGAACGATAGAACGACCGTGAATGGCCTTTTTTATTTTCAACAAAATTCGATCGCGCCAGGCCACGCCGCGCCGCTTGCACCTATTCATTTGGCATGCCCGTGAATGGCCGGCTTTACAGTCACCATTGTGCACTAGATTAGACCTTTAATAATCATATAAATCAACAACTAATAATAATGAATTATAATAACACGAACAGCACAGTCTAAATAGAACAGCATGTTATGGACCCGCTGACGGTAAAATTCCTTGTCTACGGAGAGCATAGGACTTTCGACTTCCCAGCGGTGACTTGGCTGTTTGTGAAACAGCCACCCTAAAGTGTACGATTCCTATTTAAATTGTAATTTCCTTTGTTTTTAATTAATATAGAATTTTAAATTTAACAACTTATCTGAAAGTGAATGTCCTACAATACTTATATTATATTTTTTGAGCCAACAAGATTTAAAAAAGTAGTCCTCCTGCTCAAATCATACATTCAAGTTATATTAGTTAATTTTGATTATAAAAACGATCCATTTTTATTTAGTTTACTTATACAAAAATCTTTAGTAGATATTTATTTTTTTTTAAATTTACGTGCGTCATTTGCGTTTAAAGTTTTTTTTTAGGAAACAAAAACAATTTAAACTTAACTTAAACAACTTTTGAGAATTATCTTTCTTAAACCGGTTAATCTTCTATAGTGTTTAGATAGTAAGTACCCTATTATGTTTATTTATATTTATTATATTATTAGCATACATTAATATTTGCGGAAGTTTCCTTTCTTCCTTAACAGCCCAGTGACCACTGGAAAGTCGACAGCCTCAGAAATGGTAGCAATGTAATCTTACCGTCAGTGGGCTAAAACACGCTTTTCTATTTCACTTTATTGTTGTAATGAGTTATTGTGACCACTGTGTGCTATTAAAGAACCACTATAGTGAACCACAAGTTGATATTGTGAGTTTTTTTAATGTGAAATTATCAAGAATAGCCAAGTTACAGTCCGCTAGATCACATGACACTTCACTACATCGATCACATGACACTTCACTGCTACGGTACGATCAGTATTACGGACCGGATAGCTAAAATAGAAACTCATGTTTTTGGCGTTGTCGTGGAGAGGGGAAACGGTGAAGTGATAATATTTCACAAATACAGTTTGGTTATTATTCCATAAAAAAGATGGAACATAGTCATTTGTATTATTTATTTATATGCTTCTTTATTTAATCTGATTAGGTTTTGATAAAACGTGATATTTTAGAGTTATTTGTAAAAACCCACTAAATACATGCATTTCTTGGAGTGAAAAATAACGTTTTATTTTCGAAATACTCAGTTACTGAACTATAAAAAATATTTAACGAGTTTATTTTTTTGCTTAGAATTGACTGCTTTATATATTTCTGACACTGTTTTTTGTTTTAGATTTGTCATCCTTCTCCCCTATAAAAGCACGCATTGGCACCACACCACTTGTGTATTTTAGCCATTCACCCAACCCATGTACAAACTTAACATGTATACACGTTAATAGTCGACATAAATGTGATATGAAAGACTTCATTCACTTGAATTTCCGTTATTTCAAATGATTATTTACAAATATTAAATGAAATAATATTTTTTATTATAATAAATCTGTCCAAAGAAGATAATTTGTCGACCTACAAATATTATCTATGTCTCTACTATGTAACGTTGGTTATGAGAAAGTTGTAACTATCGTCTCCCCCTCTTTTCTAATGCTTCTTACAATACTGTCAGGAGGAATTGTGTTCCGCTACTCTCGGAATTAATATTTAAATTGTTTACAGTCTTGATAAAAAATATTATTTAGTTTTTGGAAAAAAGACATTTCAGTATTTTGTATGTATGAAACTGCCTTCAAATAGGTAAAAGTATTAGCAGTTTATTCTTATTTCTGAATAGTTTCCTCAAGTCCTACGCATTGATCCAAAACAAGGCCTACGTATATATATCCATAATGTCCTGCGTCAAGATCCATAACGTCCAATGTCTAAATCCATAACAAGTCTTACGTCTAAGATCCTTAACAAGTTCTATGTCTAGATCCATAACAAGTCAAATTAATTAACAGCTTACCTAAAGAAATTAAAATTGCTCCAAATTCAAAAATATTTAAGACCCGCTTGAGGGACATACTGTTATCCCAGGCTTTTTACAGCATCGGAGAGTTCCTAGCACACGACTGGGAGACCAACTTAATTGGCTAGACACATCCCGTTGACTTTTGTGGGAGTTTCAAACACTATAGGTAGATTTGTGTGAATGCCCTCCTTGTATGTATGTTTATGTGTATTTATTGTTATGAATGATTGTTTAAATTAAAGCCTTAGGTTAATTAATTTTAATACTGACGTTTGCGATACAATATTTTTATATTGTCCATGCAATAAAGGATTTATTATTATTATTAAGTTTTACGTCTAAGATCCATAACCAGTTCTATGTCTAGATCCATATCAAGTTCTATGTCTAGATCCATAACAAGTTTTACGTCTAAGATCCACAGCAAGTTCTTTGTTTTTATCCATGACAAAGCCTACGCATTGATCCAAAACAAGGCCTACGTTTAGATTTATAATGTCCTGCGTCTAGATTCATAACGTCCTATGTCTTAATCCACAAAAAGTGTACGTCTAGATCCATACAAATCTTACTTGTAGATTCATATCATATCCTACGTCTAGATCTATAACAAGTTTAGAACCTTCTTTTGCCTTCCATGTTGAGCTGAGCCTTCATTAGCACAGGCATTTGATGAGGTACTTTATTACATGATTTGGTCTTCAAAGTTCATTGTTAATTGGTTGCTCGTTGCCATCTTCTATTTGAACACCCAAACATAAAAAGAACTATAATGTAACTTTTCCAAACGTTTTTCTATAATTATCAAAATACAGTACATCATGACCAAAAGATAAGTGTTTAAGTTAGGTCAACTGTCATATCAACATATAAGAAATATGAATATTTTATGCAACCCCAAAATAATAAATCAAAACTATCTTCAAAACCTACAATTCTTTTTAGTGCCCAATCATTTCAATCAACTTTTATTATTGTCAAAAGTGGTCTTGAGGATATTCATTGCAATACATAATATTAAGTGAAAAATATATAATATTTACTTTAACATTTAATTCCAAATACATCCGGGTTGCAGACCAAATAAGGTCAACATTTTCGTTGCACCTCAGTTGTTATCAAATAGTGTTGGAAATAAAATATGACGCAAACATGCTTTTTCCTTGACAATTGTATACTTTGTCTTATGCTTAGAGGATGTTGTACTGTAAGGCAATTCTTCTTATAGTCTGCTGGTCAGGATCAAAACAGATGACGTCGCGAAGTAAGTCCATGAATATTAATCAGCTGACCGACTGACTGCGGTGAACTGGCAGGATGCAGGATAGGGAAAATCCCGAAGCCTTGGTGTATACGTTCCAACCACCACGTCCGCTGTCTTCCAAGAAACATCACACAGAGTTTGCATTATAACGCAGTTCACTATTACCTAGAAATATGAACTGGCGTAATTTTTGGCACATAATCAAAACGTGGGGAACTTGGATGTCAAGGACTGACCTAGTCAATTAATACTTCTATTGTTTCTCTTGTTTATCGTTTGCCTTTTGACCGATTATCTAATTGGCATTAATCATATTTATTCACATCTGTGATAAAACTGCTAACAAACCGGATACTCTGGAGTGTCATTCTGTACAAGATTATGAAAATTACGTCATTCATGATTATTTTATTCTTAGAATAGCTCGACCTAGTCAAAGACGGATTCGTCGTGACCGATCAGTAAATTTCGGAACCATATGACCGAATGGCTTGTCCCACTCTTGTTCTGTGCTGTCAAAGCCGGATTCGTCGTGACCGATCAGTAGAATTATGACAAATGGCTCGTCCCACACTGGCTCTGTGTTGTCAGAGGCGCATTCGTCGCGACAGATAAGTAAAATTCGGAACCCATATACGTCTATACCAAAATTATATAATAGGCCTTCTTAATTCAAAATACCATTCTAAATAATAGAAATTCAACTATTTCAGTCGTCACGTGATGTATACTAAGCAATTTTAATGTCTTAAGAAGTGGTTAAAGTAAATAGTTTGTACACTAACATCTTTAAACTTCCTTCTGCTAGATTAAAGTTACATACAATGGCATCCACAAAGTTATTTTTAACGAGTTTCAAAATACCCTTGAATCTCTTTCTTTTACGTGACTTCGGACTATCATGTATCAATGATGATTACTCAATTATATCAACTAAGGGAACATGTCAGTCAAAATATGTTAACGGGCGCTTTTCGTGAAAAATTTAAATGCAGTGCTTTTATAACAGGTGTCAGACGCAAGTCAACACCGCTTTTGGAACGATATACACGCATTTTTTTGAATATCCATGAAAAACAACAATTGTAAATAATTTCTTCATCTTGAATAGAAAATAACTTAACAATCAGACAGGACAGCCGAACCTAATTATCGCACTGACATTGATAAGGTAAACAGCACAGCTGACGGCACCCAGTTTAGGTAATTATGCACTGCCAGCCTGATTACCACACTGACTTTGATAAGGTAAACAGCACGGTTGACGGCACCCAGTTTAGGTAATTATGCACTGCCAGCCTGATTACCGCACTGACTTTGATAAGGTAAACAACTCGGTTGACGGCACCCAGTTTAGGTAAGTGTGCACTGCCAGCCTGATTACCGCACTGACTTTGATAAGGTAAACAGCACGGCTGACGGCACCCAGTCTAGGTAATTATGCACTGCCAGCCTGATTACCGCACTGACTTTGATAAGGTAAACAGCACGGCTAACGGCACCCAGTCTAGGTAATTATGCACTACCAGCCTGATTATCGCACTGACTTTGATAAGGTAATCAGCACGGTTGACGGCACGCAGTCTAGGTAGGTATGCACTGCCAGCCTGATTATCGCACTGACTTTGATAAGGTAATCAGCACGGCTGACGGCATGCAGTCTAGGTAGGTATGCACTGCCAGCCTGATTATCGCACTGACTTTGATAAGGCAATCAGCACGGTTGACGGCACGCAGTCTAGGTAGGTATGCACTGCCAGCCTGATTATCGCACTGACTTTGATAAGGTAAACAGCAACGTTGACGGCACTCAGTCTAGGTAAGTGAGCACTGCCAGCCTGATTACCGCACTGACTTTGATAAGGTAATCAGCACGGTTGACGGTACCAATGAATACACACTCTATAAGAAGGACACTCCTTATGCAGCAAATTCAGACCAACTTTTTTTCTGAGATTGCTGCTTTTCGCCTTAGCCGCTAGAGTTCTCCAGTCAATATTTTCCTGCCTTCTGTGCTAGGGAGATCTCGCAGAGGGTGCGAGAGAGAGCGCGCCTTCGGTGCGAGAGAGAGCGCTCGCCTTCGGTGCGAGAGAGAGCGCGTCGGGGGTACGAGAGAGAGAGAGGGAGCAAGGGTTGTGTGCGAAAGGAGAAAGTTGCCCTGGTGAGGTGTGACTCAGAGGCGGAAAGAGGCAAACCATAAGAAATTCTGCGAAATATTGCTGTCCACCCCATCTGTTCAATTGTAAACAAACTCAAAAATCTTGTTTTGACAAACGACCCCCCCAGCACTATCAGTTGAGCTTCAGTTGTGCTCGATAGTGTATCTCATAGTTTGTCCTGAATTTGTTAGTAGTTTATTATTTTTAGTAGTATCTTCAGTTAAATTAGTATGCTTAAAATAGAAAGCTTTTTTAGTTTAGTTTTTTTTTATTTATTAGTTAACGGTAGAAATGTCAGCAGGTGGCAAATGTGCGTATGTGAATTGTGAAAATACGCCCGCGAAGAACCGAGAATTGTCATTCTTTAGTTTTCCAGTTAACGACCGAGAAAGGTAAGGAGTATTTTTTATTACTAATTGCTTTAACATTAAATTAATTGTTGAGCAAAATAATGATACAATAATAGTAATTGTAAATCTTTATGGTTATAGACAATGTACATTGAGTATTACTGTTAATTCCAAAATAAATTAAAAAGTTAATCTTAAAGACCTTTAAAAGTACAATTGAGAACTAACAACAGTGTGAAAAATTAAATGATATTAAGTGGTGTATTACTTTGGATCAGTTAAACTTCTCTTTGAACGATAATGTTATTTAACCCCCACTTATTAAAATGAACATTGTCTAAAACATGGTCTGATATATTTTTAAGGGTGCACTGGGACACCCCTAAAACGCTAGAAAGGGCGTTTTACATTTCCCTCCTTATAAGCTTCGTAAACTAATCGTAATTACTTTTATGTAAGTGAAGTAATCAAATTAAGGGCCTACTTTACCAGTCCACCGTCTTGTCGTCTGGTGCACCGATTTAACATGGGCTCTTATGGAGGATCATCTCGCTCGGAGCCCTGCAAGCCTTTTCAAGATTACAGTTTCATTAAATTCTATAGCTCATAATCTTAATTTTATATTGTAAATGAATTAAGAACAAGTTTATCTGCAGGTGCCTGGTACTAAAATTATGAGAATACTTATTTTTTAAATTGAACAAGTACTATCAAAATGCCTTATTTAGTAGTTTTCCAGTAGTTTCAACCCGTAGTTTTCCCACTTCGTTAGAAATTTTGAAAATTATAAAAACAGGGAACTGTATAGAATATTGTATACTAAATGGTAAAATTAACATCATTCCACTATTTTAAAATATGAACACGCAAACTGTAATCTTGCGAACCTCGTTTAATTCGTTGAGCAAAATTTAATGAACATTTGAACTTGCCTCAAAATTGTGAGTACAACTGAAAATAATACGTATGCATTTTAGTATAATCACCTACCCAACCTTTTTAAAATAAGTTTAATATTTGGGCAATAGCCTTTTTCAAAGAAAATTCGTATGAAAAAAAATAAAGAATGTTATGTAAACAATAATTTTGTCATTAAACGTATGATTATTACTGAGACGACTTTAAAAAAAACAATTTTGGCTTGTTAGTTAAATGAAAAAAAAAAAACATTTTTCTAATGTGTTGTATAATAAATTATGGTTGGAATTTTTGTTGGCAAATTTTCAATAATGGGTGAAATATTTTAAGAAATACAAATTTTTGAACTAAAATGAAAAGGAATGGTATAAATATATGTTCAAAAGAACATTTAAACCTAGAATAATTTTGGATTTTAAAACTGCCACTTGCGACAGTTTAGTTTTTTTTAAATTTTTGGGCAGAATATTCATCTAATAATTTAAAAATACCTTTTACGATAGGCTAAAAACGTTTTTGAATATTCTTTAACATGATTTGTAACAGGTTTATCTACTGAGAGTTTCTTGTGTCAGCTCTTTGGTTGTTAATTCTATATTTGAAATTCGTTTTGGTTTATCCAATATAACCTGTATTACGAAAACTAAAACTAAGTTGGTATATTACATTTTTTGAATCACACTCAATATTTCCTTGAATCGGTTATTTTTCTTTTTTATTGAACTCCTAAAAACAACTTAGGAGGTTTCATTATTTTACAAGTAGCCTACCACAACGATATCTTTTCAAGGATTACAGCCAAAAGCCAAAACTGTTGTCTTTTTTTTAATTTCACCCTTTATTGACATTTTGTCATTCCTTATTCATTATATATCACAATAGGAAAAATGTTTGCTAATTATATTAAATACATTTAAATTCATATATATTTTACAGATGCATTCGGTGGGTAACCAACTGCGGGCGAGACGACTTCGCGGATCTGCCAGACAAGAAGCTGAAGTATCGAACTCTGTGCTCTCAACACTTTAAGAGGTCTGCATTTACAAACGACCTGAGAAACAAACTTCTGCGAAACCACCCTGCTGCAGTTCCTATTCCTTGGTTTGATCAGGAAGAAGACAACTGCGAAAATGAAGATCCTCAAGTGGAATCTGATTGTTTTGAAGAATCCACAAAGTCTGATCAATACAATGAAGTTGAAGGGAGTGAAGAGACGCTTCAGGATTTTAACAATCAATTCAAACCTCTATCTGAACTAAACAATGATGACAAATTGAATGAACTAACACCACGTAGGAAGAAGTTGAAACAAACCATCACTAGACAAAAATCACTTCTAAAAAAGAAAACCAACAGCATTTATTTCATAAAAAAGAGGACTACAATGTTTGATATCAAGACTGTAATTTCCAAATTACCTAAATTCATATCTGGAGATCCACTGACATTCATCACAATGCAACTGCGACACCAAACTCGATCGGAATGGACTGAAGAAGAAAAGCAGCTGGCCCTGTCAATCTACTACAAGGCACCAAACGTGTACAAATTTATGAGAGGAAGGGGTTTCAAACTGCCTTGCCTTAGTCTTATAAAAAAATGGATAAATGTAAACAATATTACTCCGGGGTTTACAACTGAAGTTTTTGATAAGGTGAAAGTCAAAGTTAAATCCATGACTGCAACTGAAAAACAATGCGTTTTATTGTTTGATGAAATGTGTTTAAGAAAATCTCTGGAATATAACTCCAAGTTAGATTTGGTTGAAGGATTCGAGGATCTTGGGCCATTGGGAAGAAACCAGAAGATAGCAACACATGCAACAGTTTTTATGCTGCGAGGTATTAATGAACAATGGAAATGTCCCCTCGCATATGTGCTCTCAAACAACTCGTTAAAATCGCAAACTTTAGCATTGTTGTTGGACATATGCATCGAAAAAGTCTTTGATGTAAATCTCGACTTAAAGGCCACTGTCTGCGATATGGGATCGACAAATGCAGCTGCATTGAAACTCTTGGGAGTTTCAAAAGATTTTCCCTATTACTGTTTTGGAGAAAAAAGATTTTCTGTTTATATAATTACCCTCATCTTCTAAAGTGTATCCGCAACACTTTGCTGAAAAGGGATTTTCTAGTGGACCATAAACCTGTGTCATGGGGAGACATTTTAGAGTTTTATGAGATCGACAGGAAATCTGCTTCAGACTGCCGAGCTGCGCCGAAAATATCAGAACGGCATGTTAACCCGCAAGCATTTCAGAAGATGAATGTGAAACTGGCAGCTCAAATTTTTAGTAATTCAGTTACGAGAGGGATGAAAGCTGCTGTTAATTTAGGACAAATGAAAAATGAAAGTAGTTTAAATACAGCAACTTTTCTTGGCAAAATAAATGACATTACTGACTGTTTAAACAGCAAGCACTTAGACGACAAAAACCCATACAAGCAGCTACTATCGAAAACCAACTTTGTTCCTCGAAATTGCTTGGAAGCCAGTATCCAGTATATACAGACCTGGAAGACTCTAGATGGTTCAAATCCTCCATGTTTTGACGGTCTCATCCAAACCATCAGGGGAATCAGGGGAAGTGCCACTTCATATATCGTAAACAATTAGATGTAAATGTGATATGTTAGTGGTTATGCTGCAATTTAATTTTAGTTAGTAGGTATTCTGAGTATGTTATAATGTTTGTCAGTTGAATGTTTTAATTTTGTTTTTTTTTAAATTTTGATTGTCACCGAACATAGATAGAAAATAGTTAATTGTGTTAACATTTGCAATACTTTTTCGGCGTCTATAAAGTACGTTTTCATTTTTGTTGAATAAACTTATTTTTTTATAGTAAATTTACATTGTTTTTTTTCCAATAACATCTCTATAATTAATTTATTAAAATCTCTGAATAGTCTATCACTTTTCAATAGTTATTCGTTAAAATGTTTGCCCATTTACTTTTGTTAGTTATTTGTATGATAGTATATTCTTTCGGTTAGTATAACAATTCTTGAATCACAGATTAAATTGTTATAATCACACTACATTTATTACAGCAACAGTCCTTGGATTCTGTTAAAGCAACAGTGCTTGGATATTGTTAAAGCAACAGTGCTTGAATATTGTTAAAGCAACAGTGCTTGTACAGTGTTAATTCTAGGAGCAGTTCCAAAATAATTTATTCGTCTTATAAAGTTTTGGGTTATCATAGGTTGATCTACGATTTGATTATCAAAGCAAATATGAAAAAAAATTCGGCATCCAGCGATCACATCTTAAATTGTTAATTCAACATTTGGCAATGAAGTAGTGGAGAGTCTTTCAAGCAAGTGGCATCTCGGCCAAACCGCGGCGGCAGAGGGATAGCGAGAGCAGAGTCTGTATAGAGGAAGCTCTTTTATACAGACCACCAGGCAAACTTTCTCCTTTCGCACACAACCCTCGCTCCCTCTCTCTCTCTCTCGTACCCTCGACGCGCTCTCTCTCGCACCGAAGGCGAGCGCTCTCTCTCGCACCGAAGGCGCGCTCTCTCTTTCGCACCCTCTGCGAGATCTTCCTAGCACAGAAGGCAGGAAAATATTGACTGGAGAACTCTAGCGGCTAAGGCGAAAAGCAGCAATCTCAGAAAAAAAGTTGGTCTGAATTTGCTGTATAAGGAGTGTCCTTCTTATAGAGTGTGTATTCATTGACGGTACGCAGTCTAGGTAGGTATGCACTGCCAGCCTGATTATCGCACTGACTTTGATAAGGTAATCAGCAACGTTGACGGCACCCAGATTAGGTAAGTGAGCACTGCCAGCCTGATTATCGCACTGACTTTGATAAGGTAATCAGCACGGTTGACGGCACGCAGTCTAGGTGGGTATGCATTGCCAGCCTGTTTATCGCACTGACTTTGATAATGTAAACAGCACGGCTGACGGCACCCTGTCTAGGTAAGTGTGCACTGGCAACCTAATGCCGCTGCAGTTTTGGATGAATTTATCAACATGTTAAAGAATACAACAAATGATAGTAAGATTTTATTCAAAATTGAGAGTAAAATAAAGGAGATAAGATCATATATTAGTTATTAAATGTATAAAAGAATTAAAAAATACACGAAAAGCTATGTTTTAAATGCAAAATATAGGAAGAGTTACATTAAGTATAAAAATAAGCTCAACATACATATTTATAAAAATAATTTAAAGAATTTTGTTTAGTATATTAAAAAAGAGTAAAAATAATTCAAGACAGCTTTACAAGTTCTACGAGAAACTACAGGACAGGCTACTTCTCACACAAATCTGTATGTTTAGAAATAAATGGCAATATTATTTGTGATCCGGAATTGTTTCTAATAAATTCAATCTTTATTTTTTTAATGTTGTTGAAAATATTGGGAATTGTAACACTAAAACTCAGACATTTTATAACATGAGATTTCAAAATTATTTTAATCAACAAACTAAAACCCACTCAATGCTTATTCAATATGTTCATCCAACTTATTTAAATAAAGAAATACATTCGTTTAAAAGTGTGCTATTCCTGGATTAGTGATACGCTCATATTTAATTAAATATATCACCCCAAAAAATTTAACAATGCTTGGATACATAATAAACGTATCTTTTCAAACTGGCATCTTTACAATGCAGCTAAAACGAACAGTTGTAACACCAATTCATAAAAAAACCTCTTGGACCTTTTTGTGAGAATTTTAGGCCCATATCATTACTATAATTTTGTTAAAAAAATCTTTGAAAAAATGATGAAATATCTCGATTAGATTAGATTTATCAGTGAAAATCAATTTGGGTTCAGGGAAGGTTTAAGTAGTGAAACAGCACTACCGAATTTTGTAATTTTATTGTAAGACATTTTAAACGATGGGAAGTATGTTGCAAGACTTTTTATAGATATTAAGATAGCTTTTTATTATTAAGAATATTATTTGGAAAACTTTTTCAATATGGAATAAGAAGTGTAGAACTTAAAGTGGTTCACAGATTATCTTCATGATCATGAAAAAAACGTTAAAGTCAATGGCACTTTTAGCAGATTTGGTACAATCAAGTATGATGTGCCACAGGGTGTTGTCTTAAGCCCAATTCTTTTCTCAATATGGACTTTGTAATGATCTGCAAATGATCTTTGTAATGATAAATTTGCTGGAAGATTCACGTCTTTTTGCAGACGACACAGCATTATGCTACGTCCAAAATAGCATTGACACAATAGAAATTGCCATGGCTAAGGACTTGTGTTAATTGCAATTATTGTAGTTTATAGAAGTAAAATATGGCCCTAAGTCCTGGAAAAACAATGTACATGAATTTTTCAAAAGGTAAGGTTGTACAATTTTCAAATGTAATCTATGTATATATATAAAAACCAAATACCACTCACTGACTGACTGATCACAAAATCTCAAAAACTTTAGTATTGAAGGGACCCAGTAAGAAAGGATTTTTAGAAATTCCATTCCTAAGGGGTACAAACAGCCCCTTTTTCCATAAGAATAACAGCTGTTTAAAAAAATAAAATAATATGTTTATTTTATATATTTGACATTACCCTATTGATGCATTAAGAGTTTAATCTTCAGCTGTAAAAAAATAAAACAAAAAAAAAAAAAAAAAAACACAAATGAAATAAACTTGTTTGAAATAGGCTAAGTAATACACTAAACTAATAAATAGGTAGCAACACAAGAAGTGTGATTGAAATTGTCACATATTAAATAATTTAATATTGTAATTTTACGTTATACAGATAATCTACTATTTGCAGTCAAAGTCACATGCTGAGGCGGAAGGCCGAGGTGTATCGAGAGCAGCGAGAGTCGGGTTTGGCACGCGAATCGTGCAGGGGTGTCCCCTAGTATTATATAAATGCTTAACTTGTCAGTGTAACGTTTCAATTTGTGAAACTGAATGCGTTCTGAAAATTCAAGAAATAAGAGAGATCAAATATGTTAGTATAAAATTGAACAGTGCAACTCTTGACCTTCTTGGAAGAGATGCAATTAAGGTATTTAAAGACACAATTAATAAACTGTTTGGGAATTTTTTATTTTCCTAAATAAATGTGTCCAGCAAAATAAAATAGTTAGCCTTTTTATTTTGCTTTTGAATAATCAACCCTATTTCAATTTCGGGAGAGACGTAGGCTATAGGGTTAACTTAAATTCAATTAAGGTCTTACAGAATCACTTCATAAGAATTGTGTATAGATCAAGTAAATTTGAGTTCTTCGTCCATTTTTTTCAAAGACCAAAAGTACTGCTCTCAGATCAAAGTTTGTATATAAGTTTTGAAGCTTTTCTTTATTAAAAGTGAAAATCAACCAGACATAAATGTACCTAGAACTATACTATGTAATGTCGATTATTCTTTGTTCCAAATTCTAATATTACATTTCACACGTTTATTGCTCCCAGATTACATAATAATCGTACACTTGATATTAAAACTAAAACAGTGGCTGCTTAATGTAGAGGATATTGACATCCTGAAAAGTACAATCTTAAATATTCATTGCCGATATTTCCAATGTTACTGCCTTACGCAAAGTACCACACACGCACCCCATAGCCAAATTTTACGAGTATTTAAGGAAAATATATACATATATATACTAATAAATAAAGGATTCATATTATTTAATGTTTTGCCTTTAATTTGTCATTATATTATTTATACTATGAATCATTAAAAAAACAAATTCCTGAAAGTTATTAATTTTTTTAAGATTGCCTTTTTCTTTCGTTGACCAGGATAAAATATATTTTCATTCAATTCAGACGTTTGCTCTTATTATGTTGTATGCTCTTATGCTGTACTTGTATGAAATGGTAACCTCGAAACAGGCTTTGCCTTAGAGGCCCTAACTTATTTTCTTTAATGTGCAACGGGTTTTATATTATTTTGGTTTTTCATTTCTTTACTTCTTGTCCTTAGGTGTTTGTATTTTTGTTAATCTAGTTATAATAGAAGAATTGTTTAGTACCGCTTAGCGTTTCATATAGTGCTTATGCTAGCTTACCTTAGCAAAGGTCAGTTCTGGTGCTGACATATGTATTTAGATATGCTTTTATTGTTGTGTATTTGCATTTATTATAGCGTATATTACTGAAAAATAAATAAATACTATTATTATCGCTAATTGGTGGTAGGTCACCCATCATAATGTCAAAAAATATTTAGGCCTGTATTTATTTATTTATTCTTAAAACACCTATCATCGATATATGTGCGAATATGGATTTCGAATGAGTGCGATGAATGTAGATGAGCGTATGTAGTAGTCTTTGTTACAAACTAAGGCTGGCTATTCCTAAGAAAGTGTCATTAAAGAAAGCCCAATGACAAATGAACAGCCGGTGGTTATCAATTGGTCCCTTTCAAAATTTGCTATACCTCTGATTGGGATTGAAATACGCAACCCTTTAGCTTATGAAGCTGGGCTTTAACCAACTACGCTTCCAGCAAATTAAAATGCTTACTAGCACAATCTCGTATAATTTACTAAAAAGCAAAATATTTACTGACGAAAGATTTCTCAATACCAAAACAATGCATGGCCTAATTTTGTTAAATTTGTCTCAACCAATATATATGTAGAGAAATGTATCAGTTAGAACTTTTATTTGCCCTTTAATAATCATATTTACCTGCACATATCAATAAAACCGATACCCAACAAATAAATGGCTACTACGAAACCTCTGTAGATATTTGTCTACAATACCTAAATAACTATAACAAAATAGACTCGTTTCCACTGAAATCCTTGTACCACACGTGGTAAAGGTTGCAAACCTTCGTAATGGGCACACAAACAGGAGTTCGCTGCTTCAGCAGCCTGCGATTTCTGAGAAAGATACGAGCAACCAGATGAGCGAGGCTTGCGTCTGGTAACCAATTGTTACGGGCTATGTTATCTTGGTCTGGAAGATGATTTACTGGGCACGTGATGCAGCGAGCGGCGGACCGGGCACTTCATCTACATCAGAGAAGACAGTCTGAGCTACCGGAGCGCGCTGGTTATTTATTACCTCAATTACAGCTAATTACGAAGCGAACTGAACCGAGGTTGCAGCCGTATCGGTTACACAGACAGATAAGTTGAATTACAAGTTCTACAGCCATTCGACACTGACGATGATGGCAGTTTTCAATCGACTTTATAACATTATTGGAATATAGAATATCTTGAAAATTGAAATATGCTTATTTTTGGGAAATACATCGACGATATAGAAATTGATGAGAATTTTGCAGATACTCATCAGAGTTTGTTGAGTCATTTGAGTCTGTTTATGTGGCTCAGACTGTTCTTTATATACTATGTCACTGTTAGGAGGCAAGGGTCTGCTCTATCTATGAGAGGATGCAAGTGGACTGGAGACCAGTCGAAGGAGCCCCAAGGACCCAACCCAAGGATATAATATTGGGTGATTCAAGCCAGCTACCTGTTTTCAGATTGCTTAATCAGCTCGACAGGAGACAAACTCAACGACTCAGCTGTTATAAGATTTAAAAGAAAACACAAGATTACAACAAAACATTCTTTACAAATCTCGAAGAAGAATGTTTATAGTTTTAACAATCTTAGTCCAGCCAGTTTTTACATGTGAATGTTTTTATTTATCTAGATGCTCACCGTCAAAATATGGATGAATATGGATTTCAAATGAGTGTGATGAATAGAGATGAGCGAAATTTTTCAAACTAAGGCAGACTATTCATTAGAAAGTGTAATTAATGGACCAATGACAAATGATCAGCCGGTGGTTATCAGCTGATCCATTTCAAAATGTATTATGACTCAGATTGGGATCGAACTGAGAGCCTTTAGCTTATAAAGCTGAGATTTAACCAACAACGCTGCCGACCAATTGAACGTCGCTCTACCATTTCAGGAGTTAACCATAGTTATACGGTAGTTGAAGACAATGTTGAGCACGGTCATTTCATAAACATTGCTACCAACTGAGATTGTAGAAATTTATTTAGATTTTGACAAAATCTTCTTAAATTTTTCTCGTTCAAAATCTAAAATGTTTTTGTTCATAAACTATACGAATAATATTAATCCAAAAACATTCAAATTAAAAATGAAATGTGTGTTAACAAAAATGTATAATTGTGTAGAGTTCTGATACATCATAAAGCATTTGTTAAACACTCTTTATTTAAGGCTTTCAAATCAGACATTGGGCTACCCAGTAATTTAGAAAAACACTAAAATTAGAATAAATGTACTAGCGTTAAACTGAAACGAGATTTAAAATATTTGTTTCCAACAGTGGTACTATGTAAAGTGATTAAGAGCCTTCAGATGCTGTCGGAGGCTGTCGCCCATGTTGGTTTTAATCTCATAACAACAATGTTATTTTCGAATCGGACATACGATCACGTGTATCCAAATCAAACAATTATTTTGAAACGGATTTTCTCCAAAGAAATAGTATTTGATCAAGAATGAAATTACGCGTTGGAATTGTTTTGCAAATTCCTATTTAGTTTTATTGAAAAATGTAAAAATAATTAGTTTGAAGTTTTTTCACCTACTTTTTAAAACTAGGCGTATATATTCAAAATATGAAAAGCTAACTCAACACGCAATATGATAACGTTTAAAATGACGCACCCAAC
This sequence comes from Stictocephala bisonia, assembly GCA_035578905.1. NCBI lineage: Eukaryota > Metazoa > Arthropoda > Insecta > Hemiptera > Membracidae > Stictocephala > Stictocephala bisonia. The sequence goes on along the minus strand of JAQJVL010001208.1, from coordinate 86,745 downwards.
AGTGTGCTGAACGTGTATTGAGTTATTTCTCCAGTTCGCCATGCCACAGCAGGTCCAACACTTTGTCAGTCCCTCCCTTCATTCTCCCCAAATCGAAAGATATACGTAATAACTATACTCAAAGATGTGTAAAGATATAAGTAAATTGGTTATAATTACACTGAGGTGATCGATGCGGCCATAAGAAAGAGATCTCGGTTTCTTTTTTCTCTGTGTGCACTCATTTTGTGTGATTTAGCAAATCAGAAAATTACCTTTTGTAAAGTAGTAATTTTAACCAATAATGCTTGTCGAGTTTAAAATATCAGTTCTTCTACGCCTTTCGTTAATTCCTTTCCAACTTTTTCTCCCCCATAATTCTTCCCCCTCCCTTAATAAAATATAATTATTTATTTCTGTTTCATTTAAATTATTTTTCTCTTTATTAATTTTTTCTGTTTTATTTATTGTTCTGTATTTCCTTAAGAATTGTATGGTCAATATTTTTGCAGATGGTAGGAGTAGTTTCCTCTCCACGAACCAAGAGGTTAGTTTCTTCAATCTGCTTTTACTATCCTTTGCGTTTGTTGAGTGTATTTTAATTTTAAATTTTCTACATATAGTCTGAACTTATTAATTATTCATTCAAACGTATAACCGACACTTTCTATTACTATATACAGTACATGCCAATTTAATTTCGTAGGCCTTTCTTTAGCACTTTTTCATACATTTTCTAGTTTTTTAAAATTTATATATATATATATATATATATATATATATATATATATATATATATATATATATATATATATATATATATATATTTAACGTTTGATTACAGTCTTGGAGTGTAGTTACTTACCGATATATAACACATATTATATTTTATTTTTTGAAATTAACGTGTCTTAGCAATTTACTTGACGAGTTTCATCTAATATAAGTTCAAACTAAATTTTAATGTTTTTAAGTATTTTCAACGTCGCAACACTTCAATATCTACAGTGTCTGCAGATGCAGCTCGCGCTCATCAGTAACCCCCTCTGGCGATAGCTAAAGCCGCTTGTCTGCACTCTGCAGCTGAAGACGTAGACGCCACCTGCGCACAAAGCTGACCGGCGGCGACGGCCATTTTGAACTTCAACCACTTATTCAATCAGCTGCACTCGGATATGCAACCTAGAACTGCATCGGCAATGACAAAATGCATCTTTAAAACATGCAGCAGAGCAACGACGACGGGGAAGAATTGCAGTGCATAAGCGAGGTCATAGTGTTGTCTGGACAAGACTGGGTCTGGACAAGATCTATGGGCTTGCTGAAGTATGCTCTTGGCACTGTAGATTACATCAGGGTTGGTATCGCACTCCAGAGTCAACCTCGTAATGTGGAGACATTGTTGATAAAAGAACACGTTACAGTCTTCTTTACAATAACCACACCTACAAACATGTTGCACTTGTTATTGATCTTGCTTTAAAAGCAACGTGTCAGCTTTAATTATATTCGTAATGAATATCGAAAGACATTGTTGACAGACCTTTGATTTTCGAAGACACTAGGTTGTAAAGGATAATGGTGAATGTTCTTTGTAACTGATTTATATGCCAACATTTGAACGGTTATCTCTCATTACAACTCGGATAAATCTAAGGAACAACTTCTTGATAGCTCGAAGGACTTTATCACATGACACTATAAAAGAAAAATACACACAGCCTTTATCCTTTACTATAACGTTTAAGGTGGCCGTTTGACAAACTATCAAGTCACCGCTGAAAGTCGATTACTCAATAATAGACATACAATCTTACCGTTAGCGGGAAGAAATATACTGTTTTATTTATATTTCACCTGTAAGGTTCGTTTTCATTATTATAATGAGTTATAGTGGACATATTTCAGTGCACTATAAGTTGGTATATGAGTTTTTCAATTTAAAATCGTCAAGAGTACACTTCAACATTCATATACTCGTACTTTACTTAAACAATTATAAAAATACTTGTTTCCTTACAAAGACCAACTTATGGTCCACTAGAATAGTTAGGTCTATAAAACTGACCTAACCATATAAAATGGACTTCACCTGTAAAACGACACTTAAAAAGTGTTGCCATACAATCATTATTATGGACCAAATCATTGAAATAGAAACCCTTGTTTTTTTGGCGTTTTTTGTGAAGCTAAGCGGCTTCCTTGAGCTTTCATTATATTTTATTAGTATCAGATGAAACTATTGAAAAAAATTGAGGTAGTTGAATTATTGACCTATGTTGAAGGAACAAAACATTTCATTAACGCCAATGATACCGATTTGTAATTGAATGGGGGAAAAACTGGAAAAAGTGCTTGATGACCTTGCGAAATATATGAAACAATAAATAGTACGAAAAAACAACAAAAAATGCAGGTGAAATGAGTTTAATATCAAAACAAAGAGACGATGAGGATCGGATTAATTTGTAGTATTGACAGCAGATAGAACACTGTGAACTAGCAAATATTTGGGGATAAACCTGTAGTTGAAACAACTTGTCAACCTAGGAATCAAGTCTGGACGCTGGAAATTCTGATCATAGAGCTACCAAGTTGACCATCTTTACAAATACAAGTACTTTCTTTCAAACTTTCTCCTAATGAAACATTTATTTTGCTATAGTCATAATTTAAAAAAGGGTGATTGTAAAATTAAATTGAGAAAGTGAAAGTCGATTCCAAAATCCATCTTTCCAACATTCTGTTCAAAATAGCTGTATCACAGTAATACAGCAACAGAGTATTCTTTATCGTGTCAGCTAAAAGAAAACACATTTCGTAGAGAGAAGGAAATCTCACTTTATTGTAGGTTTAGGCCGAGGAAGGCCTCTGTCATGTTGCAAGTAGCCCGGAGACATCTTTATGTTCTCCGCCCATTAGCATTTTTCCTCGACCACACTTATGCTCCATTGTTCATCTGCATCTCCTTTGTTGTTCGTTGCTCTGTTTTATGCAAATACCACTAAGCCTGGGGACAGTTCAACTGTAGCTGTAGTAAATGCAAATGGGACATGCCATTCGTTTGCATCTTTATTGTCCTTTGTAATTCATTTGCAAACAAATATTCCAATCCATTACTATGTTTCATTTTGTACGTAAAATTAAATTGATTACAGTTAGAAATGAAATAGTGTAATTCATGATAGTTACAGTTGGGTCATTCTTACATGGTACAGCTTGTCCAACGATTGTTACATCAGTAGCTAATTAGAGTATTTACTATTGCTATAAAAAAACGCAAATTACTTCAATAATTGTATTCACTTGATATAAAAATATGTTTTTACTCACTAAGCGTTTACTCACTTTCGTACTAAAAATATAGTAAAATATTACAATATACAGTTGCTTAAACTAGCATTAGTTATAAGAAACATAAAATGCTGGAGTTTTACACTAAATTATATAATACTTTAGAAAGCTCATAAGCAAATTCTGAAAACTGTATACCACTGTTAATATAGACAAACTTTAAAGTGGGTATGATGATAATAGCAAAAACTCGTTAACTTGTACACCCACTAGTTTCACAGTGGACGGTGATTGGTTGGAAAACCTTGGATTTGTAAGACAGACAGTTATTTACAAATTCCCTTTTTAGATAAAGAGACATTAATCGTGGATGATAAACAGTAGATAAAACTCTTGGATTTGAAGGATAGACAGTTTTTTACAAATTTCCTTATTAGATAAAAAAGGAATGTCTGGCACACATTGCATGATGACTGCTGGACAAAACTCTTAGATTTGTAGGATAGAAAGTTAATTATAAATTTCCTAATTAGATAAAGGATATTGTATTATGACTGATAGACAAAACTCTTGAATTTGTAGGACAGAATGTTAGTTACGAAATTCATTGATTGGATAAAAAAACACCATAGAAGATGAATACTACTGGAAAAAACTTTGGATGTGTAGTAGAGACAGCTACATAGAAATACTTAATTAGATTAATAGTGGATTATGACTAGTAGACAGCACTCTTAGATTTGTAGGTCAGACAATTATTTACAGATTCTCCAAATTATATAGACTGACAGATAAACTACCTAGATTTACATTAAAACTCCTAATTTTAGAGCTGTATCAGACAGACGTAGGAAGTAGTCTGTTTGGTAGGCATATACTAAGGACAGATCAAAACTCCGGAGTTATAAGTCAATACTGGAGAGGAATCAGTTATACAATCACTGTAGAGGGAGAATGACAAGGCATTCTAGGTGGCTGATTAATGATGTCAACAATCGAGAGTTTCATGTGTTTATTGTATGTGTCTATTCAACAGGGGCTGACCTGTGGAGGAGACGGACTCTTGCTTCATCCATCATTACAGCCATCACACGCACGCACCTCTCTGTGCACTATCATTTACGTACCATTATTGCTGCTTAGAGAAAGTATGCTCTCTGGAAATGTAATTGATTTGACCCTCAGCATGATTACAGAAGATCTCTCCACCACTTACTGCCAGAGGATAAAATATAAATTTTACCAGTGAACTTTCTGTCTAAAACTTTAACTTATTGAATATTATGTAACAACTGCAATTACGAGTTTTTTTGGAAGTTATCAATATGAAAAAAGAAAAGATTCGTTCAATATCCATAAGAATTTATGAGTTAATGAATTACAATTGTTTTGAAGGTTTTTGAAAAGGTGGTTGAATATATTTTGAAATTGTATGTAGGTATAACGTACATTAGAACGTTACAAAATTTGTTTAAAGAATTTTTTAAAACAGTTTGTTTGACTGTTTAAACACTTTTCCATGAAAGTACGATACCAATCACAATTATCTCCTTTAGTTTGTATGTTCATTTTCTGGCAACCAGTTTTAATTTTTATGACTAGAAGATATTTTAAATCGTTGATTTATTTTTTCTTCAGATGGAACACAGAGAAAAATAAGTTCCATTTGGAATTATTGGTACATTAAATTAGTAAGTTTTCTTAACTAACCACGTCGAAATAATTTATTTTAAGATATGAATCTGCTTGATTTATAAAAAACGGCCTTTCCAAAAATATGCATTCATTAGCCAACTCGGAAAATGGTAGATTATAATAGTACTTAAAACACTACCTCTTAATTTTACCATTATAAAATTGAGTAGAATTCTCTTGTTAGTTAATATTGATAAATTCCTGTAGACCATGAAATCGCAATCCATAAGTAAAATTGGTAATTGCAAAATATTCATACGTAATCATTCCTTTTTTAAATGAGAAAAATATATTAAAAATTAGAAGACCATAAATAAAATATTTTTTTGATGAAAAATATCTTAGTTTAAGAACTTAGCAGCTAAATATAGTTGGTGGAAAATCGGATTTAGGATGATTTTAGTAGGATATCACCATGGCTGATTAAGAATTATGTTTTGGACGGCCGTCCGTGTTCGTCAAAAACACTGGAATCTGTTGATCATAACAAAATCCTAATTATTGCATCTCATGCAGTACTTCTTCACCACAGCTCTTCATTGGAGTCTTTGGGTTACTCGATACTTGGTTCCGATTGATCCCGCTGGAACGGGTTTTTCTGAGTGCGTAGGGAAGCGAGAAGGAAGGGTAGAGTGGAAGAGATTCTATCGAGCTGTGGCCACAGCAGCGCTCCTTCTTCTGCCTCCGAATCTGCGGCCGCAGGCGATGGAAGACCTTGACAATTAAAGGGCCGGGTCATGCAGGTCCAAGCAGGATCGTCGAGTTCAGAGACCTCTCTCACTCGATTGGACCGGTTCTAGCCATCAACTCCGGTTTATTACCTTTTCAATTCAATGTTTGGCTTCTCTTTGTTTGTTGTTATGGTCGAGTTGTGTCTGTTTTACTTTTTTTTCTCTCTATAGTCTAATTATCTTCTGTATTGTTGTTTGAAGCTTTTTTCTTTGTCGTAGTAGTCAGGGACCTGTTTGCTTTTACTTTCGCTGGGACATCTGAGTCCAACTGTCTATTAGTTATTTGTTATCCTTAACCTTCTGTCAAAAATGATCGATTCATTGTGATATTTTTTAGTGAGAGTTATTACTGTAAATTAAATCCGTAGCGAGTGTCAATCTTCAATGGTATTTATCACGTTACTGATAATTGTTATTTTAAGGAGAGGAGACAATAATCTGACAACACTGACTTAATCCATGACTCGAATTGACTTAAATTAAAAACCTTGAATTCACTTTAAACTTCTAACATTAAAAACCATTATTAGTTTAATTAGATTATAATTTGAAACAAGGGGTTGCGGGATCTCTGATTCTATAGGCACGCTGTCTATCTCGCCTGCAGCTTGCCTACTTCAACCAGTTGCTCCATGATAGGGTGAAAACATAGTTGAGCGGCGAGTAATGAGTATAGAGTCAAGCGGCGAGTCAAGCTGCGCGTTTTTTATTTCAGTTGACCCGCACGAGGCGCTGCTTGACGCCTCACTATGAGCAGGACAACTTAAATACACGGAAGATTTAAAAACGTGACTCTACACTCGCCGCTTGACTCTACACTCGCCGCTCCACTATGTTTTCACCCATAGTGAGATAAAAATGAATTAAAGTCAGCTGGAATTGATTCAGTTAAAAATACTAAAATTTTATATATTTTCTAAAAATACTCAAAATGTTTAGACTAATAAGTTGTTATGTTATCAAGTAAGTCTATTTAAAAGTCTGGTATATTAGTAGCATTATCATTAATTTGAAAACCTGTACCGAAATTCATCAAATTAATTTTAAAAATTACTATTTGATTTTAAACTAACATAGTTTATAGTTATAAAGTTAGTCATGTTTAGTAAAGTACGAATTCAGTAAAATTATAATTGGGAAATATAAAACTTAGAAGTTTATAACTAATGAAATTAAAATTTTTAAAGAGCATAATACTATGAAAATGAGACTACGTACTGAAAAATGAGATTTTTCAGTTTAAAATAAATTTAAAATTCTGTTAAAGGTCATACAAGGTAGTATGGCATCATTCCATTACAGTCCAGTGCTCATGTAATATGGTATGTCAAGTATTCTTGGCTAGATGTCTTCATCGTTAATGCTGCCACACATGTTTATTGTTATTGACAAAACTGTTGCAATTTAGTGTTTAAAAAAGTTATAGATAATGTCACGAGATCTATAACTGACACAGCTCATATTGTGAAATAAATAAAAAAAACCTAATGGTAGAAGAAAACAACTAGTACTAATCGAATTTTAAAACAAAGCCCCTTCACACGTACACAACGCAATCATTGAAGATAAGTCTTGAAGAAACTCGCCCTTGTGTTTCTAGCACCGACTGTCCTCAAACTGACAAGATAGCAAATCCCAGACGCTTAGTATCTTTTGCACAACCTCAAACGGAATTCGGTCGATGATTAAAATAGTTTTTACTAGAACATAATATCACAATTACCAAATATTTGACGAGTGCGGACGCAGTGAGTATTAGTGAAATACTTAGTATTAGTGAAATATTACCAATAAAAACAATAATATTATTTAAATAAAAAATAAATGACAGTCATACGCACATTGATCAGAAATACTGGCAACACAGCTTCCAGAAGAGGATCATAGTGACTTATCCTCAACCATCAGTGTCTGAACTAGTCTAATCAAACAAAACACACACTATTGAACTTAGGCCGTGACATTAGTACAGAACCACACTTTCATAAACTAGAATTTTTTTGCTGGAATTTGATTAGTTTATTTCCACATTTATTATATTTATATTATCATTACTATTTTTATTAAAGCGTGTATCATTAAGGCAACTAAAAAAAAGTATTTACATATAAAGGATAATCATATTTTCAGTTATATTGTTACTATTAGGATAGTAACAGTGCGCTATAATTAAAGAATTATGTAAAGAACAAATCTATAATTAGTTACATTTTACTTTCTCCCAGATGCGTTAGCTTAAAGTATTGTGATCGTCCACAAAATATTTTTTGCAAGTTGGTCTAAAAATCCAATTTAGGGTTACCTGTACCTAAAAAAACTGGTTTTTTCGAAACAAATGTTTGATGTCCGTATGTGTCTATCTGCGTGTGCAGTTCGCTGGAAACCAAACGGATGGATCAACCTACATTTGGTATGTAGGTGTGTTTAGCCAATATCACATACCATTCTTTCCCCCTTAAAAAAAAAAGTCTATTTATTTTTATGGGCAAAAATATAAAAATCTAATTTATGGAATTTTCTCAAAACCAGCTTTAACGATTTTGATTAAATTTTGTAAATTTATAGTTTTAAATACTTTAGTAAAAACCGCATGTCTCTAACTTGACTAGTTTTTGAATTATAGCAAAAAACATATTTGGTAATCAAAATGGTAATTTTCAAAGTTTTTATTTTTAGTGTTTAATAGGGGGGAAAGTTTGTGCCAATTCTTTGGAACCATTTATTATTATTGAAGTAGAAGACAGCGCCGCAGAGTAGGCAAAAATGGATCAGCGCTCACATTGCATCTGCGCCTGCCAATGTGCCTAGTTAGTCTTAGTCACAACTATTGTATGAAATTGTAGTATTTTGAACGAAATAATTTATTTATTCATTAATTTAGAAATTTATTTATAGTTTTTCTCTTTGTAATATTTTAAATTCTGATATACAAGGTGTTTTAAAATTCTCATTGTAAACTTTGAGATATTGTCCATTAAAAACGTTTGTTTGAATTTTACATGTAAATTTCAAAGATTGGCCCATTAAAAAATTTACAAAAATATCTTATTGTAAGACAATTTATAGCTAATCTATGGGTAGTTAAGTTCTGCGATCAGATAACAAACAAGTTTACACTAAATCTGTGTTGGTGTAAGTATTATACAGTATTACAAATACTGTATTTTAATAACAAAAATAGATCAAACTTAAATCACACAGATTCAGCAAAAATATTCTGCAATATGCTGGCATATTATTTTTGTTTTATATAAGTTGGTAAGTCTGATAATGAAGTACAGCATTTAAAAAACATATGTTACTTATAAATAGCAGTTAAATCAGCTGTTTTGCTTAACAACAATTACATTATGAGAAATTCTTATTTGTCATTGAGTGATTCATTTACGTTTGTTTCTTCTTATTTGATACACTGTTATTAGTCAATAAATTTCACATTTGTACAATACTACAATATTAATTTTTTGTTTGTTGCTTGAGGAGGGAATGGTACAGAATATAGTAGAATTTACGGTTAGTTATATCCAAATAGGATTTATTTTAATGTACAAATTATATTCCGGATACACAACACACTATGGAAGCCGGATTTTTTTGTTTTTGATGTGAGTAATACAGGGAAATACAGAAACACAAGGACGATTGACTTTGAAGAAGTCCTATAGAAGTATTGGTTTTTTTAACTCTACTAAACTATTGGCCCGTTTAGCAGAAATTATGTGTACCCGGTTTGAAGGTTGTTTACGAAAAACCTTATCACACAATTGTGTTCCCCGTTTAGTTGCCCGTTACATATGTGTTTTAAAATTATTGTATTATACGTATTAGTAATTTTTATCTTAGTAGGACAAAAAAGTACAGGAATTTTAACTAGGTTTCACTACTCATCAACTTTACACTTGTACTACTCAAACACCCGTAAATATATCACATTTTTAATACGTGGTTGAGAGAAATGTTTTCGATAAGTTTCATAAATTTCAGAGTTTTAACATTTCAAGAAAAAAAACTTCCATCAGTTTCCTAAAACAACGTTTTCTTGGCATTAAAGGGTAGTTAAATCAATAACTTAGTCGCGTTAAAAATGTATGAGAAGTGTATAGTTACAATCGATTATCTTTACGTGCTTGAGTAAATCTAATGCATTGACTTTATTTGATTCAAATCAATTAAAAATAACTTTTAATTTAATTGATTGACTTTGAACTTTAAATTAATTAACCTTTAAAGCCAAGAAAACGTTGTTTTAGGAAATTGATGACATTTTCCTTGAAATATTAAAATTCTGAAGATCATTAAACTTATAGAAAAGATTTTTCTCAACCACGTATTAAAATATAAATGCGATACATTAATGGTTTTTTTAGTAGAAAAGTGTATAGTTGATGAACAGTGAACACTTTTAAACATCTGGTACATTTTTTGTTCCTATTAGGATTTTAAAAAATTAAAACTTATAATACAATTTTTAAACGCTTTCTTAACGAAGCGTTTAATACAATGCTGTGGTTGTATTTATCAAAGGCGTCTTAGTTTGTTGGTAAACAACCTTCAAACTCGAGTTTATATAGTTTCTGCCCCGACAGTAGATTTAGCACTCGTTTCTTGGCTAATAAAATGGACTCAAATGTATTTTTTCTGTGAAGGGTAAAAGTGATAATGGTCTGTATCTATGGCTAAAGGTACATCAAATGTCACCGGTAGATTGAAATTCGCGGAGAGAGGAATTAAGTCAAAGGGCTTAAATAAAATTCAAGAGACTCCACATAACCCTACTAAACAAGGTAATTTTTATTGACAAGACCTCTTTTACCATATAGATGTTACAGTCAGGAAATACTGTAGCCATGTTTGGATTGATACAAAACTCCAGTTGACTCAAGTAGGAGGTCATCAAGAAGGGTTTACCTTAAACGTTTGGGCTTATACACAGAGAAGATAAAACAGAGGTCGCTTTCTTGTGGGCATAGCTAAAACGCCTCAGTAACTACCACTCATAAACAGATTGCAACTAATATACATTTGAAGTAATAATTACTAAGTTTATCCATTGAGGATTTTGGGAGAACAGTGAATGGACTGACAAGTGGTCAACCCTTTCATCGCATGTGAAACTGGAGTTGACTGAAGGAATAAATAAGTACTCGACACACATTTAGTGCACTATTGGATGCGACTTCTGTTTCTTTCTTCCTTGTGATAAAACCCCCTCCCCATACTCTTCGACGTCTTTAGTAGCTCTGCGGGACATACTTCCTGATCTATTAGGAGACGTGGCCTTAGAAAAACAAAAACATCTCGTCATCGCTACATTGTACTACAGAGAAGAAAGAGACAGAGGTGCGCTAAATGTGTGTTGAGTAGTTTTTCCAGTTTGCCGTAACAGGTGCCCCACCTTGTCAGTCCCTCCCTTATATCATTCTTCTTAAATCCTCAAGGGAAGAATAATTAAATGTAGTATTTATTACTACAGATGTATAAAGTTGTAATCTACATCTACTGCTACTGAGCCGTTCGCTGGGACCTTAAGAAAGCGACTGGGTTTCTTTTTCTCTGTGATTGTACGCAATCATTTAAATTTCCTACTGGCAGCATTGGACCTGTACTCAAGCCCCCTCCCCCCCCCACGGTTACCAGACAATTTGTATATAGTTCTCCTGTCATTGACGAAATATATTTAGTGGCAAGGATTGCCGAAGTTGCAGCCTGGATTCGAGAGAAACTGCTTTTCGTCGTCTGGGAATTTCACGGTACAACCACTCCGAGTGACGTATTCAAGTTTTAATCCAAAACAGTTAAGTACCTTCTTTAAGGAGGCAGTTTCGTTTTACAGAAAACGCCAAAAACAGGGGTTTGTATTTAAAGGATTTAGTCCGTAATAATGATCTCATCACAACAATGAGTCATCTGATAGGTGAAGAACTGTTCTGATGGACCATACATTTATTTTGTTCATTAGTTTATAGATAATTATGTGGAACCTTGAATACCATTTTTTACGAATTTAGATTGGAAAAACTCAAAATATTAACTTATGGTCCCCTAGCATGGATCTATAATAATCATGGATACAGAGTTCACTACAAATCATTATAGTAGCAAACACGAACGTTTGAAATAATCCTTGAATGTAATCCTTGAAATAATAATTCATGTAATCCTTGAAATAGCTTGTAGTCTTTGAAATAGCATGTAATATTAAAAATAGCATGTAACCTTTGAAATAGTATGTACTCTTTGAAACATCACGTAATCTTTGAAATAGCATGTAATCTTTGAAATAGCATGTAATCTTTGAAATATCATGTAACCTTTGAAATATCATGTAATCTTTGAAATATCAAGCAATCTTTGAAATAGCATGTAACATTTGAAATAGCATGTAATATTTGAAATATCATGTAATCTTTGAAATAGCATGAAATCTTTGAAATAGCATGTAACCTTTGAACGGTGACCTTAATTGACCACAAAAGTCACTGAAGGAGCTAAATTTAAACTTGATAAATATTTATCTTATTAGAAGTATGCATCATTAATTATTATTAATTAATAGTTTTATACACAGAGCTGCTTATGGTGAAAAAGCTTCGGTGGCTGATTTATTTACCATATGACATTTTATTTGATAGTGAAAGAGAAGTGTTTGAAAAAAATATTTGACTTTAAGACCAACACATGGTTAGTTTAAATAAATTAACACAATCTATGTAATTCATCAGCTGTTATTTGTTCCATTGTTGCAATGTTGAGGTGGTAAGGCAGTCGAACTAAAAGTTAGTTAAATAAATATTTGTTATCTGATTCCATAACTTAAACTACCCATATATTTACTATGAAATGTCCTACAATAAGTTATTTCAGTTAATCTTTTACTAACTTAACACATTTTCAGTTATTTAACTTTAAATATTTTTAATGGCCACCGTTTAAAATGTTACTTGGCAAATTCTACTAAAACTTTTTTACGGTTTACAGTGAAGTTTCGAAACATCCTGAATTGGGATTTAAAACAATCTAGAAGAGACAAACAGTAAATAAATTTATAAACTAATGATCGAATATTTCTTTCATTATATTAATTTTCTTCATTCATAGTTGTAACTATCTACAACGTTGGCAGGCGCAGATGCAATGTGAGTGCAGCCCCATTTTTGCCTACTCCGAGGCGCCGTCTCATACTTTAAAGCAAAGTAATTAATTATATATTTGTTGGTTACTAGTTTAATTATAGTGCAATTATTACCAACCTAGTAATAACAATCTGACAGAGTATGTGACTAACCCCTCTATTTAATAAATGTTTACACATTACCTTAACGCTATTTATAATAGTATAAGTACTGTAGTATAAATTTAATAGACTATTGTTTAAATATAATCACTGAAAATCCATCAAAGTAATAAAAATATTTAAGTTTATTAAAGCTTATGTTATTTTCAAGCGCGCAATAATATCAAAATTTGTTTCTTACATGTTTCGAACTTCAAACTCTAACCTATTATACAATTATCTAACTGGGAGTGCGGCTGGACGCCAGGTAGGTTCACACACGCATGGGATTAGGACCGACCCGACCGACCCGGGGCTGGCCACACTTCCACTCGATTGGTCACTTAGTCGACCTTTCCAATCAATCAGTATTTTTTTTTATTTTGCCATTTTATCTCGAAATGGTTAATAAATATGAAATCTACTCACAATTACAAGAAAAATGATACTAAACAATATATTATTTACTTTTCGAAAATTGTTTACAGAAATTTATAAATCATGCAATATTTTCCAATGCTGTAACTAATTCACTTAAGATTCACTACAGCAAATCACAGATTGTTTGGTATCATTTTCCTTGTAATTTTGAGTAGATTTCATATTTATTAACCATTTCGAGATAAAATGGCAAAATAAAAAAAATACTTATTGATTGGAAAGGTCGACTAAGTGACTAATCAAGTAAAAGTGCGGCCGGTCCCGGGTGGGTCGGATCGGTCCTTATCCCCTGCGTGTGTGTGCCTGGACCTAACTGGCGTCCAGCCGCACTCCCAGTTTGATATGTCCGTCCAACTGGAAGTAGTAATGCAAGTATTGCTGATACCTGTATGTATGACTGTAAGTAAGTGAACACTGTATGATTATAGAGAACAACGGTCTAATCTAGTGGATGATAAGTTGATACTGTAAAGTTTTGAATTTAAAATAGTCAAGGACGATATGTAAAATATCATATATTTAGCTATTAAAAATATATATTAGTACTAAATTTTGTATAAACATTTTCACACCTGGGTTATTTATTATTCGATTTTGGCAAATAAGATGTTGTTTGATTTGTCTTTTAATTGTGCATTTTAAACTTTTTTATAGCTATAACGGGTTTCATGAAATTAAATATTAAAGATTTTAAAAGGCCACCATTTTGAAATCAGTTAGTTAAAGTAAATGATATTTTACTTTCTTGTTTTAAATATTTAGCTACACATGTATACTAAAATTGAACTATCTTAAATAGTTCTTGAGTTATAAAATAATTTGTAAAAAACACATAAAGACAGACAGACGGTAAACTAGTCACCGTAGACCCATGTTTATATTGTGCAACAATTTTTTGATAAGAAGTTCCAGAAAGTTCCGGAAACCCCTGTATAATATTAAAAAGAGTACACGCATATCAATATCACTTCACGTGTATGGGCGGGTAGGTGGGTCAATGCCATTGTACGTGTATGGGTGGGCGGGTGGGTGTGTCATAATTGTGAAAAATTGATGGACTTTCCCTATTTATTAAAGCGCTATTTCAAATGAATTTTGTAATTTTTTAAATTCATAATTTAGTTGGGGAAATATTACAACGCTTGCTTTATGCACATGAATGCACAAGACAAAGTAATATATATAACATAGCATGTTTTCCTGTTTATGGCACACTAGCATCGTACACGCAACTTGGACTATGACCAATTAATGAGTCAGCGACAAGTATCAATAAGTCAATCATAAGACTAGGGCCAGACTTAGTGAACAGTTGAATAATCTGCTCAGTAAGTCTGAACAAAAGTATGAATATATACTATAAGGATGTACATAATAATATACAGACTCCGTACGTGTATGGGCGGGTGGGTAGGCTAATACCACTGTACTCGTACGAATGGGTGGGTGGACCAATATGACTGACTACGTGTATGGATGGATGGATGGTCACTCGTACACTACCACCACTGTAAGAGTGAGAATGGGTGGAAGGGCCGTCAATCCATATGTGAGAGCAGGTCGTCGTCATCGTAAACACAAAAAACTATATACCCACCGTAAACGTTTTACTAAATGAATGTCAAAAACAAGACGTGAATATTGTAAAAGTGATTATAAAGACATTGACGAGTGAGATCTATAATTGATTTTGAAAGCACACAGATAGATATAACATTCAATGTTAAATGTTGTATCTCAAATTAACAGCTGTTTTTTGGTCCATTGTGCAGCGCTAGTGTAGCTCCCATGGAAATGTAATGCAGTTTAAACCAGCTTTAGTAGCAGACCTAACTAACTAACCAAATTACTGGCACAAATATTAATATTAAATGATATTTAATATATATTTGATTAATAATATAATCAAGGGTACTACCCTATTTTCTCCACAACTTGACACATCGATACAATCTCTTTTGTAATCTGCACATCTCGTTAATAGGGATCACTCCTAGAATATTCAGTTAAATCAAGCCGTGACAAGGTTATTAAATAGATACATATCAGGATTAGCCCTAGCAGAATTCATCAGTGACGGATTTTTATACGTTTCCAGTAATAACATAAGTATTATGTCCAAAAACAAAATCAGAAAATACCTTGTTTTGGGGAGTCTATAGTCCGAATAAAATAACTTTGGTACTGGCGGAACGGCTTTGAGCTTTAATTTGCTGTCAAATGTAAAATAAGTAAGCAATAATTTTCAACCTAATTGTATAGTGTACACCATTTTATATTCTTTAAGGAAAAATTATGCCGGAGATTTTTCTAGAGCTAATTTGCTTTTTAAAGTGATATTTGTATTTAAATACACGTTTTTATGAGTGAAATTACGCGTGAGTCGTCTTTAACCTGTTACTGTTGCGAGAATAATAATAATGAAATAATGTCTTGTGGATGGATGACAGTTTGATTCATTGTGATTATTTTGGTATAAGTCTCATTTAATAATTCAAACAGGTTAGTGAGAAATTAATTTTTTTGTAAACCTTTGCAAACTCGGTAATGACAAACGCTAGACAAAATCTGTTTAAACCTAAATTAATTGTGTTATTTAAGTGACACTTAAATCTTACTCTCGTATTAAATAGAATTTTCTTGAACGAGGAAGAAAGATTCAGGAGTTTTCAAAACTAGATTGTCAACAAGGCGGCATTGATACCACACGCACAATGTACAGAAATATTAGAATTGCAATAAACACTGATAATTATATATACATTGAATCCTATAGCATTATTGTCATATCTAAATAAAAAAATTGTAATATCACTAAAACTAAATAACTGTAATCAAAATAAACTAGTGGTTATACTATAGTAAGCACTGTTAAATCGATAAAGAAATGAACACGAACACACCTCAAAGTCAAAAGTCAACTAACTTACCTTATTTATTACTGGAGAAACATTTCTTATCTGAAAATATCGTCGATCGGAATTCGTTTTACGCTTGGGCTGAATATTCAGTCTACACTTTCCCTTGAGCAGAGTATACCTTACGCGTCCGACACAGCCTCGATGTAAACGAACTATGAGTTTACTTCATACACTCTTCATTATTTTTCCACATGTTTTATTAGTACCACAGTATTATTTTAGTAATGCATAAATAACACAGTTAATGTTTGCTCAAAGAAATTTTGTCTAGCGTTTTTCGTTTCAGAGTTTGCAAGGGTTTACAAAAAAATTAATTTCTCATTAACCTGTTAAAATTATTAAATGATACTTATACCAAAATAATCACAATAAATCAAACTGTCATCCATCCACAAGACATTATTTTATTATTATTATTCTCTCAACAGTGACAGGTTAAAGACGACTCACGCGCAATTTCACTCATAAAAACGTGTTTTTAAATACAAATATCACTTTAAAAAGCAAATTAGCTCTAGAAAAATCTCCAGCATAACTTTTCCTTAAAGAATATAAAATGGTGTACACTATACAATTAGTTTGAAAATTATTGCTTACTTATTTTACATTTGACAGCAAGTTAAAGCTCAGAGTTTTGTCATTTCAGACCAGTGGCGTGAGGCCGTTCCGCCAGTACCAAAGTTATTTTATTTGAACTATAATGAATTATGTCTGAATTAGCACTGCCGGTCCGAAGATGCTTGTGAATTGTTTTGCACGTCTTCAGGAATTCAAATTTTAAAATGTATTCCGCCATATTTTTAAAATTGATATGACAAAAATATTTGAATTTGCCCACAGTACAGTTAGTTTTATTACATTTAAAATAAAATAAAATATTATTATCTGATAGTTTTATTTAAATGTGAAAGACAGTTATTATAAACTTTATTTATAATAATTGAAGAAACACTTAATAAATTTATACACTTGAAGAAACATCAAAAGAATAAACAATAATATACAGCGTAAAAGTCAATACATTATATATGATTGTCAGCTGTATTAAATATTTCAGTAATTGTAAAAAAAATCAAAGTTATTATATAAAATTTAAAAATCAGAATGGTTTATCATCACAAGACTAAATCCAACGCATCTGCAGCTATCCTCGGACAGCTTGAGTGAATTCACCAGCTGATCCCTCCGAGAAGGAACACTTTGAGCAATAATCTGCAGCTATCCTCGAACAGCCTCAGTGAATTCACCAGCTGATCCCTCCGAGAAGGAACACTTTGAGCAATAATCTGCAGCTATCCTCGAACAGCTTCAGTGAATTCACAAGCTGATCCCTCCGAGAAGGAACACTTTGAGCAATAATCTGCAGCTATCCTCGAACAGCCTCAGTGAATTCACCAGCTGATCCCTCCGAGAAGGAACACTTTGAGCAATAATCTGCAGCTATCCTCGAACAGCCTCAGTGAATTCACAAGCTGATCCCTCCGAGAAGGAACACTTTGAGCAATAATCTGTAGCTATCCTCGAACAGCTTCAGTGAATTCACAAGCTGATCCCTCCGAGAAGGAACACTTTGAGCAATAATCTGCAGCTAGTGATACATTATTCTTCTTTTCCACAGTCACATTAATGGATATTGTATCAATTCCATTTAAATTTCAAGTAATTACTTCCACACTGATTTTGGATATATTCCGTAAAATACATTATTACTAGGAATGACCATTCTACTTACACAATTTGTGTAATTGAAGGTAAGAAAATTATTTTGTTTCTCGATAAGATTTCTCATTAAGATGAGAGAACGCAGGAGAGATTTTCAAGATTTCAATCGGCCTTCCTAAAAGGAACACTATTTTACAATTGTTAATTGTAGAACAGTAGGGTAAAAATATACTATTGAACTCTTTCTGAGGAGCCTTCTTACATTGTATCGACGGTAAAGCTATATCACACAGCACCGGGAGACATAGGAAGGGAGTTGCTGTGAGGGGACCACTTACAAATCTCAATGGAGGTTTCTTTAAATTTCTTCTAAAAGTAAGAAGATCGATCCAGAGTTATTCGCAGATACTGCGGGGGTTCATCAGGGTTAACCTTAACACAATCAAAAAGAGTTTTCAGTTGTTGTTAGCTAACCAGCTAATTATATGAAAGTAATAACCACTCCTGTCTACGAGCGGTTACAATTTACTAGGTTCTAACGTACTATAGGAAGACGACAAGGGCATTTTTGTTATTGTTACAATACTTCGGTTTCATTGAGGTTTTGGTGTCGATAAGCTAAAGCGAAATCTTCAGCATGAATTAAATTCTAGACTTTGTAACTGGGATGTCAATGGTATATATTGAAGAAAATGGGAACAATAACAGGCCCCTGGGGAAGCTCATCCTTAAGTATTAATTAAGAGTTCTTTTCTCTCAATTAAAATAAACTTAATTAGTCTAGAAATTAGTAGTCACAGAAGAAAGAGTCAACGAAGGTTTATCAATACATCTTTACTCCAGACTATATCGTATACTGACGATCCATTTATACTACCGGTGGTTTATCAATACATCTTTACTCCAGACTATATCGTATACTGACGATCCATTTATACTACCGGTGGTTTCTTCTTCTTATAAGAAAGTAAAGTCCAGAAAGAAAGTAAAGTTCTTCCAGAAAAGAAAGTCAGAAATAGGATGTTGGTAACAACAGCTTCGTTTAAAGACAGACGACATTAATACATAAGCGTTCATTTAAACCACAGAATACTAGAAGAGAGTTTAAAATTAAAAAAATTAACATTTAAAATTTCCCATTAAACGAAATTTAGAGTGAAAATTGTAATAAGGAAAATCATTTTCTGCTTATTTAATCTCATCCGTTGTACCGGGTCTTGGACCGGTACATTTTCGTTTTTTTTCGTCGTTGTCTGCCAGGCTGCCTGAGATTCGCTCACGCCCGGCGATCCGCTTACTTTGGTAGCCGTTGGCCCGGTTTCGTTCGTTCCGTGTTCCAGCAGCTTCGGTCCGGTTGACCGGCTTTTAGATTGTTCGAGCTGTTCGGTGGTTCTGCGGCCGTTAGTCTTGTGCTGTCTGCTGAAATAGGCATGTCAGGCTAAAGACGCCAATACGTAAGTGTTCATTTTGTAAATTTCTAATATCTAATCACCCTTTTGGTGAGAATATTTTGTTTCAATAATATTAATCGTTCTTGCTTGTGTTTTCAGAGTTTTGTTAAATTTGTGTTCTTTGTCTAGATGTTTCTCAGACTAGGTTAGAGCCATGTGCTTCAGGTTACAGTTTTACCAGTAATTGCTTTATTATATCTTGTTTTATTTTCAATTGTAATTCTGTATAATGTTTATTGAGCCTTTTTACAGTTGTAGTTACCGATTTACCATATTTTTTGTTCTTTGCCAATAACTTAGCCTAGCTGTACTCTTTGATTTTCATGTTATAACCTATTGCTCATGTATCTATAGCCTAGTTTTCAGTTTGTCATTTTTAGTTCCCTATACGTAATTAATTCTTTTATAATTTGTTAATTTGTAATTTGTCTTAAATCGGTTTTCCAACATAATTTTCCATAGCCTAAAAAGGGAGCTTTTATTTTCCTAGTGTGCTAATCATGTATAATTTTGTCTGTTCTTGTTTGGTTTTGCCATTTCATGTTTATTAGTTGTTATGTGTAATATTGTTGTTGTTGTAGCTGGACTATTTTTAATGGCTGTGTTTGACCTTGCAGTCCAGGGTCCTCGAGTGGGACATTTTCCCTCAGCCGGTCGTCCGGGCAAAGTTCTACCTTCCACACTGCCAGCCTGGCCTGAGGACCATGTATAGAGGCCATTGGTGACCCTGCTGCCCCACCTACATCTTTGGGTATGAGTCTTCTGTCCTCAGGTCAGTGCTTTCCATTTTAGTTTCCCGGCGGCTGAGCTGGGGGTTTTTGATGGTGCATCGTTTAAAAGAAAAAAAAGAACAAGAAAAAAAAACAAGTGCAATTAAAAAGAAAAAAAAAGTTTGTAGAACTTTTTATGTGGCCTAGGCCTAAAACTTAAACTTTACAGTGGATTTATGAAACAGCCATGGGGGACTTATATGTTTTTTTATTATTAAAGGAATAAAAACTGTTGAAATATACCAAGAACTTTTAATGTTAAGATTTATTGTTATTTAGTTTAATTAGTTTATTTCTTGTTACATTTGTTTAGATGTTTATATTTGTTAGGTCCCCATTATTCAATCCTGTTATTATTTATTGATATGCTTAGGCCTAGTTATTGTTATTTATTTTTTGTTAAGTGTATTAGGGGGGGGATTTTGAAGTGAATTTTTACTCGAACGGTACCATGTTATATTTTCTTTTAAATTGTTTAATTTTTAAACTCACCAAAAGGGGATTATTGTGCTTTTAGTTAACTTAATTCGGAGCTGCCCCGGGATTCCGGCTTACTCCCGGGCCTCGGTGGAATCAAGGGATGTGGGCCAAATTGCCGGCTTAATTGATGATACCAACATTTTTGTTTCCAGAAGTTTTCTAAATTTTCACTTTTATTTTGGGGTTATCTAAATTTGTTTCTTAATGGTCATTTTTAAATTGTTAATAATTTGTCTTACGTTTTGGGTGTCTCAGGCCCAACCGCAGATAGGCCATAGGCCATGTAATTGTTAACTTTGGTATTCGTAGAGTTTGTTGTTTTTGTAGCGTTAAGTGTTTTGGTAGCTTTTGTCGTTATATTGTTAAATTTTGTGTGTTTTGTTATTTATTTAACTGCAAATTATTGTTGCGGCCTTCTGCCTCTTTATATTGTGGCCTTCTGCCAAGTTTGATTAATTGATATTTTCTGGTTCTCATGATAATAAAGTAGTTTTGCTCAGCTGCCGAGTTTTATTTTTGACCCTCCAACTGCCACCCGTGATCCCATCGCTCGACTTGGTTTGAGCCATCCCCCGGTTGGCACGCTTACCAGGTCTGGTGGGGGGATGGGTCTCACCATGCAAATTCTGCAAAGCAATCTGATGTTAATTGTCAGTTACTTTTAATGTAACTCATTTCACGTACATTTATCCAAAAAGTAAATAATGAAACATAGCATGAAGTAGAAAAACACGAAGACAAAATAGGCTGTTAAGTTCTTTCATGTAAATTATCTCTCAATTAAGGGAACAAAGTGTGAACCAGTCTTCTTACTAATAGCTGTGACATTCCGACCAACTCGAAACGGGACCAAGAAAGATGAAACCACGCCGTTATCAGGACCTCAGATTTATTAGCATACACCATTAAATGAAATCGGTAAGGACGTGGAATTACCATAGAATCGAATTCCGGATTCCTAGGAGGTGACGTCACGTCGAGCCGAGTCCGTCGACCTCGTCGTTCCCGCCAAACCGGAGAGGATTGACCAGCTCTGACCCACAACACAACACTACGGCACTTCCTCAAGTACATTCCCAAATTGAATCTTCAATGAAACATTTAATTAACTGACAAATTTTATCACTTGGCAATATTTCAAATAATTACTGACAATATTTAAACAGAACAAATTAAAAGAACTTGTTCTTATTGCATTTCGTTAGAATTCACTTGACTATCCGGATTGTTTGCGTTTCCGTTTTTACTGTAGGTCTATTATGCATGGCAAGTATGTGATTTATATGTTTCTGTAATAATGTTGCATTAAATTCATGTTCGAACATGAAAATAAATTACACGACTTGTATCGTAGATGTACGGTTCTTGTCTCTGACAAGGTGCTGACCCTGTCATCCGCATGGAAAAATTGGAGAAATAAAAACTTAACACACAGTAATACTGGATGCGGTCTCTTTCTTCTCTGTGGTCAAAATAATTTTATTACAGGTATTCCAGTAGGAAATAATTCAAAAAAAGAATGGGAACGAGAACAGAAACCTGGGGATGACCATTTCTTTCGAATGCAAATATATTAAAACTTAGTTGTATCAAAATAAATTAATATAGATATATTTTGGATAAAAACCACTTCTTAAAGAGGTCCTAAGTGATGGTAATAAGTGATTCATATTACCATCACTAAGGAGTAACAAAGTGGATTTCTTGGTAAGTTACTGTTATACTCTGTACATTTTAATTAAAGTAGGGTAAATAATTTGAACAAAACATAAACTAAGAACAAATGTGAAACGAAAGAGAAATATTATTGAATCCAAAACATATGTATATGAAAACTTACATAGCAAAAATTATACAGATTTATACTTTATGAGTTCAGTAAAGGTTCATTTCAGACAATACCTGAGACAAGGTTAAGTTATATATAAAATTTTATGAGTGGTTGTCCTTTTGTAAACAAATATACTAAGCAACACCATAAGATTTTCCAGTCATATATTGCTACAGATTGCTACTACAGAGGAAAAACAAATCAAATTTTGACGATAAGGAATTTTGTATGGAAGAAAATAGGACACATTTAAAATAAGATTTGAAAAGATGTTAACTACTGAGATGTTTTCACATAAATAAATCGTAAAATGAGTTACAATTAAAACATAAGTAAATTTAGATATTTCTCAAAATAATTTGTATACATTTCTACTAAAATGACAAACTTTTAATTTGAAAATGTTGTATTCTTGATAGAAAATCCTTAATCCAAATATGGATAGTAGGCTAGGCATGGAATGCTATATTTGGAGAGGATTTGATAATACAGTTGAAATAAAGAAAAATTTGCAAAATTATAGATTTTTAAGTTTACCATATTTGATGAAAACATTATCACTATAAACTGTTTATGTTGTATAAAACTGTTAAAAAATATCTACAATTTTTTTACCTATATAGAAAGTTTGATTAAAGTTTCATATCGATTCTGGGGAGTTCGTTTGGTTGTATTCGGGGTCCGGATGTTGTTTTGGAAAGAGAACTAAGTATTAGACTTGTCAATCAGCTGAAAATCATACTAATACTACGTGATTCGGATTCCACGTAATGCTTTACATCATTTAGTTGGCCTGGTTTGGAAAAATTGTTCTATTTAAAGAACATCTAACCTTAGTTAGTAAGTAACAATCACTGATAATCTACACTCCATCACACTCATTCGCCTCTCATATCCACACATATAACAACGAATAATGGATGTGTTTCTATGGTCATTCAAGTTAACTGTCAGTTTTTACCCAGTAAATTGGTATGAGAACTCACCAAAAATAATACACACACCTGAAACAGGTCTGACAGGTTGTGTCAGAGTTGTGAATGGAAATTCGGGCCGAGTCCATATTTTATCCATGATAGCCGATGGTCTGATAAGTGTATTGTCCCCAGTTCCCGGGTCGAGACCCCGATCACTCGATCAATCATCTTGTCATCTCGATCAGGGAAGGGCCAATAGTTCTAATCTCCTGTACTAGGCTTCGGGTTCCTTTATTGTTGTGGTAATACAGTCCAAAATACGGGAATATATTCTGTACAAACGTACCTGACCTCCTTACTATCAGCAACCTTCCTACGATCACAAACTTACTTAAACGATATCGTTCAAGTGGTGTCGTTTCACCCCACGAAAACGCCAAATACATGGTTTGCTATTTCAAGAATTAAGACCGTATTAATTATGTTATTGCAATACTTGTAGTGTCTTTAGATGGGTGAAAAACTGATCTAATCAACCATAAGTTTATTTTGGTGAAACATTTTGTATTTTTATACTTTTTTCTCAGTTGAATATGTGGAACTTTAAATACCATTGTTGACAACTTAAAAACATAAAATGAAATACAAGGCTAATAGTATCAACTTGTAGTCTACTATTTTAGACCTTTAAAATCATTAATTGTAACGAACTATAGTAATATTATAATTTATTATAATAATACACATGATTCATACAGTTGATGAAGAACAGTATGTTTTAGCTTGTTAACGGTAAGATTATATGTCTACTACAGGTCGACTTCTCAGCGGTGATTGGCAGGTTGGGAAACGGCAACTTGGACCTCGCCCAAGTTACATAACTCTTGGGTAACCACCCCCTTCCCCCCTGACTCTTCATCCTCCACGACAAGAGCCATGCTTGTTGGGGAGGTAGGTACTGTTAGCAATAGGGCCGTATACGAGGATTGAAGTGGCTACCCGTCGTACAACCACAAAGAAAAAAGAAACAGAGTTCGTCTCAGTGACAGTTACTAATAATGTAAAGCTTTGTAAATGTGTAAACAATTACTATGTTCATACTTTAGGATTTGAAGGAGAATAAGGGAAGGGACTAACAAAGGTGCTGTACCTGCCTTCTGTACAGAGAACTGGAAACCCCCTGTTTCTTACTTCTCTGTAGTACAGTATTCTACCAGACATCGATATTTGTCTCGTTCATTAACATTCAAGTGAATACCCTGGCTGATTTACCTGCCTTCTGTACAGAGAACTGGAAAACCCCTGTTTCTTACTTCTCTGTAGCACAGTATTCTACGAGCTATCGATATTTGATAGCACATTTCACATATAATTTCCAAAAATATACTTGTCGCATATTGGAAAGTAGAGCTATGGGACTTTTTTTAATTTCCATCAATCCTCTTCGGTACGTCAACATAACTAAAGTATCACTCTCACACCACGTAAAAACGTGAATCTACGTTGGCAGTATACTCATGTACTGTTAACCTCTTTATTGTGTTAGTTAAAATACTCGACGCAATTAAGTTAACTGAGGTGGCCATTTCCAAAACTGCCAAGCCACTGCTGGAGAGTGAACCTACAGCCCTATTACAGTACACATACAGTCTTACCGTCAGCGGGCAAAACTGCCAAGCCACTGCTGGAGAGTGAACCTACAGCCCTATTACAGTAGACATACATTCTTACCGTCAGCGGGCAAAACTGCCAAGCTACTGCTGGAGAATGAACCTACAGCCCTATTACAGTAGACATACAATCTTACCGTCAGCGGGCAAAACTGCCAAGCCACTGCTGGAGAGTGAACCTACAACCCTATTACAGTACACATACTATCTTACCGTCAGTGGGCAAAACTGCCAAGCTACTGCTGGAGAGTGAACCTACAGCCCTATTACAGTAGACATACAATCTTACCGTCAGCGGGCAAAACTGCCAAGCCACTGCTGGAGAGTGAACCTACAGCCCTATTACAGTACACATAGTCTACTATCTTACCGTCAGCGGACAAAACTGCCAAGCCACTGCTGGAGAGTGAACCTACAGCCCTATTACAGTAGACATACATTCTTATCGACAGGAGACTAAAACATACTGTTTAATTTGAACTGTATCGTTCACGTTTATTATTATTCATTATAATGAAACATTTAATAATTATTAAGGTCTAATCAAGTGGAACATATGAAAATATTGTGAGTTTTTTATTTAAAATCATCAAGAATTACATTAAAAATTCACAAATTTAAATTAAAAAATATTAAAACATTCAATTTTGTACAAGACTCAACTTACAATCAAGTGTAACAGTTCTTCGCCTGTAAAATAACACTTGTAATATTATTTGAAGTCAAATTTGAAAAGATTTTGCCTCCGACAACAGGACAATAACTATCGAACTGTTGTAATGGCTGATGATGCTCCTCTGGAAGAGACAGACTCTGCCAAGGACCTTGGGATGTATCTTGATCGAGGTCTAACCTGGGACCACCACATAGATTATATCTGCTCTAAGGTAGCTTCCGGAGTATATGCTTTGCGTAAGCTTGCATCATTTTGTTCTTTGGGAGTTTTGAAAACTGCCTATTATGGACTTATATACCCGCATTTGTCTTATGGTCTGCTACTATGGGGCAGCTGCTCTACATACAAATTCTAAAGAGTGTTTAGGATGCAAGAGAAATATGTCAGAATTCTTTAAAAATTAAATTCACGAGCGTCGCGTAAAAATGCCTCGTGAATGTAAAATGTAAAACTCCACTAAGACACCTCCTGGTGTTGAGGGCATTGTACTCGGTTGATGAGGTTATGATGTGTCGCTGGGACGTAAATTAACAAAACCAATATTTAATTCCCCTGCTAATATCCAAACCACAAGTTTTATATGCTTAACAAAATATCTAATATCTTAATAATAAATTTTATTTAGTATTGTTGTATATCTATTATTATTAATTATTATTCATGTGACTAGTTTATATCAAGTATTATTGACGATTGTAATGCAATTATTGTTAATTTTTCACTACAATAAAGATGTGAATTTGAATTTTAAATTTGAAGTGTTATGGTACGATTATTATTATTATCAGAATCGTTGAAATAGAAACCATGTTTTTGGCGTTTTTCGCTTAAGGGAACGGCCAGCATTTTAGGAGCCGACCTCAGCGGAATTGTTTCTGTGGACTGGGTTTGTTTACAGTACTAATCCATATGGCGGAGCGGGTTAACCGATATTTTGGAACACGCTCGCCGGGGGCGGCGTCTTGTGTTTACATCTGGTGGCAGGTGGCCTATCTCCATCAAAGTGCCGCTCAAGGTGACTGACCGATGATACTATCACATCCGAGGTCATTCAACCGCAACATCCGCTTTGTTGCCAATCTGATTGAAGTTTAATGTCATCCATTAACGGAGTCAGTGTTAAATAATGTATTTTGATAATGAAGCCACACGATTCAGGATGAGTAAATGAAACGTGTAATTAGGTTTAATGGACATAGGTAAAATGTCAAGCTACAACTACAAGCAAATAGTGTTTTTAATTAGCATAATACGTGTTAGTACAAGTAAACGTCACACAACACAAATTTATTACAATATAAGCGCAAAATGCACGAATATTTTGGTGATCGATTTTGGTGAACCACGCTCACCTGCCTCAGACCGGAGGGATTCACAAAAGATTCTTTTGTGAATCCCTCTCGTCTGAGGAAGGTGAGCGTGGTTCACCGAATCGATTACCATAATATTCGTACATTTTGTACTTGTATTGTAATATATTTGTGCATTTTATGCTTGTATTGTAATAAATTTGTGTTGTGTGACGTTTACAACTACAAACACTAATGTGCACAAAGAAAAACAAAACCTTTTGCAGTTGAACATTAATTCACTTGAAAACATTTCGCGCCTACGTTTTTTAGAATATTTATGTATTTCAAGTTGTAAGATGCTTTTTAGAATAAGAGTGACTTGTGTCCCATGAGATAGATTTTTCTGACTGTTTGAATTATTAAAAAAAATTATATGATGCTAGAACAAGAGTTATTGGTATATGAAAAGTAAATCAAGGAATAGAATTAAAATCTGATCTTAGGAGCTCTAGACATTTGTATTCTCTTTAAAAAAAAAGACAAGTTAAAAATTGTACGTTGCTGTAATCTTTATTTGAATTTAACTCTGGTCTTATGGAGAATCAAATCCAATATGTCGGAAAGTGTCGCAGATCATGTGGATAGGGTGCGTGCGTTGGACCGCGGACCTAGGGTTGATATGAATATGTATTTTAATAGCAAAATATGTGTGTGAACTCATATTGTATTATATATAATGATTTTACAGCTATGAAGACTTGTATCTTTAGAAGGCTGAGAAATTATGTTATAGTTATTTAATGGCATAAATAAACAACACAGAACTATAAACAATTTGTTGTTCCAAGTTAGTGTTAGGACAATTAATTAATTTTTGTTATTCGTAAGACGCAGATTGTTAAGATATTGGTGAATATGGAATTTGAATGAGTGCTCATGAGCAGATGTAGTCATTGTTACAAACTAAGGCCAACTATTCCTTAGAAAGTGTAATTAATTAATAGCATAATGACAAATGAACAGTCAGTAGTTATCAGCTGATCCCTTTCAAAATTTGTTATGATTCTGATTGGAATTGAACTGAGAACCTTTAACTTATGGAGCTGGAATTTAACCAACTATGCTTTTTCAAGAAGATTTTTAGATTTCCAATTAGGTTCAATTTTTATAACTGCTGATGATTGAAAATTAATTCAATTTTTCAGTGCTCGATTTCTAAAAATTGAGGTACCGGAACTCTGTTAAGGGCGGACACACCGGGGGGTCTGGGGGGTATTCCATACCCCCCCCCCAGCAAAAGGGGGGTCCGGGAGCCTTCGGAAAATTTTCAAAATTTCAGTTTAAAATTACGCATTTTTAGGCTGTTTTTACTTCTCAATCAACAATAGTTTAGTGTTCAAAAAGTAAGGCTTGAAACAAATATTTTGACTAATCAAGTAAGAAGAAATTTCAGTCAGCAACATCAACACTTTAACACAGTCAATCAACAAGTCAAACTGCCAACCACGTAAGAAAGGGAGTATTCGGTTAAAAAGAAAGAAATATTTTATTGAACTCAAACTTTTTAATAAACATAATGAAAAGCAGTAAAACAATACAACATAACTGTTTCAAAAATTGTTCTTAAAATATACTCCAAAACTTCATCATGTTTTCTTCGTATTTGCCTTCTCTTGATCTTTCCTTACTTTTGACAGCTGGCGCCGAGTGGTGTCCAGAAACCAGCCAAGAGTTAACATACTTCTCTGGATCAAACAGTCTAAGAGGAGGTCCATTAATTTTCAAAAACATCAGGCCAGAAACCGTTCTTATGTTGAGTGAAGATCGCAGCGGTGTAATTATTAAGTTCATCTGAGAGAATCCTCTTTCACATTCACTTGATGAAATGGCAACCGAGTCAATTGATTGTTTTACAGGATTGAGGCTTTCTGGTAACTCTCTGGAGTAGATATATTCGCGTAAACCTGTAATTAACTGTCTTTCGTTAAGTTTGAACCTGGAAGCAAGTTTCCTCATTTCATTTTCCCCAAAAGTTATTGGGAGTTTCGTCGGCCAGGTTTTGGTATCCATAACTTCAAGAGTTGTAGCTAACTCAACATCTTTGTCATCAAGTAGTCTCGTTTCAATAGAAGTTTTAAGGGTCTCGTAAAATATTTTGGGGTTCAACGGCTGATTGTCTGATCTCCCTTCTTTTGTATGGAGAGGAACCCCGAAAAAAGACAAGTTGTTTACTGCTTCTTGAGCTATTGTTGAGTAGGACCCTGGAACTGTTTTTCTTTCTTCAAATAAACCAACTGTGATTAGCAATTTTCTGTTCGCATAGTTCAAATCTGCATTCCGATGTTGTAAAGCTTCACTTAGTTCTGACAGTTCTTGCAAAGCATCTGCCATCAATCCCAGGTCTAGAATGAAATTAGTTTCTGTGATTTTGTTAAGAAGTCCGGAAAAAGTACTTTTATCTTTGCTGTCTCTAGACGGGTCATTTGAAGCTTCTTTAAAGTGTTGGACTAATGCTTCATATGACGTCCAAACAGCTGACACAGATCTAAAACTAGATGCCACCCAACGGGTGCTCAAGAATCTTCCAATTTTTAAAATTTCTATATCCAAAAGAGTTGCACAGCTTCGAAGTTCCCTGCTGTTCTTTAGTGAAGCATGATAGACAACATAGAGTTTGTCAATAAAAGATTTAAACCTATTAACTCCTGAAACAGATTTAATAACGTCTGACACTGACAGCTCAAGTCTATGGTTTGCACAGTGCCAAACAACAACAGAAGGAAATTTCTCACGAAATAATGTTGCAACGCCTTTGTGCTTACCGATCATAGTAGCAGCACCATCACAAGTTAAGCTTGTTAAATTATTACTTAAAAATACGTCAGATATTCCATTAGACCGAAGACAGTTCATCAAAGAGTCAAAAACAGCTGTAGCAGTAACGCCATCTAGTTCTATTAGATCCAAAAAGACGTTAGTGGAGCCACTCATACCAGTTTTAGGCAAAGAACACCGAACGTATACTATTAAACTTGACTTATTACTTAAGGACGTGGATTCATCAATTATCAAACCAAGTTTTGTATCATTCTTAATGATTTCAGCTACAAAGGTTTTCTTCATTTCCTTACTGATATGCAAAGCAATTTTAGCACAGGCTTTGTCTGAGTGTAAAATGCGACCCATGTTAATCCCATTTAGTTCTTGCAAATCAACTTCCGTTTCAAAATTGTTAAAAGACTGATTTTCTTTAACAACCTTGTACGCCGTTCGGAAAATTTTCCCCGTTATTTCTTTTTCATGAGAGTTCTGTCTCAAAATAGTTTTCTCCAGTTTTCCATCTTTACTTTCGGTTAGGATTTCAGCAGCTGCTTTATGACCAGCACTCTCTTTGTGGTCAAAAATTTTTTTCCTTAAAGACGTTTGCTTTTTCTGTTTAGTGTCGCCATAACTGTCTATTTCAACATTTGCCCATTCTTTTGAAATTTTCATACCTGTTTTTTTCTTAACAGATAAGATCCCTACTTCTTTACAAGTACTGCATCCTAACTTTCCATTTTTAATTAACAACCAGTCATATTTTTCGCAAAATTCAGTTTTTTGAAAATTAGTCCAACAATCTGGCAAGGCATTGTCATTACACTCAACCTTTTGTCCTTGTTCTTTAGAGTGATGTTCGTCAGAATCTGAACTGGTTACCTTTTCAGTGCTAGTTGACAGTTGTAAGGTCGTTGAAGATGGTTGCGTGAGGTTGTCTTCACAATCAATGGTTCGCTTCAGTCTTTTAGTATCACCCGAGGGAAAAAAAAAAAATCGGTTAACTTTTTGTTCATCTTATTTCACAACAATCACACTCGCATACATTGATAAACTTCAACACAACTAACCTAAGTAACGTAACAGAGATAAATAAAAGAAGACCGTGTGTGCAAGTGGGTAGCGCGTAGTAGAGTACAGTACAGGACAACACGGACTCCCGACTACGGGACTACGACTGAGCAACTGAGCATCTAGTGATGAACGAAGTGGGGAGTAGACGCCAGACGGACGAGTCTATCTCTAACCTGGAGGGGAGGAAGCTATACTGTAGGGATGGGAAATGTAGTTCATCAGACGGAGTTAGTTCACTCCGGAGTTATAATGACTCGGAACTAGTTCCGCGGAGTAGTTCCAACTCCGAACGTCGTTCCAGTTCAACGTGGAGCGAAGCTCAAGTGAGTCGCTCCGAGTGGATGCGCGCGCATCACGTACTTCACTCCTTTGTTTTGATCGTTCCAACAACTCCGGAACTATGTTAGTTCCATGGAGTGGGGAGAGATACGTCGACACTGCAGCCGCTCTGACAGTGGTTGCGCGCGCATCTCGTCCTCACTCCTTTCTGTTGATAGTTCCAAAAAGATAGAAACTAACATATGATTTTTAAGTTATATCCAGCTAACAATTTGAATTGTGTATTTTATTTAATTATTTTACAAAGAAAAAGTATGGATGTCTTATGAATTTTCCAGCAGAAAGTAAAGTATTGTATATTTTATATGCGTATATTTATGACATATAATACTCATTTATTCTAGTTCCAAAATGAACTAGTTCCGCACTAGCACTCGGAGTTGGAGCTGTAACTCCTTAACCGGAGTAGTTCCTTTGTTGTCGTTCACTCCGGAGTTACCCATCTCTACTATACTGCACGTGCGCGGCGGCGGATGAGTCTATCTGTTTATCTGTTAGCTTCGAGCTACAATTATATGCTTTATTAATAAATTGCGAGTTAATTTACCGTAATAGATAATAGATAATAACATAAGTTTAATAAATCAGTTAAATACATGATGTTCTTAATCACGCTCGTAAGTTAACTCACTGACAAAGAATTTTAACTGTTTTCAAATAATTTAGTTTTTTTACAGAGAGAGGTTCCGGAACGCCGTTCCGCCGCGTTCCGCCTGAAATCGAGCACTGCAATTTTTTCGGAAATGTTGTGTTCAACCAAGTTAGATTCGTCAATGTTGTTTGTTTCTTTTACAGTTGTAAATGTGTTATTTAATTCTAATTTTGGTTGGTCTTGAATTCTTCACGTTCATGGGTAGGTTGGTAGGTCGATACCACACACTACGTGTATGGGTGGGTGGGTGCATCAATACCTCAGTACGTGTATGGGTGGGTGGGTGCGTCAATACCTCAGTACGTGAATAATGTTGAGCGTACTCACATATCCATACACCTGTACAGTATAAATCATAAAACCTATTGATTTATACATAAATATTTATAGGTTAGGTAGGTATGGCCTAGTCACATGTTATTTATGTAAAGGAAGGTAAAGCCGATATTACCAATGCGACATGTGTAGTACCAGATTTGTTTTGATTTTGTTCCAGTTTTGTTTAACGTGTATACCGCTGACATCACAGCCACAAAGTCTAGAAAATTTATATATTCAGATTATATTGATTTAACTTATCAACACAAGATCTTCACAGCTACTGAAGAAACACTCACAAGTGACCTTGCAGCCCTCGAAGAATATTTTAGAACCTGTAAGCTAAATACTATAAAATAAATCTCAATAAGGATAGTATTATAATTGGAAGAATGGTGATTCAGTGTCCAAGATATCGGACTGTAGAAGCAGATTCCAAGCTTCGAATCCCCTCTGAGCTGAAGTCAGTACTTCACTCTGTCTGCAAAGTTCGAGCAAGATCTATGTGAACAGGCTAGAGATTTTCATTAAACTAAATACATGGTAAAATGTAGACTCATATTTCAATCTTATCAAGATCAAAGTCTACAAATCTACAAAAAGAAAAACTATCGTTGGGATGAGTGACTACCAGACACAAACCTATAATCGTTCTGACTTAGCGGGTATGCTGGATCTGTCGTATTTCACCTGAGACGGGATGATCTTCCGACTGGAAGGAGTGACACCTACAAGGTGGACGATTCCAGAGATATCGAGATATTCGATACTGGAGGATAGATGTCGCTGACCCAGCTTGAAAGGTCGAGACTAGACCACTGTCGACTTGTTTTATTGTAAACGAAACCGGTGAGGGAAGGAGGGAGAACGAGCCCTGGAGTAAATGAGTGAATAAATTAGACAAGGTTCGGTCCTCCAAGCCGAGGTGAGTGGCCTGCACTCGAGTGTTTATAAACAGAGAGCATCACGTGGGCGTTCTGCAAAGTGTCACATAGCACTTTGTGATAAGTTACATTATAGAATGTCCACGAATATATTTAGTAGTTCCTTTGGGATTTTCAATGTTTTTATGTCGGTAAACGATTGACTGCATAGTTTTATAGCTGTAGCATCTCAACATTGCCTTATGATAATATAGGTTTGTGAACTAATCAACTGTTCAATAGTCAAACTTGTTATGATTTTTAAGTATTATGAAAAATGAAATCACCATTTCCCAAAACTCTTTCCCCCCCCCTTTTAGTTTAAAGCTCTGCAATATTACGTTTTTTAAGCTTGATTATTTCGACGAAATGTCAATCCAGAAAGAGAAACACGTTTTATTTCATCTTGTATTAATCCTTCACTGACTCTATCTATGCTATCTGTATGCCTCTGAACTTCCAAATTGTGACTGTGCGCATTGCCTTTTATTCAAGTCTATACACTCTCAAAAATTGGGTATTTGTGCAAGCCCACAACACAAATTTGTAGGTGAGAAGTGGGTAAATCAGGCCATATTATGACGAATTTGACTTGGCAACAATTGGACAAGGACATCAACATATAAATCTCTGAGGACAACGTGGAGCATATAAAGTCGATGTGGTGATTCCAAGTCAATCTTCAGTCAAGAAACTTTGCAAAGCTGATTTCCTCCAGCAATGTATCTACCAACATTATGGGGAATATTCCCCAATAAAATGTACTAACCGCAGAGCGAAATTCAAAACATTGTTTATATTGAGATTAAGGATATTGAAAAGGTTGACACATTTGTTATATAAAAAAGCTTTAAATTGAAAAATCGACTGTAATTTGTCGGTGAAACAGAGATTTGTTTCATACTGCAAAACTTTTCCGTGTTTCTTTGCTAATTCCTTAGAGCTACTTAAGTAGCTCTAACCAGAATACACCATCTATCAGCCTTCCATACAAGGAGAATAAAGGAATGTTGAGATGAAGTTGTATTTGAGTTCTCGTCAGTAAAGAGTGAGTGGTCTCTGCCATTAACATCCACTTCTAGTTCTAATTGCAATTTCAGGATCACGGTTATTGACACAATCACAACCTATACATCGTCACATCCTTGGATCTTCTAAGTTCTATTGTTTCATCGTCAAGAAAATTATGATTGTAAGCAGTGATTACAGGGAGAACTTTAGGATCTTTACAATAGAATGTAATGGGAAATTGCCTTCTGAAGAAGCAATATGTTAACAGTATTCTTTATGTTGTGCTTTTTAAAATTATGCCTATACATGTTTTTCTTGTGAAGATGAATTGTATCTGACGTCATATGACTATTATTGGTCATCTTGATGCCGACTTATGTTTGTTTATAAAAGAGTTCCGGTATGTAAAAGGCCTATACCGACAGTTTATCTTGACATAGGACAGGTTGGAAGAAGTTAGACAACCAATTAACACAGGCGAGTAACAACAAGCTTGAGGCGCGTTATCAGTTGTGTTGGTTGTTATCAGCCTCGCCCTTCTCTCTCAGACAAGCCGACGACAGATGCTTCACAGAGCCAGGCTCGGTACAGTGATCAGAATTGAGGCTATGAGATCTGAACTATCTCTTTAATTCTCTATCAATTAAAATTGTATTATAATATTGAAATTTAAAAGGAAACTAAAGTGTTAGAATAGCTACTTAAATATTATTAATGAAAGGCTTCTCTTATCATAAAACTAATTAAGCACCCTCTCAATCACTTCAATAATTTGATTTCATCTCATCCTTTTTTTAAAGATTATTTGAGCATGAATAAAGCACTATGTCGACTTTAGATTAGTGTTACCGCAAAGAAAAAAGAAACAAAGTAGCTTTCTTATGGCCGTAGCGAACGCCTCACTGCCTCAGTGGCAGTTATAATTATCTTACAACTAATGTACATCTTTGTACATTAGTTGTAATAACTACTACGTTTAATCCTTGTGGATTTGAGGTAATTAGGGATGGACTGACAAGGTACTGGTCCTGCCATCGCATGGCAAAGTCAAGAAATAATGAACTTCTAACTGACATATTCAATGCACTATTGAATGAGACCTCTGTTTCTTTCTTCTCTGTGGAATTGGACAAATCTATTACCATGGTATTTGTACCTTTTTTTGTAGCCTACTGTTATTCTAATACATTTGTGTTGTGTGATTCCTTATTTGTAAAATTTATTTAGGATTTACTGATGATCATCGTTGACATAAAGTTTATGTAAATGGCACATACATCAACTTTGTGTCAACGATGTTCATCAGTGAATTTTACATTACACTCTAGAGTACGTAAAGATAACTATCGTTGCGAATTTACTCATGTTAACATAAATCATGTTAATGGATGATACAGAAGAGTATTAATGTAGAAAATTGTGATTACGACATTTTGTTGTCAGGACTTAAATCCTCATTCTGAAATAGGAAATTTAATGCAAAATACTAAATAACATAAATGCAAGGACAAATGATAAAAGCATCAGAAGCATAACCATAGACGTATTTCGGTCGACAGAAATACTTATGTCAATTATGGTTTTAAATATTGGTAATTTTGTGTGTTTGATCAACTTTTTTCAATCTTTATCTGTGCCCCAGTTTATATAAAGGCCTCCTTGCACATGCTGGGTCAAACGAATTTGTATTGAATGTACATTATGAACTCTTTGCCGATTATTTTACTTAGGTTTCATGGATGTTCAAGATTTTTTAATATATATTGCTATCGTAGGCTACTTAAATACTGTATACTTTAAATATGGAGGGGTCCCACCTTAACTAGTCAATATTAACTCCACGAACACAAATCCATAGGAATTTTTCTTCAGAAATGGTGATGTCCTACAAAAAAACCTAAAAGGATTTCTTAACCAGAAATGTATATTTTACATTAATCTTATTTAGTATTTTCGCATAAACGTGAATAAGGCCTCCAATTCATATTCAGAGATATTCAACAAAAAAGATGTGTTACGTTTGGTTGGTTAGGTTAGGTTAGGTTCGATATCGAGTATTAATAGATAAAGTGTACCAACCAACGTACTAGGTAACTATCTTCCTCAGCTAAACTAATAATAACAGCGTAACCTCACCTAAAATATCCTAACCTAACCTAACCTAACCTAACCTATCCTAACCTAATCTATCCAAACCTAACCTAACTTAAACTAACCTATCCTAACCTAACTTAAACTAACCTATCCTAACCTAACCAAACCTAAGCCACCTTTTTAGTTGAAAGTCTCAGTTATTGTTTGTCTATGATATATTGGATGCCATATTCGTGTTTAGGAGAAACACTCCTAAAAATAATGTAAAATTTAGTTTTAGGGGTTAAGATTATTTCTTCTTTCTTTCTTAATTTTTGTTTTGTAAAAACTATACTTCAGACAAAACATACTTAAGGATACATGTTTGTGGGGTTAATATTGACAGTAGAAGTTATTTAAAGAAAGAAAGAAATAATCTTTATTCAAACAGCCAAACAAGCCGCATAATAGCGTCGTTTAATCGTACATTTGGTCAAAAACATATTG
Source organism: Stictocephala bisonia (assembly GCA_035578905.1). Taxonomy (NCBI): domain Eukaryota; kingdom Metazoa; phylum Arthropoda; class Insecta; order Hemiptera; family Membracidae; genus Stictocephala; species Stictocephala bisonia. The sequence goes on along the minus strand of JAQJVL010001208.1, from coordinate 49,948 downwards.
GCTATTTAAAAATACTTAGAATAAAAATTACCTTAAATAAACACAATTACACACACTTTAAAAGTATAACCAATCAGTTTTAAGACAGACGTCTTTGTACCAAGGGACTTGACAGTTTTTATGTCCCAACAAGACGTACATACTCTTAGAACTTAGGCTTAACACATTCGCTGCTGAAAAAATATGTTAAAAACATGTCAGAAACTAAAATAATATTTTGTAATAAAACAATACCTTATATAGTCAGGAAACAGGATTGATACACCAAATCCAGTTTATGGCCTCAATTCTGGTAGATCGGGGCTTCCGAAGTGATCGTCCGCCGGCGGTGGAGCCGCACATCGCAACGAAACCCATGCGCGCCGCGAGACGCTGCCGCAATTAGTCGCGGCAGGTCGCATTCCTGAAGTTGAAATACGCCATACAGGAGTATCATTTCCGATATCAGAATCATCAGATTCATAAGAATCAGAGTCATCTGAAGCATTTCCCATTATCTGATGTTGGATTGGGTCATCAACTTCACCATCACTGTCGGCAGGACAAAGTCAGGAGCCGAAGATGGCCCAGGAGTTGGTTGAAACATTGCAGAAAAGAATAAAACGCACTATACAAATATATTTACAATATAACACAAATCACAATACAATATAACACAACACGATACTAATGTTTCACTATTATACACAAAAATAAAATGGTAAAACTCCGATGCAAGCCAACTGGCTCAAAATGGCGCGATCCACGAACGGCGAACACCGAAACGTGACACGAGACACAGGCAACAATGCAGCGCAAATCCGACCGTTATACGGCAAGTGGCTAGACCACACTGAATTCCACAAACAAGCATTGCTTCGTCAACCGCCGGCAACAGTTCCGCTGCGTGCGCAGGCACGCTAACCCCCGCCTACTGGCTCAAAATGGCGCGATCCACGAACGAAGAACAAGGAAATGTGATGCGAGAAACAGGCTATAATGCGGCGCAAATCCGACCCTTCTAAGCCAAAGGGCTAGACGACACTGAAGCGTACAAGCCGGTATTGATCCGTCCACCGCCTGCGACCTATCCGCTGCTCGCGCAAGCACTGCTATCACCCGCGGGCGTGTGACCCGCACTCAATGTGTTAAGCGGCCGGTGTCATAACTAGAATCTACAGTTTCCGGTGACAACCGCGTCAAGGTACTATCTACAATATTTACAAGATGACCAGACGTCTGGTCATCTTGTAAATATTGTAGATAGTACCTTGACGTGGTTGTCACCGGAAACTATAGATTCTAGTTAAGACGTACATACATTTACTTACCATTCTATATAACCTGCACTTTGAGACAGTATAACTTAAGACAAACGAGTTTGTACTAAGGGACTTGACAGTTTGTATGTCCCAACAAGACGTACATACTTTTACTTACCATTCTATATAACCTGCACTTTGAGACAGTATAACCAATCAAACTTAAGACAAACGAGTTTGTACCAAGGGACTTGACAGTTTTTATGTCCCAACAAGACGTAGATACATTTACTTACCATTCTATATAACCTGCACTTTGAGACATTATAACCAATCAGACTTAAGACAAACGTGTTTGTACCAAGGGACTTGACAGTTTTATGTCCCAACAAGACGTAGATACATTTACTTACCATTCTATATAACCTGCACTTTGAGACATTATAACCAATCAGACTTAAGACAGACGTGTTTGTACTAAGGGACTTGACAGTTTGTATGGCCCGACAAGACGTACATACATTTACTTACCATTCTATATAACCCGCACTTTGAGACAGTATAATCAATCAGACTTAAGACAGACGTGTTTGTACTAAGGGACTTGACAGTTTGTATGGCCCGAAAAGACGTACATACATTTACTTACCATTCTATATAACCCGCACTTTGAGACAGTATAATCAATCAGACTTAAGACAGACGTGTTTGTACTAAGGGACTTGACAGTTTGTATGGCCCGACAAGACGTACATACATTTACTTACCATTCTATATAACCCGCACTTTGAGACAGTATAATCAATCAGACTTAAGACAGACGTGTTTGTACTAAGGGACTTGACAGTTTGTATGGCCCGACAAGACGTACATACATTTACTTACCATTCTATATAACCCGCACTTTGAGACAGTATAATCAATCAGACTTAAGACAGACGTGTTTGTACTAAGGGACTTGACAGTTTGTATGGCCCGAAAAGACGTACATACATTTACTTACCATTCTATATAACCCGCACTTTGAGACAGTATAATCAATCAGACTTAAGACAGACGTGTTTGTACTAAGGGACTTGACAGTTTGTATGGCCCGACAAGACGTACATACATTTACTTACCATTCTATATAACCCGCACTTTGAGACAGTATAATCAATCAGACTTAAGACAGACGTGTTTGTACTAAGGGACTTGACAGTTTGTATGGCCCGACAAGACGTACATACATTTACTTACCATTCTATATAACCCGCACTTTGAGACAGTATAATCAATCAGACTTAAGACAGACGTGTTTGTACCAAGGGACTTGACAGTTTGTATGTCCCAACAAGACGTACATACATTTACTTACCATTCTATATAACCCGCACTTTGAGACAGTATAATCAATCAGACTTAAGACAAACGTGTTTGTACCAAGGGACTTGACAGTTTGTATGTCCCAACAAGACGTACATACATTTACTTACCATTCTATATAACCCGCACTTTGAGACAGTATAACTTAAGACAAACGAGTTTGTACCAAGGGACTTGACAGTTTGTATGTCCCAACAAGACATACATACATTTACTTACCATTCTATATAACCCGCACTTTGAGACAGTATAATCAATCAGACTTAAGACAAACGAGTTTGTACCAAGGGACTTGACAGTTTGTATGTCCCAACAAGACGTACATACATTTACTTACCATTCTATATAACCCGCACTTTGAGACAGTATAATCAATCAGACTTAAGACAAACGTGTTTGTACCAAGGGACTTGACAGTTTGTATGTCCCAACAAGACGTACATACATTTACTTACCATTCTATATAACCCGCACTTTGAGACAGTATAATCAATCAGACTTAAGACAAACGTGTTTGTACCAAGGGACTTGACAGTTTGTATGTCCCAACAAGACGTACATACATTTACTTACCATTCTATATAACCCGCACTTTGAGACAGTATAACCAATCAGTCTTAAGTCTGACTGTTTCTACCAATAGACCTGACAGTTTGTCAGGGGCTATACGGTCCAAAAATACCGAAGACGTTTAGCTGACTTATGACATAAAACCCTTCAGTCAAAGATTTTATTTGGACTTTTATCGACGCCAGCTGCAAGGATACTAGGCCAGCTCATAACTCAGCTAACACTTATTGGCCGTCATGGTCAACCTTCAACAGCCCTCCCCTACGCCACATGTCGGAGGGACATGACCTGTGTGGAAAGTATGTGGGAAGATTAAGTCCTAGGGGGATTGGGTTTGTGGTATTACAGGTTTTACTAAAAAATCTATAACAGTTTATATAGTAAGTCTGTAATAAGATGGGCCATATTATATCTTATGTATCTCTCTTAGATATTTACAAGAAGTAATAGTCTTCAACAAAAACCATGAATTATATATTTTATTTTTATTCAAATTTATAAGTTGTTATGATTCGAATTTAATTATTATTTATTTTGTAAATAAGAACTATAACGACATGTTGTTTCTGTATTTTTATAAAGATTATAGGAAAAATATAAAAAATAACAGGAATGCTAAACATTTTTTATGTATACAAAAATGCAAAATCAGATATCTGAAAGAAAACGCAGGCATTGGATAAAATAATAATGACACAATTAAAAATGTTTCAGTTAAAGTTATGGTGAAGGTGGTTTGAATAATCTTAGCTCTTAGAATTGCTACTCTAAGAGATCACATGGTTGGGGAAGTTATTGTCTGCTCTTTGGGTTCATACCACAGCTATAACATAGATATTCTCTACGTGAATATTTAAGGTTATATACTTCATAGTCACACAGTAGGCAATGTTGCCTGACAAAAAGACAACTGATCGAGTTTACCAAGGTATTTTGCATACAACATGGTGAAGAATGTCAAGAAAACTAATGTTTCTTGAAGACATCAAGATCACCAAATAGTCTGAGGGATAAGACTATCGTAAACATCACTAATTTCCTCACTTATTGTAGGAAAACCTTCTTAACACTCATCATCTAGGTGAAATAGTACCATAGGCACTCAAATACCTCAACAAATATATTTCATATCAAGACCACTGCCTCCTAAAGGTCACCAGCTATCTTTAGCGTCTTAATATTGATGTTCACTACATCACTGATGTGTTTCAAGAACCTAATGGTAGAACCATTGACAATAGAAACAGACAGACTAGACAGACGCGCACCTGTGCTGCTATCTAACGGTGAATAAGTGCTCAAACGACCGTTTTGTGTATTATTAGCACAGCTATTAGTCACTTAAGTGTATGATGGGGAGAGACAGAGAGGTGGAGATCGCTAACGCTACCTGAGAATATAGTAAAAGAACTAATTTTTAGGACAAGGGAACTGGCTTCTGAGGCCCAAATGAGTGGACATTCTTCTTACAATGGCAAAACGAAGCATTTTGTCGGGTTTTCTGAAGATATTAAAAAAGACCCGTTATAGTCAATTTACAAAACAACAATATGTCAGACGTCAGAACGTCTTTATATTATACTTGCCGACAACCCTTGCTTTGCTACGGGAAGGTTCTTTACACTTTCTTACCCTTCCCTCTATGTTTAAACCTTCACATCAATACAAAACCTCAGCCTGCTGCTGTCTTCCAATAGGGCCTATAACAACGTTTTATAGTCTAGAAAACCCTGAAGTCTCCATTAAGAGGATGCAAAGTATTTTGTCAGAGTTAGTAGAAGTAGAGTTAGGATAGATGTCAAACATACAAAGTAAACACGTTTAACTATTTACAAAACAGCTGTTATTAATTTACTAAAATCAACCCAATATTCCTTATAGAACAATCTTTTAGGGGTGGTTTCTTTCCCTTAGGGGGTTTTTATCTAGATTACAATAATTTAGTTTTCCTAATTAGCCTACAACAAACATTTGTACCAAATTTCAGCTCTGTAGGATCACGGGAAGTGTAAGAATTAGTAATGAGTGAGTGAGGGCTTTCTCTTTTGTATATAGAGATTTTAAAGACGCCCAATTCCTAAATTCTTGAGTTGTTTTTAGATCTTTAAATAATCTTCTTTACGAAGAATCTTAATCTAGAATAAGGAAATATTTATTGTGAAAAACTTCGGAAAAATCATTTGTTAGTAAAAACAGACAGGGAACGAGTGATCATCCCTGTGAAATGCCAATAATTGAAGATGTACTTCTGAATACAGAGATGATGTAAAATGTTCATTAGGTTCAAAGGCTTTCTTGAATAGAAGTATGAAAAATGTATTATGGGGACCATCTAACTCATTATGTTTTATTGGACAAGAAAAGGTGTTATGAACACAACTAGAAGAATGATAACATTTATGATATCAGGCAAAATAAATATATTCTATCCAGTAAACAGAATGATTTAAGAAAGGAAGATTAAATTTGAAATTGAAGTATTAAATAGAATAATAAAACAGTATGCTTATTGGTTGAATTTCGTCATGACACTATTATCGCAAATCATAAAATTTGCGTGGTTTGTCCATTACTTCTTCTGAACTAATGCTGATTACTGAGTAGTTATTAACATAAACGGCTCAGAAATAAGTCTTAAAGTGGACTTAATAAACTCTGATCAAAAACCTTCCTAAAGTTCTACAGATCTTAGAAGATTGCTTTACATAAAACTGTTATAAGTAATTCCAGAAGGAGAAGAAAATGATTTTGTAATACATCCTCCCCCCCCCCCCCCAAGTGGATATCTATGCCGATCTATCTCATATGTAGTTGACTGATATTATTCACCACTGCAATCTTACATAATCTCTGGCACTGGAGAACCTTATTAGCAACCTTCTTCAAAAAGGACGAAGAAACTTAAAAAAAAAAAAAAAAAAAAAATTAAATGTTAGTTTGGTTTGTATAGGATGGGTGAGGAATGACCACAAAAAAATATTCTTGTGAGCCTAGAATTAGAAGACCTTTCTTAGCAGTTTTAATATTGCCTAGAATTCCATAGGCAATATTTTAATATATTGTCAAGATAAAATATTATCTTTTGTAGGTGCCTAATATTTTTCCAGTGTCTACGAGTTTTTTATTGCATTGAAAAGCTTCAGAAAAGTAAAGAAAACCCGTTCATATAAAGATGTCTTTTCAGCAGGCAATATAAAATCTTTTACCAATGTATAAATAGAATAATATTGATAAAGCTGATACATCCATAAAGGAGATACTATTTTTAGACAGTACAATTAAGAGTACAGCCCCAATTTACACTAGATATATTAAAGTTCGATGCGATGATAACTTCGTCATTCTTAAGAATTGCACACACTATTTCATATACAGAGGCGTACTCATCTACATCTCCATTTGATCTACAGATTAGGTTCTCAATATTTATCACTCCATTAAAATTTTTCTAGTAAAATACGATGTGTCAGTTGGATAAAACTAGCTTTTTATGATGTTTTACTATTAAAAATACTTATGTTTTGTACTTGACGATAAGATTCTGTTTACCGTATTCTATCTTGCAATAAAAATAATCTTTAGTTCCTTTATACATGGTGTTTCCATTCGAATACGATAAAATGGTCCTATGGTTTCCAAAATAGGCCTAATCCAAACAAAAATAATCTCCGAACATAAATAACAGTAATAAATTAAATAAAAAATGTACGTATATAAATATAAACTATTAACACTACAGAAATAAATAAATGAAAACAAATTAATAAAAACTGCAAATGCAGCCTGAAAAATCTTTGGGGCTTCGGGAACTAAAATACGGATGTTAGCCAATTTGTTAGACAACAGTTAGAAAATGATACAACACATTTCAAGGTTACTGATTCCACAGAATCCTGCCGACGAGACAGGGCGCCTCCTAATGGGAAAAACTCAACAATTCCGGAACACACCAATCTGGTGAAAATGCCAAACTCAACAGGACCAAAAATTAAATTAAAAGACAAAAATAAAATCTAAATATTCTCTCCTTTATCACAAGAAAAATCCCACCCTTAAACTATCTACAGAACAAATGTGTCATCATAATAACACAAACGTACCCTCAACACTGATACTTCACAAACTTCACAAGGTTGCAATCTGTCCTCGATAGGGCCAAAATGGCCAAATATAGGAGGCCAAGCACGCAGAGATCTTTGTCCTGGAGGAATATACCTCACAACGGGGAAGGGGAGAAGTAGGTGTCTGTCCCTCTGGGCCGTACTTAAGGAAGACAGGCCCAGCCCGAAGGTCCTATGGCTTGCCTCCAGGCACCATCAAGAAGAAGTGGACAAGAGGTGACAATCCGCTCACTCCGGAACCCTGGAGCCGGAAGCCCAAAAGAATCAAGCTACACACATATTCGAAGTGAAGCAGGCAGGAAAATGAAGACGGTGAGACAGACAACAAGGAAACACGAAACGAAACAGGATACCGACATAGAGGAAATAGAGGCTATTCTTGAGACGAAAAAAATGTGCAAACGGCACAGAATACTATCATTCAACAATGGCAAGTAAAAAAAAAAAAAAAAAAAAAATGCACGAGTGAAAATAACATGAGATTCTTTATTAAACCTTCATCATTTTCAGAGGCTTATTTAACTATTACTTGTCAATGACAATATATCTGATCATATTGTTTCTTTATCTCATGTTTCACTACAGAAACTCTTCAGAATATTATTGCATTTAAATTTGCAGTCAGAAAACCATTTCTTTGAAGAAACCCCCACGAATAAATGGTTTACAGAAAAGCTCAGCTGAATCAGATGAGGTGAAACAATCAGATACAAAAAGGCAGTATAGAAGCAGCAAAACACGGGAGAAGGACAGGAAGATGGAGAGTGAGAGGAAGGATCTAGTAGTCAGAGGTGAGTGGCCGCGAAGACACTAGCAATAGCGAACGCAGTGGCAAGTCGAGTCACGATGTCGAACTGAGGACATCAACCTCAGCCTGGAGAGCGCGAGGCAGGGCTGCCAACCTTCCGGGACCACAAATTATATACATTACATCATCCGTCATGGTTGAGGGAAGTTTTTAACGATTGAGCATATAAGCATCAAGCTAAGTAATTCGGAGTATCAAGACTTCTCCGAACTTTCAGGACAGCTGGGTTTTCATGAATACTACAGAACATGGGGCACCGAAAGGGGCAAACAAATAATCTCTGTGATGATGTCAATGATATTAAGAAGGAAAACGGGTTAATAGTAGGATTTTAATTGAGTACGAAACTGTTACATTTCACCAAGCCCATATACGTACCACAACAGAATAAAATATTTACAATAGACGAGTATAAATTACCCCATTTCTTAGCGGGAAACAAAAAGAGTAAGAGATTTAGTATCCCAATTAATAGGTTGAACAATAATAATTTAGAAGCGTAATTTATCTTACATTTTAATATAAATATACTGACACATACTAAACAAAGATCTTGATCATTTCCCCTATCTCTAAATTAATGTTATGAAGATCAAAAATATTCTGGGGGCAGTGGTATGAAAAAAAGATTCTTAGGAAACCCCAGGCAACAACAATACCACAATCATACTCTCATACATTTTACTCTATTCTGCGTAAGTAGTGATTTTCTAACCACTTGTGAACTTCTAACGAATGAATACTAGGAAGCGTCAGCAATACGACATTCATACTGTGAAGGTATACATGAAAAAAAACCATGAGCTAAAATAAAGTTGCAAGAGTGATAAAAGAACTACAGTACTTGAAGACAAAGTTCAAAATGTGACCTGTACATGCAAAGTAATCCTATCCTTATGTGGGATGGCACGAAACCATTTAAGGTATGGAAGAATGTTGAGATTCGTATAGTACGGAGGCGGGTCCAATCTACAACGCCCTGATGAGGTGCGTGGGTCAGTAATTGCCGGTATTGGCAATGACGAGCCGATACGCAGGATTGCTGATGTCTTCTCACGTCATAGATGAGATCTGCGGTTGACCATGATCATTATCTCGAATCCCAGTGGAGGCTAGTTGGTTCTGGTTCTTCTCCCCGAGAGTCAATCGGTATACTCTGTAGGCTGTGATAAACTTGATAACTGTCGACTCAATTGGTTTCCAATCCGTAGACTACCATAGGTGCCTTCTTTTTGTTGTCCTTGTTGTGGGTTCTTTATTTTAAACTCTTAGGATCACTAACTCCTAAAATTAGCTATTTTTGAAGCAACTCTTAAAAACTAATTACTAGCTCAAATCTGCATCAGATATCTGGGAACCCAGTCTTCTTAAATCACACTCTCCCAAGTTTAATAAATTCTGTTAGTCCTCAATTTTCCGAGAAAACTAAAATGTGTAACACGAACTATGTAGCCAAGAATAGCAATTTGTTAATAAAGCATCAATTGCTTACTGGGTTGAATTGTTTTCCTCAATATAACTTAATGAACTAGAACAATTTACTGTACAGTAATTCTTACCGGATAGTAATAACCAAGTATGTCTTCTAGCAACTCCAATTAACTGTAAGCTATAAATAACAGTTAAGAAGTTGAATAATACTTAGGTGGTTGTAATTAATTAAAGACGGCTTGCCAACACCGGGACTAAACAACTAAGAGCTCTGGCAATATATTTTAGTTTTCTTGGAACATTTGGAAACTATGAAAACTTGAGTCCAAGGGCGTTGCTCAATATAGAGGAAGTCTGAGGGCTATGAGGGCCCACACATCTACTACTAATAGTAAACCGAAGTTGGACTGGTAAATATTGTACAGCTGGTTTGTCATCTTATTTAAGCGCTTATGTAGGGGCCATATGCAATATGAATCTAACTTTAGCAGGTCCTTAGTTAGCGTTCCCTGATCTCATGTCAAAAAGTAAATAAAATCTTGTAGATCTTGTTGTTATCACTGAATTAAGTAACTCTGTCCGCAAGTGAGAGAATAGGAACTTTATTTACCTCAGGTCAGCCAAGTTGTAAATTACTTAAGAAGTTAAGTAGCTCTGTCCGCCAGTGAGAGAATAGAAACTTTGTTTACCTCAAGTCAGCCAAGTTGTAAATACTTCAGCCCAGAAGTTAAGTAGCTCTGTCCGCAAGTGAGAGAATAGAAACTTTGTTTACCTCAAGTCAGCCAAGTTGTAAATACTTCAGCCCAGAAGTTAAGTAGCTCTGTCCGCAAGTGAGAGAATAGAAACTTTGTTTACCTCAAGTCAGCCAAGTTGTAAATACTTCAGCCCAGAAGTTAAGTAGCTCTGTCCGCAAGTGAGAGAATAGAAACTTTGTTTACCTCAAGTCAGCCAAGTTGTAAATACTTCAGCCCAGAAGTTAGGTAGCTGAAAATCAAAATCATTGAATTAAGAATAAAATAACCCTTATAAGCCAGAGAAATCAAGTCCATAGGTAGGCTATATTTATTATCTATAAAATGTCAACTAGTGAATAAAAAAGAATCGAATAAAAAGAGAGAATATATCAAAACTGGAATGGTAAAGAGACGAATGGCCTTCAACGAAATACTTCAAGTAAAGCTCTCTTACATTTCTGTAATAAATCCTCAACCCGGTCTTGGTCAGTAAATGTCACTACAACCCCGCCTTTTTGGATCTCAAACGGGTTTAACCACGACCTGGTTCATAATAGCAAAAAAAGAGACGAGTGGATGGAAATAGAATTGGCGACAAGCCAGTCGGGGCAACCGTTATTCCGCTTGCCTCCAGGACACGACAAGCTCTACAACTTGGACCTCTACGACTGGTGGAGCCATTGAGCCACCAGAAGGAAATAATGTTGAGAGCTCTTTCGATTTAGAACGTCCCAACAATCAAATGAGACTTCATTTTATTAATCGATTCACTTAAAAAGCATTTTGTATATAATTGCCATCAAAACAAACTTTAGAATCACGGAAGTTGATGCGGATTGTCAAACAACTATTATTATGAATGGATATGTATAACAGCTCTTCAGACTACTACTTGCAATAAATTACAACTTACTGTACGCTTTTTACGCTTGCATCATTGAATAAAAATTACTCATATAGAGTGAATAAAAATGAAGTTAAGTGATTTGGTGAAAAAACATCAGTTAATGTAAAGCTTCGAAAATAGTCTTTCCTTTTTGTAGTGTAATATTTTGTCGATTTACCTGTAAAATAACTATGATAACCCTTTTACAGATACCAACAATTAATTGCACTTAAAAACATACGATGATTAGCTGTTCGTCATTATTGGTAAATATTATTTTATTCTTGTAAAAAGTGATCATCAAGACATGGTGTATAAAGTGAATTTGATTGTCACCAAGAGTTAGCTAAAGAATAGTATTTCCTAAGTTTGGACGATTTTTTAACGTGGAAATTCAACTGTGATTTAAAAAATCAAAGGAATTCAACTTTGATTTCAAGTTATCAAAGAAATATGTTTCGAAAGAATTTTGACTTATCAGCGTAAACAAATTGTTCATTATAAAGGTATTGTGAAGATTTGTCCTTGACCTAACAAGGACAAAATAAGGTATATAACATTGTCAACTGATTAGAAATATACACATTGACCGAGCATGTTGAATCTGTCACACTGACGCTTTTTGAACAGTTGAACTTTTGCACTGTACGCATTTTATTTATCAATTAATTGAGAAGATTGAAGGATAGAAGATTTCGATTCCTTTTCAGTATCTGCGTTTTCAGAACAATCTACTCATAATGTAAAGCATTAGTTCTCTGCAATTTGTGCATGCAGGTATTGTATCTTGAAGATAAGTATCTTGACTTTTATATGTACTTCTTTGGTGTGTAGTTTGGTTAAGGTCATTGTGATTGAATATAGTATGTGTTTATCTGTGATTTTGACCTTCCTGGCAATGAACATAAGAAAGGATATATCACGAAAGAATGTCTACTTCTATCATTTGGTCTTTACCATTTACAGTAAGTTGAGTTATATGGCTATTAAATAATGAAACAAAATAATACTTTAACAGCTAGAAGCCACCGGATAAATGTGACAATGATCAGTTGAAGGGTTGACCCCACATTGGATAACTTTATAACTCAAGTTCGAAACCTTTATAACTAGTATTGCATAATTTTTCACCGGCCAATGGATTGGGAAGGGTTAGGGGTAAATCAAATTAAAATACATGGTGTAATCTGATTATAATTATGTATGAATGTCATTTTGTTTATCAAATTCACCAATTATTGGTCAGGTTATTATTGATAACACTGACGTAACACTACAAATACAAAGTGGAACTCTGGGACAAGCTTGCAAAACAGAGACTGTCCCGGTCAAAACGGGATGCATGGCAAACCTATTTATAACCCAAGATGAAAAACTTTAGAACCCATATCGGACACCATTCTAAGACATATAATAGAACATATTGGTGATCTTAATCATCCATTTTGGACACCTTTTTAATCCATATTGTTTGTGTCTAGACAACACAAGTTTGCTGAGGTAAAGTACGGTCTTGTGCGTAAAACACGTCAAAGGTGTCGTAGATACGTTTCTCCAGCCAAACTCCGGCCTGAAACTCTCAAGTGGGCTGGACTTCAGATGTCAGAATGACTGATGGATGTCTGAATCCTTTTCGTCAAGATCAGATATCAGTCGACCTCGGGGTTAACCCACCATCTCCACACTCTCTCTCTCTCCCTATTTATTAGAGTATTTATTCAACTCAGTAATCTTATGCCAAACATTTCTAAGACAATAAATTACAATAATAATAAATGTAGTACAGACAAAATAGAATTTTAACTACTGTATAATTTTACCAAGTTATACAAAATGTAGTTCTTTTAAGGGAGATTATAATATGTTGTTGCTAATATAAATAAATTACGTTATATCCTAGTGGCATTAAGTGTTATTCAAATTCCTGTGCACCAACCGATGCCAGTTTCAAGTATAGTAATATGATTTCTGGTTACATACCTAGAAATTATTTTGATTGGTAAATAGATTTTTTACACTGTAACCGCCAAAAATTTCAAAATTTTACATCGATATACAATTTGAAGTATTATCCGAATATTTTATAATTTTATTTTAAAATATCTATGTTTATTTTAGTAATTTCTCAGTCTAATTAGTTCAATGTGATTTTACGAATCACTTCGTGCCCGTAACCTAAATAATATCCGTTAATCTGAAATATGTAAGAAGAGTAGGATCATAGGCTTAATTTTTATGGTGTTACAATATTACAATACTATATCCATTACTTACTATGTTATTATATTGGAGACTATTTTAAAATAAAGTTTTCATTGCTTGATCATAAGTTTAGTTTTCCGAAATAGCTTCTGTTTATTTATGATTATTACACATTTTATAATAAATAACTAGCTGCGATCGTTGTGGTCTATCAAGTTGTTTATGTGAATAGTATAACAAAGGCTCTCATTGGTTGGTATCGGGATATTCATTTTATACTTTGTTTTAGATAATCTATTTTAAAGTCCTTTCCTAGATCGCGTCTAGACCTTATACAGAATTTGTTGCCGTGTCAAGGTCCAAAGCCTTATAGTTCTTGATTTTTCAAAACCTTGTTAATTTTGAGGATAGCAATTAAATGGCATTAGATCTTCATGGCTTTAGATTTACTTGAGCAATCAAACATTCATTTATCAATTCGTAATTCTGTTGTTTCTTAACATTTTACGCTTACACTGTTAAAAAAGTAGCCCCTTAACTCAAGTAGCACCGTTCCAAGCCCTTTAGGTCTTTGAGATGAAATATTTTAAAACCCTTTCTTAGTACTCATCAAGAGTCAGTACAGATTATTTCTGCCAAGTTGGATGGTCCAAAGCTTATAGTTTTCGATAAACAACTATCAGTCATTTAATAGTTTTGGCTTTTATATATTTTGATTATTTGTTGTACAAATGTTTATCATTTTCATTACACAAGAGCAACTAAGATGATAAACAAAAATTTACTACAAAATTTGTTACTGCAAATTTTAATTATTAGGGACATAAACAACGATCTATTTTTATGGAATACAAAATTAATTTAGGATAACAGCACTTAATTTTATACGACAATGCAACTCCTCGATCTCGTAACTAGTGGCTGGCCTGGTCAATAGAAAGGGTTCAGTCATTTTCTGACAAAAAAGAGTTTTTAAATTGGTTAAAAATGTAACAAAAAAGCATACTTAGTGACAGTTCGATAGAATCCAAGAATTAACATCCTTAAAACTATCAATGACACACTATTAGTTGGGTGAAAAGGCCCTGCAGGATGCAGACTGGGCCCGGCGCCGAATTGTAAGTGACACACAATGTTAATATAATGACTGGTCCTACCTCAGTTGTAGACATTCCAAGCCTTGATTGTTATGAATGCCAACACACGAAGCCCTCAATTAAAGAAGGGCCCTGCGTAAGTTGGTAGGCGTGTATTTCCAGTAGCTCGAGGCCAGCCGATAGTTTATTCATGTTTAATTTAAACGACCGAACCCCGGGGATCAGCCCTATACCCGCGTCAAACGTAGACAATTAAAAAAGAGCCCTTCCCTCATCTCGAGTCGGATTTATGTAAATGAACTAAATATCTAATTTTCTGTAAATAACAGGTGCTGTCCAGAAGAAACACGCGATCCGAGGTGAAGGTCTGCGGTAAGGCGAGGGAGTCCGACGTAAGGAGGAGTCAAGAGTTTCGGGGATTACAAAGTTTTGAATTAAATGTTAGGTATACTCTTGTTTAAATTCTAAACCACAAATAAACGGTATTTTTATTTGTTTTTGTAATGATCTGTCGAATAGAAAAATCATGACTTGAAGAAATAAATCAAATTTTAAATAACTACAGAAATGTATTTTTATTTATCCATTTAGAGTTTATGGTTATGATAAATTTCAAACAACCCTTACTTGTTTGCAGCATATTCTTCTCTCTATCATATTTTAATGAAATGAAAAACGTCTTTATTTCCTATTTAAGAGGCGAATTTAGAACTGCAAAGCTCTCTCTACCCCTTAACCCCAATTTTAAAATTGAGGTTTAAGTTTAATTTTATGGAAATCTGTTAGCTATAATTTAATTGATGTAAATAAAAATTGTAGGGGCCAGGAAATGAAAATATTAATAGCGAATTATGTTAAATTGAATCGAGAAGAAAAAAATAGTAGAAAACCAAATGTACAGCAGGACTATCAATTCTATTAAGTACAACTAGAGAACACAAAGAAGTCATTTTGCAGAAAAATAAAATGCACAGATACTATAACAAGGAAGGGATCCTACCAAACTGGAGGAAGGTAAACAAGAAACTTAAATAGTCTATAGAAATGTTTAATTGGAGATTAAAACTAAAGGGGACTTGACTAATGTCACTCTGAAGAAAGAAAACTTCCGTAAGAAATAATCCTTTGGAGATCTTTTTAAGGATTAGGCCACCCAAGAAAAGAATAAGAACAGAATCGACTAATGTCGGTAATTTATGTTGATTTAGAGATGAATGCCCAACATTCGTTGGGTCAGCCGCGTGACCTGAACGACGTGATAATAACCCATCAAGACGCGTCCAGACAGCCTCTTATCAAGTCGTTGTGGAAACTCCATTACGAAATATGCTAATGAGTGAGAAAAAAGTGTAAAAGACTTCTAAAATCAAGTCTAACTACGGGACACCCCTGCACACTTCACGTGCCAACAAGCACTCTGTCTCGGTTTATGTTAACGTTTGTAGGTCAACTATAGTACATATAACAATTTAAAAATAGGTACTTCATAAAAAATATTTTGTATTGTTTTTGTTAATGAAATTTTTAAAATTAATTTTGTTCTTATGAAATGGCTCTTTGAAAGGCTATTTGTAATAGAATTTAGAAAAGTCCTTTCTTAGTCCACATATATGATTCAAAATCTTTGATTCTTAAACAATATCTGAGACGCCGACACAACTTTGTGCGTATTTTAAGGTGAATATTAATGATTACAGGAGAGTAGTGTACCTGTCACTATAGACATGCCTAGCCTATTTTTTTAAAGTTGTAGGTCATGGTTAAGATTATTTAATTCTATTTTTTTTTTATATATTTGGTTTATTTATTATTTAAGTAATGTTCAAATTGTTCTAATCTTATTAACTTCTTTTTCAGATGTATCTTATTCTAGGCTACTTTTCACGATTTTTCCTGACCTTACCTTTTGCTATAATTGTGTATTTTCTTATTGGTTAAATTTTTGTTTTTGAATCTACCTTAAACTAATTAATTTCTTATAAAAAAACTTGTCATTTTTGTTAATTTAAATTTTTAGGTAAAACTCACTTTTGGGTATTTTATTAGTTAAGGACATACGCTGTTATATTTAAATTCTGTGAATTTTTAAAATATTCTAAATACCTTTTTGATTTCATTTAGGCAGCCTTCCATTTTAATTATATTTTTTATTTTAAGTTTTGTGTTTTCTCTCCTGTGCGGGGCTGCATTAATTTTTGGGGCCGTTTCAGCTTTTGGCTCCAGGGTCCGAGAGAGGAGATGGATCGTCACCTGCATTGCCTTCCACCTTGATGTCGCCTGGGGACTCAGCTGAGGACCTACAGGCTGGGCCTTCTTTTCGGCACAGAGGAAGCTACCACTTTCATTCCTCCCTTCCTCGCTGTGGTTTTCTCCGTTTTCCCAGGCAGAAGTCTCCAGCATGCAGGTGACAACTTTTCATATTTTCTTTTGTTCTGATACCTCCCGGGCACCTAGCAAACTTTGTATTGTGTGGTGCTGTTGTAGTTGTGTGTATGTGTGTTTTTTTTTAGGGGTGGGACTTTTGTTTGAAGTGAATTTTCGTTTTAAGGGAGGGGTTTTCTGGGTTTCAAAAGAGAGTACCATTGATTTTATTTTTTTTATATTTTTTAAATTTAATTTGTTGTTGCTTGCTTTTTTAACTTCCCATTCCCATTAGGAACCACCCAGTTTTGCCCTCTGAATTCGGTGTAATTATTAATTGGAATCTTTTTTTGATTTTTTTAACTTTTCTAAATTGGCCTAACCTCTAAATTACTTTTCAGTTCCCGAGGCCTCGGATAGTAAAGCTGCCGTTGTTGTATGTATAAATTATTTTGTTAGTTTTATTTATGTGTAGATATTGTCAAGAATTTTTTCTTGTTATTGTTTTCTCTTGTTTATTCGTAGTTGTATTTGCTATTTATTTATTTATTATTGTTAAAGTCAGACCGATATTGTTGTTTCCTAGTTATTTTATTGTTATATTTTAATAGTTTTTTATATTTTTAAGTTTGTTAATTTGTTGAGTAGACCTAGAAAAAAAATATTATTATTAACTCAAGAATGGAAAACCGCCTAATTTTTTATAGATGTGTTTGACTTTGAATTATTTTGTTATTTAATTTTTTTTAAAGTAATTTCAATGTTAACTTCAAATTTTAATTAAATAATTTTTTTGAAATAAAAATGAAACGAAACTTTTGTTTTTTTCTGTGTCTTCCTGAGTCCGGTGCATTCGCACCCATCCTCAATGGGCCTGGAGTTTTTTTGTGTGCTACGGTGGGTTGCAGTAGGATGAGTGTGGGTGACTTGTGTAGTCTGATTACTAACTGAGTTCGACTGTTCCTCATAAAGGATCATTTATCAATAGCCCAACAGCCAGGGCAACTAACTAAGCGACCTACAGTTTTACGTGGAATCCGAATCACCTAGTGTTGGTTAGATTTTCAGTAAACTGACAAGCCTGATAAGTTCTCTCCCTTACACAACATCCGGACACTTGCCTTATCAAGCAACATGTACCCTCCAAACTTCTCTATCAGTGTCTACGCTGATGGCAATGATTGAGCGGACGCCTAGTCAGTATTAGAGGACCGAGAACCTATCGCTTACAATCTCCACAACACTTTGTCCCCAAGTAGCTGGGTTACAGCATTGTGCCACTGCAATCCATCAAAAATGTCAAGTTATTTAAAAGTAAAACAACAACATTTTTAGCATAGTCCATATTTAACAGCTGTTTTATAATTTTAAAAATTACATGGTTTGAAATCCTCACAAAAAACAAGCAATCATTACCATAATAGACATTATGAACATAAACATATATTTTATATGTTAATTAAAACACTGTAGTGACATAAAGTCAATGGGTTTTATAGCGCCAGTGGGTAGAGTGCAGATAACCTTTTTAATTGTTTGATAAATTTTCTCACCAACCTTGGCCCTTAATCTTTCAAATGAATCTCTTTCAATTCCTGAGTTCAATACCACTGTACGTGTATGGGTGGGCGGGTGGGTCAATACCACAGTACGTGTATGGGTGGGTGGGTGGGTCAATACCACTGTACGTGTATGAGTGGGCGGGTGGGTCAATACCACTGTACGTGTATGGGTGGGTGGGTAGGTCAATAACACAGTACGTGTGTGTCACACCCGCCGCAAGGAACCGTTCAGCTCCTTTTCGGAACTGAAATTATCATTGTATATTTCTCGCGAGCCGATTGAGGTCTATTTTGTTTTTAAATCTATACTAAGCCTGTATGGGTGAACGGGGGGGTCAGTATAGTTTCTTACCTCTAGAAACGTCGTGTTGTCAAAAAACACTGACTCGTTGAAAAGTCCACTAAATTTAGAATAATATCTCCAACAATATAAGTGTTAATGCCATATGCTGATATTAGTAACATTCTTCTATCATCCCCTCTGGTCTGAGGATGGTAAAAGAACGTGGTTTATCACCGTAATACCTGTGCATTTTTTTATTTGATATTACGTTTTTACTGTGTGGTGTTCAATAGTTTTTAGGTCGATCACCATAATATTTTCCTTGTATTGTATATTGATTGTAATCTTATATTGTTCCTGGTTCGAGAACTGTAGTAAGAACCGACTCACTCATGGAATTAAATATACTATACATAAATAAATGTGTATTTTTAAGCATGTTGGATGTATAATAAAGATTTTCTGTTTTTTCATATTTAAAGAGTACAAAATTTGAATTATAATTTATTTTTTTAAATTTTGGTGACAGGTGGTAACATACTTCGAATATATCAAACATAATGTTATTGAAATAAATGCATAAATAGTTGGCTTATCCATTTAATATTGCTCTTAAGGCCAACCACTCCAGCCCCCCCCCCAATTTTTACTTGAGTTCAGTGCCTTTTCGAGTGTAGAAATCTGTGTGACCTTGGCTATGTTCACGACTATGATTACTTTGTATCTAACTCTATGATTACTGTAGTAGTAGAAACTCGACCTTGTCAGTTAAACTGGTGGAAATCACATTCCACTCTCTTTGTTGGCAACGTATTCAGAGGTTTCAGTTGAGTGGTAATTGAAAGAAGGATAGGCATAAGCGTATACAAGAGTGTCAATCGTTAGTATACAAACAGCGTTGCTCAACTTTTTGCTGGCAAAAGAAGATCGGAGCTTTTTAAATTTTGAAGACAGTTTATAAATTCGAAAATAAATGCAATTTCCATCTTGACGTGAGCTGCTCCTAAGGAATACAAAATAAAGACTAAAAAATTGAAGTCCAAATGGATTTCCAAAGGTGGGCTGTGTTTTGAAAAAAAAAATTGATTTTTTACTCAGAAATTGGGAAGCAATTTGTAGAATTGAACAGATTTTTTCAAAACTACAAACGGATCGATAGAAAAGTCATTTAAACTGCATAAGCTTATAATGTTAACGCTTTGCTTACGTCGAAAAACATCTAAAAAAAAGAAAAAAACCACACACACGGGATATCTTCAAAAAAAAAAAAAAAAAAAAAAATAAAAAAAAAACAGGCAAACTAATTGAGTCACAGATCAAAATAATAATTTTCAATGGCCCTTTTACTAAGGATAGCTGATGCGTTTAACTAGTACTTTTCCTCAGTTGGATCTGACCAAGGACTTTATCTACTACGTAGTCAGCATGTCCCTCCCTTCAATATCGCTCCTAAAACAGTGCTCAAAGTATTATGGGGGCCGCTTGAACACCTCATTAATCCCTCTTTTCTCTCTGGAATTATTCCCTCCTCTCTCAAAATGGGCAAAGTCATTCGAACTCTCAAGAAGGGCGATCCTCTTTCCACTCAAAGTTACCACCCCATCTCAGTGGTTCCAGTTTTCAAAGATTTTTTTGAAAATCTCTTTCTTTCCCGGTATTTTGAATTTGTTGGACAAGCACCATATACTGTAAGCTAAATAATTCGGATTCCAAAGCAGCAAATCGGCAGGGGTTGCAGTCATACGTCTAGTCGATGAAGTAGTTGAAGGAATTGAAAGTCGAATAGATACTTTGTATGCATTTCAGGTGTCAGATCGGGGACAGTAAGGTTGAGCTATGGAGTTTCTCACGGCTCCATACTTAGCTCTTTACTCTTCCTGATCTACGTGAATGATGCTAGTTCATCCGTACATGACTCCTTTTTTTAAATCAAAACCACAAGAACTCAAAAAATGCCTTTTATTGTCTTACGATTGAGTTGTGTCGGTGTCTCATATGTAAGAATGTAAGATTGTCATGTAGACCATGTTTGTTCTTTATGTAATGAGAATATTGCCCAATTTATAAACGGATGACGGCATTGTTATGATGCTGTGGGGAGGTTGCTCCAGCTCAATTTTTGTCATCCTTTTAGTTCGAATAAAATAACTTTGGTGCCGGCGAACGGCCACGCGCTGCCAGTCTGAAATGATAAACCATGAGATGTTGCGATATATACCGTTATGTTACTAGAAGCAGGGACGACTAATGAACTGTGAAACAGGATGGAAGCTCACGAGTGATTGACTTCCCGGACAGGTATTCAATTTGTCAACAAATAGCCGAATTCGACCAAAAGTGGTCCCAAGCAGGAGGCATTTAATACTCGTCTAAAAACTACATTGACCACACACGCATTCATGGCACACAAGTGGGAGACCTCGCAACTGACCAAGGAAAGGGTGGACAAATTAGAGTTAAATGAGAGAGAGTATGCAAACATTTGGAAGGGATTTCAATCTATAAGAGTGAGCAGAAGATTTTAGCCAAACAATGACGTTTGCCATAACATTATAACATTTTATGTAATTAAACATATTTATTTATACATATTTAATATTTGTTTTACAATTCATTAATTGTAAACTTTTGTAAATTTTGTTTTTGTCTTGATATACTTTAATAAATTACCTTAATAATACAGTATATAAAAAGGAGTTATGAATTTTATACGTTTTCAAAGCAGCCTTTCCTAATGAACCCTATACAGAGCCACCTGTCATCTCAGTGGACTCACTAATTAATTGATAGGTTATTTTTAGAGGGTATCAAAGGAATAGTGTACATTATCCTGTACATTTTATTTTAATTATTTTTATGAAAACATTTGTTATTGACCAAAACCAGGACACAAGACCGTTGGTAAATTACGTCGTGCCCTCTTGAAAAGTGGTTCCGTACTTGGCGAAATGTCATAGACATCTCAGAGGCCACACATTCAGTCGAGAATGCAGCAGATTGCTGGAGGATGTTTATGAGGAGGAGCGTTAATGACTGGCCGTAGTACGGGCTACCGGACTGTTGACCCTGGCAGCACATTGGCATTCAAGGCTGCAGTTTTATTCGTGACATAAACGTTGTCGCTGACATGTGAGATCAGAGACTCGTACATCCGAGAAACACCGACCAACCACGAGAGAGACAGGCAGCTTCCTATGACCTCTTCCACCGTTCACATATGATTCGAGACAAACATTGTCGCTGCGGCTGACATGTGAGATTCGTACACCGAAGAACGCTGACCAATCATGAGGGAGATGGGCACCTTTATTTCATTCATATGTCCTTTTTTGTATAACCTCTCACCTGTCCATGCTCAATCGTCACACATTTCATTGTAAAATTTATTACACATTTTCAAAAATTAAAAAACAAGTTTAATTTTTACCATAAATTAGGAATAAATTTCACGCAAACATTTTCTTACATAGATGAAATAACCAATAATTCTTTATAACAATTATTTGTTTGAAGGTGATTCTAACTTCTGTAGAGTAACTTGGGATTGCTTGGATTGGAATTTATCAGGATTTATCAGACTCCTCCAATATATTTTGCTCATTCAACATAACTTCCCAACTTAGTTATCATGCTTTTCTTCGCTGTCACTGTAGACATATATATCATTAAACCAAATTAATATATTTACTGGTTTCAAAGTAACATGTAATTATGCAGATACTAAACATAATGGTTCAGGTGCATTACTCAATCCAAATGGAAATCAAGACAGCGTCGCACTCCAAGAAGAGTTGGAAAACTTCGAAGACGAATTTTCTGTTAAAGGTCAATGATAAAAACCTTCCAATAAATCAAACACCGAGTAGAATTATATTCCTGCTATCTTTGACACAATATTTTTAACGTTGCCATTAGTTTAGGTTTTCGAACATATATTAATTTAAATCTGATGGATCCAGTAAGTGTGAATCTTTTTATTAAACTTTTTAAATATATTCATCCTATTGAAGCATACTCTGGAACAATTTGATCAACTTTCAAAATAGCTTTATTTTCACTAACTTATCAAACTCTAATTTCAATGTTTCCATGAAACTGTGAGGAATTTTGGATGGAGAATGTAACATTCCATTTCATTTCGGTTTGGCAGACATGTCACACTCATTAGGTAATTTGCCGTAGCCTTTAAAAAGTTTACAATAATTTTTGAAAAATTGTCGGATTTTGTCTTCTTTGATATAATTAATTCGCTTAATTATTTTAAGGCCTAATCAACCAGGTAAAACAAAAAGCATGGAATCTTTTACAACTACCATACAGTTTTGCGTCGATGGAATACTTTTATACTCATTCTGCAGATTTACAATTCCAATGTGCTCTACTGGTATATTTACGTTTTGTTATCAACTCTTTACAAAAATATTAATTGGAGTGAGAACCAGCTTTTCATCTGAATTAATTTTCTTAAATGTACTTAGTGGTAACACATTCACATCAGCTCTTGAGTATAATTTACATTTCACAAACCTATTCTCAATTTTCCTAGTATTATCCCTTACAACACTCGCTTACAATACTCTCTATTCGTAACTTACCGTGCGCTTTACAGTCATGTTCAAATCGATAAAGTGATCCTTGTAGCCAACAGGCAAGCAGCTAGCTTCAGACGCTTCTTCAAGTGATTTTAGTAGCATTTATAACCCAGAATTGCTTGCAAAATTATTTAATATGTCACATTTCCGGAAAAGAGAAGACATTGTCAAGCCCATGACTAGTCTGGCACCTTTTACAATCAAGCGAATAGTTTTTTGTTGCACTAGACTCGACCTTAGAATTACTAAAAGCTATAAGTTTTAAACCTTGAATTCTACTTTGCTCACTAGTGTAACAAAGGAACCTCTTGCAAATGTTGTCACATGCACTACGAACTATTTTGTCTCTTAACATTTGATTTTCCAGAGTCTCTGTGCAATTTTTACTAAAGTAGACACAATGATTTACCTTTCAGAAACAACATTAAGTCTAAGACAGGACATTTGTCTCTTAACATTTGATTTTCCAGAGTCTCTGTGCAATTTTTACTAAAGTAGACACAATGATTTACCTTTCAAAAACAACATTAAGTCTAAGACAGGAAATCTGCCAATAGCCTCTAAAACTTTATCATATTTATTGCTGTCTTCTTATGTTGGAAGTGTAAACACTAATGTGGTCGCTTCGAGTCTGAATAAGTTCTTTGGTGTAAATTTCACTCCATCCAAATATCTATCATAACCAGTAACCCCAAAATAATCTTCGAAAGAGGTTTTCCAAAACTATTCATTACCGATGGTTGCAATGTGCAAACGTAAGGTGATACTCCCCATTACTGCTTATCTATAAAAATTATTTAAATTCTTTTTATAATACCATTTTTTTACTACTCCATGCTAAAAAATAATACATTAATAACTTTAAGAATAAACAAATATTTTCTGAGGTGATATCTAAGTTCAAGGACAATAACCAGCTGATCATTTTATCTACAATCTGAACAGAGGAAGTGGCTGAATGTGGGGACAAAACAGAGGTTTGTACATTCGAGGAACACTTACCAACCATGATAGTCAGCGGCTATCACCACTCCACATTTCCTTGCACACATATGCTTCCTGAGAAACCCCCACCCCTAAATAGATTCTCTATGGTTCTGTCGTCGTCATTGCACACATAAGGGAGACCAGTTCTCCCAATCGCCCCAACCAGTACCTCCCACTCACTCAACGTGAATATTGGGCAAATGGATCACCTCTAACGCTGAAAAAGTTATGACTAGCGATCCAATCTATAGTAGATACAACCTACACGTTGTTCTAAAGCTTCCCCAACAATCTCCATGTAAACATGTATTTTTATACCATACACATGATTGAAGCTTTCTTTTTATATTTACTTTTAGCCCACAGTTAACAATTCTCTATAAATAATAAAATTATGTAAAATAGTATTACGTTATAACTAGTTTCATTCAAAATAAGAATAGATAAAAAAAACATCAAATATTATAAAGAAATACTGAAGTATTCTAACCTTTTCCTTGTTGGTCATCCAGTTGGCTTCTCAGTTTTTGTACGGTGAGTTTGGTAGAAACACGAGAGCATGAAGGAAATACTATACAACATGTGAAAAATAATAAAAAACATGGACTTTAATTATTATATATATATGGCCTTCATCTTAAGCAAGTAATTTGACATCTTTGAATCTGTTGATTTGGCGCTTATTAACTGAAATATAGTAAATACGAAAAAGATGATTTGTTTTACCTTAAAGTAGACAGATGTTACCACTGTACGTGTATGGGCGGGTGGGAGGTATGTTACCACTGTACGTGTATGGGCGGGTAGGAGAAATGTTACCACTGTACGTGTATGGGCGGGTGGGAAGGTCGTCACCTCTGTGCGGGTATGTGTAGGTACTGCACGTGTATGTTTTGTGCTGATGAAAGCCTTTAAAACTTAATGAAGTGTGAACTAACTAACCAGCATTAAAGTATTTAACTGATGTGAAGTGTACTAAATAATAGCTATTAAAAGAAGACAATTGGAATATTTGGCATGTTATAATAATATACATGATGTATTTTGTACTAATAACAGTCATTGAATCAAATACCTAATGTATTGTGCAGTAGTGTTTACTGTTATGGTACGTTTAATGTTCATTAAAGTTGATTTGTCATGAAGCGTTCATATGTTATAATAGACATTAAAGCATGCACCTGATGTAGTTTGCATCGCTAACGAACATTTCTATTCATATATGCAGCGAGGAGTTATAGCCGACCCAAATAATGTTGATGGCCCCATAAGACTAGTACCGTGGGCCGTACTGCGAGTGGGACTCCAGTTACGGGCGTCTCCAAGGTGTCGCACCTGTTCCCCTCATTTACATAAACATTAGGTACCGTCCATAACTCTAAGACTGCGCCATCTTTCCATAAATCTCGTATTTCGGAACATGACGGATATTAAAGTTCTCGGTGTCTGGCCGTAAATAATTGTGACTGTGAGTGGGAGTGTGTGTGTGCGTGTGTGTGAATGTGATTTATCTGAGGGCCATGTGCTGGCCGTCTCGCCCTCATCTTATTGCTCTCTCTCCGAATGCAATAACATTTCAAAACAACGACCAGGTCTTGAGGTCGAGCCTGATTGTCTCAAGGCCATTGCGTCCAGCACTCGTGAATTTTATAGCCCTTTTCTCTTTTGTTTCCTTTTCAACTAAACGGGTTCATGCCATTCGTTGATCAACAGTTCCTTATACTCGTATATAGTTCTTGAATTATATTGCATGATATTAATAAAGCTCAAATCAATTTCTTTTAATCTTCAAGTAATTATTTTACTTTCTGGAATAAAAAAATATCAATGTGGTATATCTTGTCAGTTATATTTCTCACACACAACATTTTGTAATACTCATTAATTATTGTAATTATTGTGGAATCGCCTCAACGTAGTTTGATTGTGACATGAGGCTCTCTTTATGTAGTATTATATAATTATTGCGATAACCTTACACCATATATACTACATCGTATTTAAAATTATTATTATTATTATTTTTCACTTACCTGCCCAATCGACCTTGCTAAGTTCACTCGTCGATGAGTTTTATTTGTGTACTGCACACACTTGTTTCGTTATTCATTATATTGGAAATAGATCTCTTTCTTTCACTAGACCAAGTTTTTCCAGTTCTTCTTACTTTCCTAATACCATAGGACCAACTTTTCATTTTATTTTGCCCAAACGTGTCCCTGTTAAAATTTTAGTTTGTTCATCAGTCAATATTTAACAGACCTAACAGTTCTAAACTTTCCCAATAATTTTTACTTTTGAGTTACAGTTCGTGATTCCTTTATTAATGGTATTATCTATTCGCACTGGAAATGCAGTACGGTAAGCCTACATGCAATGCCAATCAAATGGGAGCTTGAGAGCTACAACACTATAAAAACGTTTGAATTTTGAGAAACGTTGTTCTTTTAAAATTTGGAAGGCATCTTCATAGTCAATAGGATTGTATGCCTTTTTACAGTCAGCAAATGTACAAATAATATCTTTGTTACAATTATTTTTATGTATAAGGATTAGTTTAAAATTTAGACTTTGTTCTGGACAGGATATGTCGGGTCTATAACTAGCACGGTGATATGTCGGGTCTATAACCAGCACGGTGATATGTCGGGTCTATAACCAGCACGGTGATATGTCGGGTCTATAACCAGCACGGTGATATGTCGGGTCTATAACCAGCACGGTGATATGTCGGGTCTATAACTAGCACGGTGATATGTCGGGTCTATAACTAGCACGGTGATATGTCGGGTCTATAACCAGCACGGTGATATGTCGGGTCTATAACTAGCACGGTGATATGTCGGGTCTATAACCAGCACGGTGATATGTCGGGTCTATAACTAGCACGGTGATATGTCGGGTCTACAACCAGCACGGTGATATGTCGGGTCTATAACTAGCACGGTGATATGTCGGGTCTATAACCAGCACGGTGATATGTCGGGTCTATAACTAGCACGGTGATATGTCGGGTCTATAACCAGCACGGTGATATGTCGGGTCTATAACCAGCACGGTGATATGTCGGGTCTACAACCAGCACGGTGATATGTCGGGTCTATAACTAGCACGGTGATATGTCGGGTCTATAACTAGCACGGTGTTATGTCGGGTCTATAACCAGCACGGTGATATGTCGGGTCTATAACCAGCACGGTGATATGTCGGGTCTATAACCAGCACGGTGATATGTCGGGTCTATAACCAGCACGGTGATATGTCGGGTCTATAACCAGCACGGTGATATGTCGGGTCTATAACTAGCACGGTGATATGTCGGGTCTACAACCAGCACGGTGATATGTCGGGTCTATAACCAGCACGGTGATATGTCGGGTCTATAACCAGCACGGTGATATGTCGGGTCTATAACCAGCACGGTGATATGTCGGGTCTATAACCAGCACGGTGATATGTCGGGTCTATAACCAGCACGGTGATATGTCGGGTCTATAACCAGCACGGTGATATGTCGGGTCTATAACCAGCACGGTGATTGCCAATTTTGATTTGTAAATATTGCTAAGCTTGATCGAAAAGACATGTTATAGCTTGACATAGCTAGACATATAGCTTGAAGGAGAAAATTATATATTACTAGACTAGAAGGATATATATCTATAATTGTCAACATGAGTTTTGTTTCCTCTTTCACGTAATGTATGAAACACTACAAAAGACGTTACCACGAACGATCACAGGGAGATGCGTTTTATAAGTAGAAAGTAATGAAAAGGAACCAACTGTACCTTTAAAGGAGATAGTGCATATCTTGGAGCGAAGAACTGAGAAGATGAGAGTTGAGATGGCCGTAGAGATGGATCCACCAGGCTTGGGATGTCGATGTTGTCTAGCGATCAATTCGGAGCACAACATAACACTGTTTAGAGTTCATTTTGAATATAATGCTGAGTAGATCGAGAGAAGAGAGACTGAGGAAAAGCAAGATCACTGGTTAATGAGACAAACATTAAATACTATAAGAGAGGTCACGGCAATCGCGACGCCAAGTGAACCGTTCTGCATAGCATCATGAGTTCAACTGGGGTTTTAAGTTTAGGTATACGAGTGACGCGTGTTGACGGGGTTCACACCACCGGTACAAGGATTAGACAATGTCACCTGATATTTGACTTTTGGCAAGTGCATGTGCATAGAGGCCAGTAATATTATTCAAATTTCAATATTGTAACATGTGAATATGTTATGAGTATGTGAGTAACAATTTATGCTTAAGAGATTATAAAAACAGATAAGAGGAACAAACTATTAAATTACTTAATTATGAATTACAAGTAACTATATGTACAGTATCTAATACTAAGTACGGAACAATATCTAAATGTTTGATCCTTTCCATGTCAACTTTTAGTCTTTCTAATTAGTTTAGATGTTTCTTTGTCATGGTTAAACATGCATTTTATGCTTTTTAAGTTTTTTTTTTTAATTTTTTCAAATTCTTGAAGTCATCGTATGTATGATTCTGTATTTTAATGTAACTGAACAGCCATTGTTCCACCTTGGGTATTACCATCTTTTTTGTTACAGGAATTATCATTTTAGAAGGTAGGATTTTTTAAAACTCGTTATGTAAAGTTTTATGGCTAAGATTTGAGCTATGTATTAGCAGTGTCTAATTTGTGATTTATGTTTAAAGGTTTCATATTTTTGTTTTTGTTTGTTGTTGTTAGAGAGAGATCTAAATAAATGTAAGCTTAATTTCGGAATTGTAATGTTGTTGTAGTTCAGTCTGAGTATGTTATTGCTACTCTCCCACTGAGTATGTTATTGCTACTCTCCCACTGAGTATGTTATTGCTACTCTCCCACTGAGTATTTTATTGCTACTTTCCCACTGAGTATGATAATTTGAAATCTTCCAAGATTTCCATTGAGAGATTACCACTTTTTATGTTTAGAGGGTGCCTTTTTTTTAAATAAATTGGCTTTCTTGCAGGCTACGCCAGTAGCATTTTTAGCGTGGAATTCAAACAACGATCTAAAATCGTATGGTAAATTTGCAGAAGAGCTAACCACTTGGATAGCAAGAGATTTTAAGACTTAGACTATATTTTCCAAATGTCAAAAAGTATTTGATTATTTTGGTTTTTCCTTGTATGTGCAGGGAATTTTACAAAATTGTTCTAAATTTTATTTATATATCCAACTAGTTGTTAAAATCAAATATTAACATATTTTTTAATTGATATATTTTTGCCGATCACTTTATTTTTAACCGATTTTTGGATCACGGTCATTGGCTGTGGTTGGGTACTTGGTTGGTTCCCAGGTTGTGTTAGAGAGAGCTTCTTAACCCAAACTACGCGTGGTAAAATAAGACAATCGTTAACTTTATTACCTATAAATGTAAAATTAAAAAACCATTGACGGATTGAATATACAGTTTCTCAATAAGTACAAAGCTTTGGAGCGTGAAACGTAGCCCAAATATTCTTTATAGGCTCCAGTTGCATAGTAAGAAAGGATTTAAAAATATTTTCTCTCAAAGAGCTATAATAATTTACACAACAAATATGCAGACAGAGGCAAATCAGGTTAGGTTAACCGTGCGAATAAGAGAGTTTAGGACGGAGCAACTTTACATAAGAGGTTATTGCAACGATTGGTTATGAAAGGTTATTAATCCAATTATTTATTGATTGCATTAGTTTTTGTCTCGTTTCTGTTTTGCGTTGCTTTAATACATTTTCAAGTAAATGGTCAATTACGTTTACAATAAGTCTATCTATGGCATGGACAGTGCAGTATCACAGATCTGTATATGAACACTGTCCAGTGTCCAAAGTCAGGCTCACCTTATCAATTGAGTTGACCATAACCTGACCCCCTCCCATCTCTCCTCCCGACACTCACATCATCAGTGAGCTCCATCCACCCAAGCCACAACTCGTTCGGTCTCTCATTAAAGCTCAATCAGTGACATAGTCCTCTGTATCTGTTCGTGCTAGTCTTTAAACACAATCCTGCCATTTACCTATATTTCGTCTTTCTTCCCCTTTGATCCGATTAATTGTTTGCCGGCCTCCCAGTGGCGAGAATGGATTGCCATTTTTTGTTGAGTGAAAAGTTGTGAACTAACTGGCTCGCATTCAAGTTAATGATCAAACATAATAATCAATTTGTTTGAAAATAAATTCAAAACAAAATTTAAAATCTCTTGGAATTAGCATTTAAAATATCTAATACACGTGCAGCGAAGCACGGGTACTTGTAGTTAGTATTAGAATAAAACTAGAGCCGATCACATAAGAGGTTCAAGGACAGAACCCAATCTGATGGAAACAACAAGTCTCTGTGGCTCAGTAAAATAATGGAACCCCCTGAACAAGCCGCGGATCCTTCTTTATTGTCCAAGTATCACAGGGCAGTGGGTGTATGATGTCCCAGTGTCCAGCAGACCCTAGCACGTGGGTATCATGTCCCGTGAGTCACCACTGGTCCGACCACAGGAAGCCCTACACGGTCCTGTGACACCCAACACCTCGGTGCCTGTTACCTGGCCCACCACGACAACCCAAGAAGGAAGATTATCATCTGACTCTACATCCATACACGTCGAACCCCTTTAGGCACAATAACAAACTAAACAGGCCTAGCGCACACTAGTGATTGCCTTGCTTTAACATCGAGACGCACACTTAGGGCAATTTATTGCCTTAGCCCTGTCGTCCAGCTATTGAGATCGCATGTGTGTGTACTCTTATTAATCGTCCGAGAAGTGAGCGAAAATATTGAATTTATGCTATGTTTAGTCAAAGGCTTTTGAACGGTCATGTTTTTAATCTTTGGCAACGTTTACATTTTTTTCTGTATATTGAATGCAGTTGAAATTTGGAATGAACATAACGCGAAGATCGCCCTACAAGTTTTCTTTGATGTTTATATCACTATACTCTTCAACTATTATTATACAACAGATGTTTTTTTTTTCAATTTCATGAATAAAAATATATGTCTAAGACACACAATTTTAAATAAAAAACCTAAAGCGAAACTTTAAACACAAACAAAAGCTAGGTCAGTATACTGATCACTAAAAACTACTGAAATAAAAACTGACGAGTAAGCTACTGCCAGTGTGCGCGCACAGATTTAAAACTGTATGTTACATATTTCAGACCGAGTATCGCCTCGCCTACAAATCTGTGACACTCAGCAGATTTTTAGGTTGGTGATAATCTTGATCACATGAATGTGCGGATTCCCATTTAAAGCTATGTTGCACAGTTTGACCGGTTAAATAATTGGTGGACATAGTGTGCGTCTCGCCTTGAGTAGATTGATTTAAAAAAAACTCTGAGGTTAGAGCGGTAACCCAGCTACTAGGAGACTATTTTGTGAAGATTTTAGACCATGGTTACGTTCTCTGCGCCCGATCAATTGTAATCGGCTTCGGCACTATTGGAGAAATCTAGTGTGCCATTGAGTGGTATCTAGGGTTCAGATACTGCCAGGGGAAGACCTGTGTAACAAACTTGTCATTTAGATTGAAATCAGTCCAAAATAGATGTGGGGGCTGATTGTAAGCCACAGGGGGATTTAGTGCTTGTCTAGTGGTTCGGATTCCACGATAAGGTGTATGTCCCATAATTACCCTACTATTGGGTTAGTAATAAATGGTTCCTCATAGAACCAGTCGAACTGAGTAACATAAACTACACGAGTTAAAGTTCATTAGGAACCCTTATATGTTGATACAACAAAGCTAAATCTTTTCATAACTGAGAATGTATTGGGGTTGAAAATTTTACATTGATACTCGACTCGTAGGAAGCTGACGTATTGCCTTTCAAAACTACATATTGAACTTTGACACATTCTAGTATGAATTATTTTTAAAAAGTGTAATTTTAACTTTTACACGTCTGAGGAAGCATTACTTTTAAAACTATAGCTTAAACGATAATTGTGTGATAAACGATTATTCCTTGGGCCTCATGAATTAAAACCAAGCTCTTGTGAGTAGATATCATTGTAGAGAAAAGGAAGAGGTATCTTATAGCAATTGTAAGTTAAAGCAAAAGTGTCCAATGCAATAAAGTCACTATTCCAACTAAAACGTACACTGCTCAAATACCAAATGAGTTACTTTAAACATGTTCAAGTAATAAAGTAGCTGCTAATAATTATAAAAAGTAAATTTTATTCGTTCAACTTTTGATTGATTTTTAAGTTTTTTTCTGATCGTCCAAGCAAAAACTCGAAAGTCACGCAATAGTTAGTACTTTCATTCATAGCATTTTAAAAGGAATAAACGTAAAAATAATATACAGTATGAGAAAGAGCAATGTCTAGCGTTTTCTTGATGTGACTCACGTTCTTTAAAAATTAAATAAACGTTTGGCACTAAACTATAAATTATTTGTACTCAGTGGTCTTTGATATCTCGATGAATTAATCAATATTAACTGTTTACAGGAAATAACTGGTTTTAAACTGATTTTATGCTTTATCATGGGCATTACTGCTTGTTTTGCTTTAAAGACACGTACGTTTATTTTATATCCCTCCCTGTTTCATGTTGGCTAGAACTTCCCTAAGTGGACCGTGGCGATGTGACGCCCGTCACACAACAGGCGTCAATAACGTGCCCGTATCTCTCGCGTGTGATTGATTTTATTAAATGCATCCGCCGACGGTCACTGATATAAATGATTTTTAAATGAAAGGGTCAATCAGAGAGTCAGCGCTGATGCTTTTTAAGCAGGACGTGATGAAGTTTTAACAGTTTTCAACGGCCTAACAATTTGTCCTTCAGCCAGGATGTCGATATGATTGTCACAATTGCCTCTTACTTTAGTTCATACACTAAATAGCATTCAGTCTGATACCTTATATTAGTTATCATCTTTGGAAAATATTCACCATACATTATTGTTCACAACTTACCTTACACATAGGTTAAATGTAGCAATAAGTAAAACATACAAGTATATCAATTAATAATTGGTTCGGGTGATAATACTGAAAGAGTCTACCAGATTTTGAATGTTAATTTTCATAAAAAATATAAAGATAACGTCAACACTAGATTATCTCGTAAACGGAAATGTGCTCCTTAAAAGAAGAGAAAGAATATTACAAATCCAAAAAATTAACAAAGTAAAAAGCACTACTACTAGATAATCCAAGTCAAGTATAGTATTCAAAATTAAGTGAAAAGAACACATTTGGTTTGTTGCTTTTCTGCAAATTCATGCAAACTATTTATGTTTTTTGTTGTATTAACTTCGGAATAATTGCTAATATTTGAACTTCAGTGCTTCATTGTTCCTAATGTACGTTCCTCAAGGTTCTAATTTGGGTCCTCTGCTTTTTATTATTTTTTTTAATGACATACAAAATTGTGTAAAAATAGTCAAATATTACTTTACGCTGATGATTTAAAACTCTTTAAATCCGTCGATAGTGTGCAAGACTGTTATGAGTTTTAACAAGACATAGATTCTTTGATCATTTGGAGCAAAAAACATTTAAAATTCAACATTTCCAATTGCTCAGTGGTTTCTTATACCAGGAGGACACCTAATTTTCAAATAATGTTTGATTATAAAATGGAGGACAACATCTTGGATAGAAAACTATCTATAAAAGATCTAGGAATAATATTTGATTCAAAGTTTACATTTAACGATCATGTTCTTGCAGTATGTAAGGCTTCATATTCATTATTAGGATTTATTACAAGGTCAAGTATGTATTTCGAAAATCCCAAATCTTTAAAATTGTTATTTTTATCTCTAGTTCGATCTAAACTTGGGTATGGGGCATTGATTTGGTATCCACACATTAACTATCTTTCAGACATGATCGAAAACATTCAAAAAAGTTTTTAAAATTCCTGTTTTATAAAGCTTTTGGGTTTTATACAAATTTCATTCCTTATTCTGAGTTACTGGAAATTTTTGAACTTTCTAGCGTGATTAAAAGAAGCAAATTAAATGCATTACTTTTTCTTTATAAATTATTGGATGGGAGCGTAGACAACAATGACTTAGTGTCAAAAATAAACTTTACTGTTCCTCGCCTTGGCTCACGCAATACAGGTTTATTTTTTATACCTTTCTCTAGAACCAACACCTTTTAATCACCTTTTACTCACCTTTGGGGACAAAGTGTTTGGGAGATTGTAGGCGATAGGTTGGATGCTCGGTCCTCTTAATACCGACATGGCGTCCGCTCAGTGGTTGCTATCGGCGTGGACACTAGTCTGGGGTGTCCATGTTGGTTGGTAGTCATTGTGCGGATGTTGTGTGGGGGAGATAACTGAGTATCAGGCTTGTCAATTAGCTGATAATCAGACCAGCACTACGTGGTTCGGATTCCACGTAAAGCTGTAGGTCCCTTAGTTGCCCTGGCTGTTGGGCTATTAATAAATTGCCGTTTCTGAGGAACAGTTGAACTCAGATAGTAACCATACTACATTCATCCACACTCATCCTTCACTCATATAATCATTCATATTCGCCTTAAAATACCAACAACGTTGTGTCGGCGTCTCATATGTAAGAATTGTAAGAATTTAAATAATATGTGTCGACTTTACAATTTATATTGCCGGAAAGTTGACATTTTTTATGATTCCTTTGGTATATTTAGACCTAAATTGAATAGCAAAGTAAATAAATTTTACTTTGCTATTCAATGTATGTAAATAAGTAAAATATGTAAATTGTTTCAGTTTACTGGTTGCATTGTTACTTTTCTATCTACTGTTCTTTGATTGCTATTTGTTGGTTGTCTGTTAATTTATTCAAATTCAAATCGTTTATTTGTCAATTAACAATAGTATATTGCATAACAATGGTCAATTTAATTTAATTATTTAATTATTCGTTATATTTAAATTATTTATAAATCAGTTTCAATTCTATCTATTATATATTTAATTTACTCGTATATAAATTATTATTTACTATATACATATAAGCTTTCTGTTATATTGTGTGCTGAATGCTATATTTGTTCATATGCATGATTTTATTGTTATATAGAATTAGTGCTTTTATGTAATTGGCTGTAAGCTGTATAAAAGCATTCAATAAAGAATTTTGAATTAATCACACTAAAACATTCCATCAGCCGCTACTATATAACGTTAGCTCAACGACATGATCGATGGTAGACCTAGGTTAAACACCATTAACATTCTAGCAACAGTAAAAAGTATATTTGCATGGAGCGAGGGAAAGTCCACCTGACTTCGGCTCTGATAATTACAGAGAAGGAAATCGGATCACGTTACATCGGGCACGATCAAAATCAACAGAACAATAGAGGAATGATTTGCATGGCAATGATGGAAGACGTGACAGTGGGGGTGGGGTCGTCACGAGAGCCCGTCATTCTGGCGGTAAAACACGGGAAGAAACGACAACAGTATCATTACAGGAGAGTTGTGAAATATTATGAGTTTGTAAGACCTAGTGATTCGCATGACAATGATGGAAGACGTGACAGTAGGGGTAGGATCGTCACGAGGACCCGTCATTCTGGCGATAAAACACGGGAAGGAACGACAACAGTATCATTACTGGAAGTTGTGATCTGTTCTAAGTTTGTAAGACCTAGTGATTTGCAAGGCTATGATGAAAGAAAGTGGGGGCCAGAACACAAAATTGCCGTTAAAAGAGAGTTGTGAACTATTCTATGTTTGTTAAACCTGGTGATTTGCAATTATATGACCATTATCATTCGTTATGTCAGTTTTCTACGGTATGGCGGGACTAAGACTGTATGTCATGAAACTAAGATAGCACATCCTGCACAGGATCAACACGACAGAATGTTGGGGAAATAATGCTACTAAACCTATGGTTAGTGCTAGGACGAACGAACGATTGAATGATTTATAAGTCTATTGATGAAAGCGTAAATGGCTAGTGAATAAAAAAATAGATCTTGTGCCAACAATTTAAGGAATGAAAAGTGTGATTCTTTAAAAACCCAAATATCAGTTAAGTTGAAACCATCACGAACGCCATCACGAAATATGAACGCTCAAACAGGCAAGAATAAGGCAATCAAAATATTTTGAGGGTAAAGCCGAACATCTCTTTTACAATACGTTTGTGATCAATCAATTCAGTTAGATATCTTTAAACATTTAAAACCATATGAAAATTTGCCCAATTATCTCAATTTAAGAAATAATAAAAACTATGATAGTCATGACGTGATTAACACCATCACCGTTGTTGAATGTTATTCGTTTGTTAACCCCAAAACTCCTCCTTAGTAGCAGACTTTTTGTGTCAAAGAACTTTGACAATTTATGAATTAAACGCTCATACGTACAAACACCCAAAAACATCATTTTAATCGTTGCATTATAGCCTATATTAGACGAGTCATTAATTATATTTTTGGTGGTGTGATGGTGAGCTAAATGGGTTTTCTCACGGGGAAGTTATGCGAAACAAGGCGGGTTATCAGTTTGCCCTGCTCTAGTCTCGTCCGTTTCCATTTATCTGTCAGCTGACTTTTTCACCCGCCTCTAGATGATTTAAACTGCGACCCCACTTTTAGTTAGGCTGGCTGGACAGTTTTTTGTGGAGACAACACTGAAATGTCACAAAGTAATAAAAAAAACATGTCTCCTTTTAGAAAATAATCAGTATGAACAGTACCTGTCGATGCGAACCGGGATCTCCAGGTACAACAGATTGATGACTGGCAGATTGTAGACTATTTCTAGTCTTACGAGAACAAAATTTAGTAAAATTCAACACCTTACAATTGAATCTCTATTAAAAATATTCTACAATTTGTTTAATAAATGTCAATTTTGTTTGTGTTACTTTTTTGACAGACTGTTACTAAGACGTTATAATATTCAAAAACACTATGATGACCTGCAAATAATATTTCAATATTTTCAATAAAGGCTTAGGGACAATTTTATATATTAAATTTTAGCCTTTTACTCAGCTGGAGCTTTATGTATACAACACTCACTATTATTTTTCCTTCTCTACTATTATTATGGTTCTTAGCAGAACACATTGAAGTAGATGCCCAAGTAAGTGTGTTTGAAAATATTGTTTCCCCAAAATACTCTGCTATTTTGCAATTGTAGCAAGTTGCCTTACAATCCTACTCGATTTATCAATCTTCTTTTCATAATATTTGGGAGTCTAAAACTCAAATAAAAGTTTTTCGTTCATATTTTGGAGGTTTGCTCTAACTACAAAATAAATTGTGGTGTTTAAAACATCAATTCTAACTAACACGAATAAAAAGTGCTCTAAACGCGTGTTCCCAAACGGTAAGTACCCATAAATACTGAAGAGATGCCAGAATGTGTACGACAACAGTATGGACCAAAGATGCCATAAAGTACACAAGACAGTTTGATTGAGTTGGGGTTTTGGGTCTAATCGATCAGTCGTGATGGTCCAGTCGTGCTCGACCCCGGACCCTCTTGATTGCCACATCCAACACTCAAATTAGTGCCATTTAAGCTGGGTAATACGAGACTGATGCTAATTGGTTGGGAACTCACGTGGTAGGAATCGATTGACAAATGACTCGTGTTACTGACAACAATATTCATTAAGAAAACGTCAAAGCCAAAAGGCTCTGGTTTGTTTACAAGTGGGATGAAGTTAGATGTCAGAGATCATTAGAATGCGAGTTGGACTTATCTAAGACTTAGTAAGTCTACAAATTAGTACTCTATGTTGGAAGTCAATAGGAAACTGTGGTTCTCTTTATTAAGTACCGTAGAGAGATGAATGTAATATATATACATACTCCAACTCTCATGGCCATCGATAACAATCAGTGGTATTTGGCCTCGGCATCGATCTGGCTCTACTTCTTCGATCTTCCGCCCTCCTCCCTTACCGTTATCTTATTCATATCCAACAGTGCCTCGTCCTTCCACCTTTTCATTGGGCATCCAGGAGGTATTCTTCCAACTGGGTTTTCTTTCCAAACTTACTTAATCAGGGCTGCCTTATTATATATGATATGTCCAGCCCACCGAAAAGGCCGTCACTTGGTTTCGGCTACAACTTCTGGTGCCTTATTCCTTTGTTACATTTTATTCTTCATGTCGAATTGTCTGTATGAGCCCAAAAACTTCTCTAAATATTTTGATTTCAAAAGTGACAAGCACCTCATCTGTATTTATGTCAAGAAACCATGACTCTGCTTCACACAGAAGGATTGATCTCGTCATGGTTTTGTAAATCTTAATGTGTGTTTGGATAAATAAAATTGTCGATGACATAAGTTTTAAAATAATGCACACGCGCTTCTAATAGCTGAATTTATTTCACAATGAATTTAAGTTCTTTCAATAATGTGGGGTCTCTGATTATGGTGCCAAGGTATGTAGTCTAGTATAAATCGTATAAAAGCGTCCATGCGATAAACCCTAATGTCAAACCAGTTACTATAACATTCCAACTATATTGAATAAAAATGAACTGCTACTAATTTATAAGCCTAGTATTATTATCTTGGTTTCTTTAGGGAACAATTCTCACAGTGTAAAATGTTTAAAGGATATTCCATGGCTGTCAATATGTTGTTTCGTAACAATTTAGAAGGGGAGGACAATCGATTAGCAGTCCAAATGATGCGTAAGGATACATTCAACGAAAAGGACAAATATAACTGTATTATAAAGACACATTTAAGGATTTATACTAGACAGTGATTGAAATTGTTGATTGAAGTTAGGGATGTGCTTAATCAGTGTAGAAGTAGCAGCTTATTAAAGTAAGCAGCTCAGCTACTGAAAGGTTTAGTGAGAATATCTGATTTTCGTCAGCAGTTATCCTCGTCTAATAGTTACAGAAAGCAGGTTGACCAACAGCAGTAAACAGTAAGCGCTTTTCTATATTAGTTTATGTCTATTGCGATGCTGCAGATGTGAACTTCAGATGTGAAAT
Organism: Stictocephala bisonia; assembly: GCA_035578905.1. Lineage (NCBI taxonomy): Eukaryota > Metazoa > Arthropoda > Insecta > Hemiptera > Membracidae > Stictocephala > Stictocephala bisonia. The sequence goes on along the minus strand of JAQJVL010001208.1, from coordinate 10,743 downwards.
ATGCTGAAGCAGCTTAAAAGAAGCTGGTTCATCGAAGTAAGCAGCTCAGCTTCTAAAGAGTTGAGTGAGAATACCTGCATTTCGGCAGCAGCTATCCCCACCCAACAGTTACAGAAAGCAGGTTGACCAACAGCAGTAAACAGTAAGCTATTTTCTATATTAGTTTATGTCTATTGCGATGCTGCAGATGTGAACTTCAGATGTGAAATATGTTGAAGCAGCTTAAAAGAAGCTGGTTCATCGAAGTAAGCAGCTCAGCTTCTAAACAGTTGAGTGAGAATACCTGCATTTCGGCAGCAGCTATCCCCGCCCAACAGTTACATAAAGCAGGTTGACCAACAGCAGTAAACCGTAAGCGCTTTTCTATATTACTTGCTGTCTGCAGCTCTCTTGTACTGTTAAGATGCACTGTTACTATGCACGATATACTTTGAATTAAATGTTCTATTAATGGAAAGGTAAACACAAATATTAATAAACTATCTTCAAGAAAATGTATAGCCTTTGTCGATTTTCTGTAACTGTTTGATATGTATGTGTAACTAATCTACTTGATCGTATAATTTAATTAAAAACAAGTTTAAAGCTGGCTAAGCAATTTTCAGTCAACAACGGTATACGGAAGTAACGCTCCAATATGTGTGCTGAAACTGAGCTAAACTGCTTTTAATAAGCAGCTTAATTAAGCAGGTATTACGTTTATGTATAACAGTTCAAAAGATTTGCTCATGACAAATGACAGGAAACGGTTTAAAAAACACTTAAAAAGATTAGTTAATAAAAAAAATTCATATACACGTTTAATGAATTCATGGATGAGCGAGTAATGGTTTAGGAGGATTATTTGTAGTTGAATAGTTTTATCCTATGTTTGGACTAAGAGGTGTATGATAGTTAGTTACAACTGAATTTTTGTTGTAATCTATATACAAATATTTACTTGTCTTAACCCCTAAATATTACTAAACATTTAGTGACGCCATTCTTGAATTGTGTACAGGTATTCACAGTTCTCTGTGATATTTGTCCAATTGTTGAATAAAGAATATTTGACTGTGACTCTAAGCTACACAATTACAGCAATACTGTGGACAGATAGACATGAAATTTGTACGTAAGTACCACATGAAAGGGCGAAACTATTATCACATTCAAATTGTTGTATGGCGCACTGACAATATCTGATGTGGCTCATACAAACACCCTGAAGCGAAGGCACAGAACAACTGACAGCATAGACATATTTTTATTTCACTATTACTTACAGTAACCAGGGAACAATAAAATAAACAAAATTAAAGGACGGTTCCATTTCATGCTTGTTGTTATTACATGTTCCACCTTATTGACATTATTTTCGTATTAGCTGTAATGAACTCAGTTTGGGTTAGGCTGTTTTCAGTCTTAATAACAGGAAACGGCAGCATAAAAGATCATATAGCTTTAAAAATACATCAGAACCTACATGTAAAAGATTCTCAACCCGCTTCCAACGCCTTCGCAGCGCTGAGACAATCCAAGGAAAAAAGAAAAATGCTATGGCTATAAACAACCCAAACGAGACAAAAATGGGAGATGGTTTCAAATAACAGCTTTTAGACTGGGCATATTTTAGCTGCCGGAGTATAAACTAGCTGGGCAAGACAGCTGGTGACACGGGCAGAGACGGAGAGCCCGGTGATGTTAAACACCGCGGTCCTTGCCGTCAGTCACATTAGGTAGATAAAACATAGATTACACTACAAGACTTCAGGAGGACGTTCAGTGTTCTTGCCAGGACAGTAGCAACGAAAGGAATGCAACGCTTCTCCTCCCAGAAACTGTTTTGTTGTTGCCACTTAACCTTTCACCTTTTTCAGTTCAGGATCCAAAACGTCCACTGGACTTCATAGTCAGTAAATCTTCAAAGACCAAGAGAACACTCAAAGGATATGCTCGGTCTACTAAGAGATGACCAAAGAGGACATGGCAGGCTAACCAATCTTACAGCGACCTCGACAATAAGTACATTTGAGAAGGCTGGCAGTGAAATTCGCGATGTCAGTTCATAAATTGTCAGAGACATTTTTACTGGAGGATGGCGATTTAGCGTGGCAGCCAATAAGACACGTCCTATTGACTGGTCGTAAATCTCTCTGGAGTGGAGGAGTCCTTGGAAGGGTTGCCTTGAATTCAGAACAAATCCCACTCCAGAATAGGAGTTTCTTTTTTGTTTTCTATGGTAACATTTGTCAAATTATGTATGTATGTAATATAAAAGATTTTTTTGTTCTTTTCCAGTTATGAACTGGATATAAAACTGATAGTTTACTTATTTTCTTGTTTGTTTTCGTTTGATTAAATATGTTCCTGAATATTTCCTTCTTTGCACGGCGACTACGTTCTCCAATTAATCTCAGCTTTGTTTCAATTTTTGCAGATAGACCTTTATCAAAATTATCGATTAATTTTCAGCGGAATTGTGGTTTAGGCTCACCTATACTTTCTCACACAAAGTAGACCTACTTTCAGACCATCCTCTCTCCCGCACACATACGCGGAGTTTTCTGACCACTCACACTCTCCTCTAATACAGTGCTTTTGGCTTATCCACATTTCCTTGCTTACAGTACTTTTAGTGCATCCTCCTCTTCACATAGAGATTTCGATGCTCCCACTCACCCTTCCTCAAAGACAGTACTTTCGGACCAACCCACCTTTACTTACATATGCTGCTTTCGGACTAAATCCCTCACACATGGCCCTATTGGCCTACCAAACCTCCCTCACACATAAAACTATAGAGCCATCCACCCTCCCAAACTGGTAACTAGCTTTTACTTTGTGGTCTCAATTTAAAATTAAAGATACATCAGTACATAGACCACACACTTGGGAATTAATTCTCTGTTGTGACTAAGATACAATTCATTAATTAAAAATGAGATAATCAAGTTACCTCTCATATAATCAAGTTACCTCTCATATAATCAAGTTACCTCTCATATAATCAAGTTACCTCTCATATAATCAAGTTACCTCTCATATAATCAAGTTACCTCTCATATAATCAAGTTTCCTCTCATATAATCAAATTACCTCTCATATAATCAAGTTACCTCTCATATAATCAAGTTACCTCTCATATAATCAAGTTACCTCTCATATAATCAGCGTAGCTACTGCTTGTTACAGACTGAAAAACAATTTAAAGGGAAGGGCAACAAACGGTCCGCACTGACGGGGCTCAAGTGCAATTAAAATTCATAAGCTCAGCTGGTGCTACTGTGCTGTACAAAAAGTGAGTGTGGAGCGAATAATCATGTAAGTGTGAGCTGGTATCAATCGATCATCTTCTATAGTGGAACAAATTACAAACCGAGCACGACCGGTTCCCGAGTGTCCTTGACTGCACGTCCACTCCACACGCACTCGACAACGCACAAGCATGTACAGTACGACTTCACGACCACGACACGAGTTTGACCACACTCATGCATGGACTGTTCGACTGTACGACCACATGCACTCGACAATGCACACGTATTCTGTGCGACTGCGTGATCACACGAGTCCGACCACGCACACGCATTTAAAGCTACACTGCTCGACAAAACGTGCTCGATCACGCACGGGCATGTACTGTACGACTGCACTGCAGTTTTGACATAATAATTATTCAAGAGTCTTATGCCTTTAACTTTCTCATAGTTATATATTAGCAGCGCTCAACACAGGAATAAACTTCCTTGTTTTGAGTATTTTCGGATTATACTGTATGTAGCTTATGGCTTTCAAAGCTACCAAACTAATACAAAAATGTAATAGATCAATAAGCAATGTCCAAATAAAATAAAATTTACAGTCCAAAGTACTTGCATCTAAGTAAATATTGATCTCCCGTCTCAGAGCTAAATTTACAGTCCAAAGTACTTGCATCTAAGTAAATATTGATCTCCCGTCTCAGAGCTAAATTTACAGTCCAAAGTACTTGCATCTAAGTAAATATTGATCTCCCGTCTCAGAGCTAAATTCAGGTTTTTTAACCATTCTAAAACTGCTCCTCCGATTGAATGAAGATCAGCTAATCACCCCTGAAAAGAACGCAATGGAAAATCATTAACTATGTGATCCATTGTTTCAAGTCGACTCCGCAAGCACATGACTGATAATTTGCCATTCCCCACTTATTTATTCAGCAGTTGCATCTTCCCACAACCATGCGAAAGCGACTCAACATAGTCCATTCCTTAGGCTCGCCACACACGAAACGATCGATTGGACAATTTGGTCTGAATAGATCAAGTCGCCAGACCGATCGTAGTGTGTGTGGAGAAGGCGATAACGATAATCGTTGATCTGAGAACTGATGAAATGTTCATCAACCGTCGTCCAATCACCCCCGGTCGGATGAAGAAACTGACGGATTTAGGATACTTGCGGCCCTAGGCCAAATTAACGCGAGCACCCCTCGTCCCTTAGATGGAACTTCCTTGGACTGATGGCAAGCAAGCCAACTTTTTTATTATTACACATGGTGTAAGCTCTCACTGGGCGGCTGGAGACTGAGAACCGCTTCACTGTTCACGCTGCTGGACAAATAATATTCTAGATTTACGCAGCGGCGCAAGCTTCACTTGCATTGTACTTCAGCCTTAATAATTCAGGGTGTGTGACCAATATTTTAAAGATTTTAATGTTATTTTATTCAGCTTGCTATCGTTCTAGTAATGTCAAAGATAGTAAAAATGTATTTCGCGTTTCTAAAAAATTTTTTAGTAGGGAAAAATAATTTAGTGTAATGGTTGTAATATTATTATTTATATCCGGGGGCTCTCAGTTCTGTTTGGGACTGAACAGTTATTTCTTTTCTTTGCCACACTCTAATACTATATAGTGATTAAAATTAAAATGTACCTTATTTCAATCTTACGTTGGAGCAAGTGAGTAGTTAAGATATTTTAAAGATAGACAGCAAAACACCAATTAAAAAACGAAATGGATGCTAGGACTTATATTGTATCTTATAGCTTCACGATTATGGAATTAAAGCATAAAGCACATTTCAAATTAATACATAAAGTTTATTTTACTTTTTAAAATTTGTACATTGTACAAATCAAAACATAAATTATTACAATGTTGTATTTAAATAGGTTGAAATGTTGTTTTCACTAATTCAATAATTTTGGTTTACAAATTTGACCAAAACCCCAAAACGTTAACAAAATACAACAAGCTTTTACAAAATTTTCTATATTTATAGAAAATATATAATTTAAAAAGTTAGCAAACATCAATTAGTTGTCATAATTATTAATATTGATAAAATTATTTTATATAAAATTAATTTTTAAAATAAATAACATCATTTAGGGTTCAAAATACAGATGACGACAAAAGACTCTAAAACGCAGAGTTGAAAATACATTATAAGTAAATAAAATAATATGAACTGTAATCTTTTTTTTTCTTTGTTCATTTATTCGTAAGACGCCGATCGTCAAGATATGGGTAATATGAATTTCGAATGAGTGTGATGAGTGTAGATGAGCAAATATAGTCATTGTTACAAACTAAGACCGACTATTCCTTAGAAAGTGTCATTAATTAATAGCCCAATTATAAATGAACAGCCGGTGGTTATCAGCTGATTTCTCTCAAAATGTATTATGACTTTGATTGGGATTGAACTGAGAACCTTTAGCTTATGAAGCTGGGATTTAATCAACTACGCTACCGGCAATGGTACCGTACTTAGAAAAAAAAAATATTAAAAATGCAACAAATAAACTTCTAGATTGTTCAATTCTCACATTATTATCTTATACTGAAAAATGTTATGTTCCTAATTTGGATTAGTGATTAACATCGACACTCTCTCCACTCCATACTCATAATAAATCTCATATCTAAACTTTCAACACTCACATTTCTAGCTTTTTTGCTGCAAAATCTTTAATCAAATCATTAAAGTCTAAGGCTTGAAAAAGCTCAGAATTTGCATCAAAAGTAGCCAAAATAGAATGTAGAATCTTTGTCAGAAGTCGAGTTTCTTAAGTAGTTATTGATTATTTTCAACATGCTGAATGGTCTTTCTCCAGACGCTTTAGATGTCATCATGCATCATAGAAGAATGTGCAAAGCTATGTTCATATCTGGAAATAATGTTGTCACAAATTAATTGCAGATTTGTAGGATATAAAATTAGATTCCTCGTAGGCTTGATAATTTTGTTATAGAGTTTCTCTTTCTTCATCAAATATACCTTCAACAAAGACTTTGAACAGTACAAGCTCTTCTCCAAAGTCACCATCTATGTCGGTTCAATACTTTATAGCCAAAATAGAATCTTTTCTCCTGATTTATTAATTGGAAATTGACGATGAGTTGTTTAAAAATCAAAATTCTTCATTAAGACTGAAATAAACGTCAGACCTTTTATTCAATTTTAAATACAGCCTGATATGTGAAATAAAATAGAAATTTTCTTAACTTGTTATTCTTTGGATGGTTCTCCATGATTATAAGGAAATCATTTTCCATTTTTTCTTGGGGAGATACACAAGAGCTGCACACTATCTACGTATGTTTATGATATCTTAATTTTAATTGTACGGTTATTCTAAAACTCTGAACCTTCTTCCACAAATATTGATTTAAATTATATGTACATCTTGTCATTTTAGTAAAAAACCTTCAGCCAAAACTTCCTGAACAGCCGATTCAAAGTATATTTTCATTATAACATACCCTGCGATTATATAAGCAAGATTCATGTATGAGTATCCACTCTTCCAGCTTCTCATCTCTAAGAAATGGTACCCTCGTCAAAAGACTAGGTGGTAAGTAGCACGGGTGGAAAATAACACGGTGGAAAATAGTACGGAATCGTGTGGCCGGTCCCGGGCCCCGGGTGGGTCGGGTCGGTCCTAATCCCTGCGTATGTGAGTGAACTTATCTGTCGTCCAGCCGCACTCCTAGTTTGATAATAGTATAAACTATGTGTAAAGATAAATGTCCCACCAAAAATCATGTAAATTGTTGTTAATTGGGATTTGAAAATAATGTTGTGAGCAAACTACCTATCACTATACTTTAGAGGGTAAAAGCTTTTTATTAAGGGGATAGTAGCACTTGGACCTTAAAAAAATTGATTTTTTTATTGTTGTAAAATAATCTCCGACTCTTCTAGTTTGAGAAAATATATACATATATACAAATTATACCTGTAAATAGGAGAAAAAATTAGTAAAGTATGCAATGTCATCAAATTTTGCTACATACTTTCACAAGCTGTCAACGGACGAAAAGCCTCAGCATTATTTATGCCCTGCCGAACCAGGTTCTTGGTGTAAATTCAATAAGGCTGTAGCAGAAAATGCGCAATATCATCACAAGAACTCCATACCTGAGGCTATCATTACAGCTATAAAGCCTGTGTATCAAGACCTTACAAAAGAAGATCTACTCAAACGCTGCCTGCATTGGAAAACTCAAAACTCAAACGAAAGTTGTAATAGCTGAAATTGGCAGAGAATACACAAGAGTGGTTTTGTAGGACTTCAAACTTTGACACTAGGAGTTACTGATGCTGTAATATCTTTCAATGAGAGTTCATTGATTAAAGCCAATGTATTACAAAGAGCTAGAGTGAAACCAGGTAAATTTACAATTGAAGGCCTTAAGTTAATCGACCGGGAGAGAATTCTCAAGGCAGACAAGGAGGCTGAAGATGGAACTAAAAAGAAGAGAGTGAAAAGGAGGCTTTTAAAGAAAAGAAAAGAAGACAAAAAAGATGAAGACTACTTACCAGGAGGATTTTAAAGGTAGATTTTAACTGTTAATATTAAAATTTTTCTTTATTCGGGCCTCCTGAAAACCTTGTTTTTTCTCGCTTCGGTACCATTATCTTCTAAACTATAAGAGATAGAGATTTGAAATTTGTCCACAACTCTTATCACTACTGTACCAACACAGTACACTAGGATTTTAAATGTATTGTTACCCAATTTTGAATTATAAAAATTCAAATAAAAAAAAACAAAATTAATTATTATTTATTATAAAATTTTTTTTTCTTAACTTAAAAACCTTTTTTCAAAAAAAAAGAAGACAGTGGTGTTTCTAAATATAATAGGCATATTACTGCAAAATTTGAAGTCAATTGGAATAATAGTTTGTGAGATAAGTGTACCTAAGTTAAGCATTAAACGCCCATTTAAATAATATAGGAGCTTCCTAAGCGCTACTCTCCCCTTAAAGATGTGAAATACTGTACCATTTTTAATATCAGAATTTTACATTACCTTAAAAATTATATTGTCATAGCAACAATTGATGAAATTTAAAAGTGCTATAAAAATTCAATGAAAATAAATTGTCAGTTGTATATTCTCAATGGTTAGACGGAAATTGAAATTAGCCTACGTAGTGTGTGCAGTGTCCTCGTTGAACAACCGGACTGGTGCTACACGTAAACACATCAGCAAGTTTTGTGCCCTTAAGTTTGGAGTGCGCGAAAGGTCGGAGGTGTACGACAGTTTCCTGGAAAGAGCTGTGGCCAGTGGACTGTTGCTCTGCTTGCGTCGTCGTTATTGGTTGGCTAAGTTGGGCTGTCGCATCCTCTGGGGTAAGGCGTGGCAAGATCAAAAACATAAGACACCACACAAGAAAAGACGTTCCCAGGTTAGAAAAACCAGAAAGGGACGGAAGGTAAGAAAAGCAAAGTGTCAGCAAGTAAAGAGTGTTGCACCACACAAAAATACTCTTAGCAAAACATCGTCCTTATTTAAGCTTTGGTGTTTAGAACTAAAAAGTAGTATGACTAGAACCAAACGAAAAATTGGAAAATATGGAAAGAAGATAACATACAGATCTGATGATGTAAACGTATTCCCAATTAAGAATGGAAGTGTGCGTAACAAATGTACTTCAACAAATGGTAGAGCAAAGAACGCCTTTATGTATAAAAGAAGACCGAATAAAATTATAGCTTTATCTCGTAAAGTAAAGTTTAGTCAGACAGGAGCGTCTTCTCATAAAACAGGTCTTACACACAAAGGTAAAAGACTGCTTGAAGTACGTAAAACAAAAGCGCGTCCAAAAAGTCAACGAAATGTTTATTCGTCTTCAACTAAATGCAAATTAAGAAGTAAAAGTAATGTTGGAGAAAAACTAAAAAAATTTAAATTAAAGCTTGAAGCAAGAAGAAAACAACGTATTAAACCACGAAATCACGGGTCAAACATAAAACCCCAGCCAAAAAAACAAAAAACTCAAACTACGAAAAAATCTTCATCTTGCAGAAATGATAAAGCAAGGATACAAGAGATTCGAAAAGAGGTTCGCAAAGAGGTTCTACGACAAACCAAGGGAGCTATAGTACATGGGAAGTCATGGGACCACCTAAATAAGCAGCTACAACAGAGAGAACGAGAGAACCTTGAGCTGATAAAAAGCTCAAAGCTGGTACAGAAAATTCTGACTTGCAGCCACGGTTCGTCGTGGGATGACTTCAATAAAAAGCTTCAACTTATAAAGGCAAATAGCAAGCCCGAAATGGGCTTAGAGAGAGGAAACTTCCCCCATCAATATACTCGAACTACGTGTGGTCAGGATATTAGCACTTAATTTATGAAACTAATATAATCATTATTTATTTATAAATTATTAATTTTATAAATTGTTTAAAACGTATCTTTTGTTATTAAAAAGTCTCAGTATATTTGCTTGTAATTTAAATAAAAATAGGATACTATAGGAACTAAAATTAGGATGTTTAGTTTTTTTAAATGTGATGTAATACAATAATATAAATTTTATCAAATAGTGATGTTTCAACGGGAAGCATTCAAGACATGTTGTCAAACTCCTTCTAACAGGTTTACTGGTAAAATAAAAAGGACTCACAACAAAGATCTTGTGCTAGATTACGCTTCATAAAATGTCAGCTATAGTCCGAATAAAATAACTTTGGTACTGGCGGAACGGCCTAGCGTCACTAGTCTGAACTAAAAACTAAAAATAAGAAAGCAATAATTTTCAAACTAATTGTATAGTGTCCACCATGTTAAATTCTTTAAGAAAAGATTATGCTGGACACTTTGCTTAAAATAATCTGCTTTTTATTATATTTGTGTTTAAGAACACGTTTTTATGAGTGAAATTGCGCGTGAGTCGTCTTTAACTTGTCGTCACTGTAGCGAGAATAATAATAATAAAATAATTTCTTGTGGATGGATGACTGATTCATTGTGATTAGATTAGTATAAGTCTCATTTAATAATTCAAACGAGTTAACGAGAAATTAATTTTTTTGTATACCCTTGCAAACTCGGAAATGACAAACGCTAGACAAAATTTCTTTGAGCAAACATTAACTGTGTTATTTATGTATTACTAAAATAATACTGTGGCACTAATAAAACATTAAGAAAAATAATGAAGAATTGACAAAGTAACTTCATGATTCGTTTACATCAAGGTTGTGTTGGATACGTAAGGTATACTCTGATCAGGGAAAGCGAAGACCGGATGTTCAGCCCGGGCGTAAAATAATGTTAACAATAATAGATCGACGATAATTCCAGATAAGAAATGTTTCTCCAGTAAGAAATAAGGTGAGTTTGTTGACTTTGAAGTGTGTTCGTGTTCAGTTCTAAATCGATTTAACAATGCTTAGTATAGTTTAATCACTAATTTATTTTGATATCAGTAATTTAATTTTAATGATATTAGAAGTTTTTTTTATTTATATGTATG
>JAQJVL010001207.1:0-232419 GCA_035578905.1 Stictocephala bisonia | reverse complement strand
TTGCATGTTTGGTCATTGCTGATTTTTCACATTATCCATACTTAAAATTTCTTTGAATCTTGTTTTAATTTTTCTTTTTGTTTGGCATATATACACCTTATCACACATGATAATTGCGAAGAAAAATTAAAACAAGATTCAAAGAACACACAGGAAATTTTAAGTATGGACAATGTAAAAAATCAGCAATTGCCAAACATGCACTAGAAAAAGAACATAACTTTTCAAAATTTGAAGTTCTAAAGCAAGTTAATAAAAATCAATTACTAGATGTGTCAGAAACATTCTACATGAACAAATTTAATACATTAATTGTAAATATTGAACCTCCTCCCATTCGAAATTCTCCGTTTAAATTACTTTGTATTCATATTTTATATATACAAACTTTAAATTTAACTATTTTTAAATCTACCATTTGTTTAAAATATTTACATTATTATGTATTGTAAACAAATGTTTTAAAATTTGAATTTTGTTGATGTCTGATTTTTGTTGATTTTAGGTGAAATGCCTGTTGATTTTAGGTGAAATGCCTCACATAATAAATCATTTTATTGGAATATATGAGAATTTTAATAATCATTTACAATTTCCAATAAAGAACTCAAAGAAGAAATAGTTAAACTTTTTTTAGAGGTATATTTTCAATTTATAGACAAAATATTTATTAGTCAACCTGTTTAACGAATAATATTTGTTATTTGACATTAATATCTACTTTACCGACGTTTCTAATCTATTCACACAAGAATAATTATTGAAGTTTATTGAAAATTTCTCATGTTTTATATATCTTTAGATCCTCCCCTCAATACCATATTCATTCATACTTATGCACAGTTATACATTATTTATGGTGAGAGTGGAAAAGAAAATTGAAATTGATGAGATTCTAGACGTTGAAAGAATGAAGCAGAGCATACACAACATTGATGAACCCTGTCACTCATCTAAAATGAAAAGGCCAATAATAGTCTCTTCATCACTGTTTCAAGAAAGAGGAAATAAAATAAACTTCAAATTTTTATGGTAAAAGATATTCACAGTCCTTCAGATATTTCAATCAAAAAAACGTTTATATATCCTTCTTCATATCTTCATATTCTACACACATATGTGTCTAATTATAATGTAGAACCAATATTTGTTATTTGGAAGTATGACACAAGTATGGAAATTGAGTATAGCTTTGACTTCATCCACGGGTATCTACTACCAGTGTGTGCAATATTTGGCAACTCTCCCTGTATTGATGGTCAGTCAGAAAGTGGTACTTACTTTGGCTACAGCACTAATATAAAAGACTGGCAATTACAGCAGTCACGTGACAGCCAACAGCATACTTTTTGCTTTAACAGGCTATCGACAATAGAAGATGATCATTTACAGATTTTTAATCAAGAATATGAGGAAGATGAGTTGTGTTTTTATCACATAGATCTGAATATATTAGAATGTTTATGAGATATCATGATACACTTTCCAGTACTGGAACTGAATTACTCCTACGTAGGGTTCGTACAGCTATGAGGTTCATTAGATTATATAGAAAGTGCTGTAAAAAATAATAAATAAATCAAAATCAAAATATTTAAACAATTGTACTTCTTTTATTAAACCTTCATATTGACAGTATATATAGTATTCTTTAAGATATTTTTAATTCGGATAAATGTCATTTAATTGTTATTACAGCCCACAACAAAATATAGTCTATAGCAGTAAGATTTGGTTTTTATTACATTATACAAGAAATGGACAAGTGTACCATTATTAATTATTCATTTATAAGACACCGATCGTAGAGATATGGGTGAATATGAGGGGTGAATGAGTGTGATGAGTGTGGATGAACGAGTGTAGATATTGTTACTATGATTTCGACTTGGTTCAGAAGTGACAATTAATAGCTCAATAGGTAACTATGGGACCTACAACTTTACATGGAATCTGAACCCCTTATTGTTGGTCTAATTTTCAGCTAAGTGATGCCTGTCAATCAGTTCCCTTCCTTACACAACATGTGAACCTTGACTACCATCCAACATGGACACTCCAGACCTCTCTAGTAGTGTCCACGTCAATGGCAACCATTGAGCGGACGTCGTGTCAGTATCAAGAGAACCTAACATGGAACCTTAAGCTTACAACCTCCCACACACTTTGTCCCCAAATAGCTGGGTTAAATCACTGCGCCACCACTCATAACCTGTATACCTACATTTAAATTCATTTACAGGTGGTAACACTGTGCAATTTGATAAAACTAGTAACAGTGTGTGATAAACTTTCTAAGGTGATTGACATTTATATCACTAAACGCAGGATCTAATACTCCTTCATTCCATAATAGTATCTTAAGATTAACACAGTTCATTAATAGGAAGCGTTCTCACGTCATTAGATTCATGACATAACCTAAATTCATAATATAGGCACACAAAGCACCGGCAAAATAACTATTTCCTGCATTAGGTTGGCTCTTTATGTAAATTGTACATACCACTTTCTTTATTTACAATCCTACATACTGCATTTAAATAGCTTTTTACTAATTCAGCTAAATGATTGAATTGAAATAATAGTAGCTTTAAAACAACCTAAATACTCTCAGTAATAGTCAAGTTCTTAAAGCTGATATCTTCTAAGTTAATACATTTAAGCAAAGGGTTATATCTATAGTGCAACATGAAATAAAAAAACTAACCAATCATTATACAAACTCTTATTATATTTATGGGGTAATCATTCTATAATTACCCCTTAGGAGGCACAACGTAGAATGGTTTTACTAATTGTTATATATTTTTACACGAATATGGATATTGATTGACAAATTTTAGGTTTTATTTCGTTTCTAATATTAAAACATCTTAAGGAAACTGTTGGAGATATCCGTTTAATTGATTATTTTTATAAAAATATATTTAACTTAACTAAGAAATTTTTGCACATATCATTAAGGTGTTTTAATTATTTCGTTAAATAAATTTAATTGTGGGTAACGTTGTAGGAGTAGAGTAGGAAAGTTTAAAAACCAATTTTATTTTTATTTATAATGTTATGACCATTTAACAATCATAATAGTGTTATCGAACTGTTCAAATTTCACATAATTAGGGAGTTAAATAAATGTAGGTTTTACACTTCCATATAGTTGAAGGTAGATTTTCGCATTCATTTACCAACGGTAAACAGATTCATTAGCTTTGATAAAAAAATCTATAAACAAACACTCGCTTGGGTTCCATTTTTGTTTTCAACTTGCAGGAAATGTTTCAATCATCCACGAACATTGTTAAGCCCACATAAATCAATTAGATTGTTAACTATTTTTGATTGTCATTACTGGTTATAATTAATGACGGTGTTGTTTAGCAGTAAAGTGACCCTCGTCACTGGATATTAACCCACGCCCTAGGGATGTATGTCATAGGCGGTAATTAATTACGTTCCAATAATGCTAAGTCATAAAATGGAAGTTTCTGGTAACAAATCGCTGTCCTGTTTTATTTCATTTTGATTTATGTCTCAATAATTCATCAAGACCCTTTTACTTTTTTACACAAGGCTGTGGGATTCCTGAAAATTATTATTGGGGCTTTCAGAAAATCAACAGTTAAGCTGGTCAGTAATTGTTAGATTCAGTTACGTAGTTTTTTAGAAATTACGTGTAGATAATGCACATATATGTTAGATTTCCCAAAATTATTCCTATACTGTATATACTTTGTAAAATATACATAAAGGTTACCATTTAAAATTAAACCGTCCAGATCATACTATTGACCTGATAACAAATTAAATGCTATTTTAATGCTTTTATTTATATTATAATATTAACATATAAATACAAATTACTAGGATATACCCCCTCCCGACCATTTTCCTTGCGACATTCGTATCCCACGTTTGTTTTTTCTTCACATTGCACGCTTAAAATGTTGAAAAAATAGCCCGCTTTGTCAAACTGAACCGTCCTAAGCTCTCTCATTCCTATAGTGAGTAGTAACAAACGCTCTGATTGGTTGGTACCAGAATATTAATGATACACCGTATTTTAGTTATTTAAGTGAACATATGTTTAAATTATGCCTTCAGTACGCATCTATAATTTAAACATATGCGTACTGAACATATCTTTATATCTTTAGCTGAACTTAGCCCTATAAAGATATTTCAACTAAGTTTCATGGCCCAAACAATTATCGTTCTTGAGAAAATTAAATCAGTCGGAAAATTGTCTTTGGATTCTATATTTATTTAGATTTAAAGTTTTATTTAAGTATATTCTACAGCAACGTAGTAATTATAAACTTAGACTTAATTATTGTATAAGAATGTCCTCCCCCAAAAAAAATATTTAATTAGGACTTTATCCTTAATACAGTTATCTTTTATCAAAATCTGCTTTTATTAAATTGATTTTTTATTTCAAACTGATATAATAATAGTTTAAAATTGAGCTGAACACTTCGTATCATTAGTCTTTGTGGTAAATTAGTGTGGATGATTTTGGATACGTAATTTAAGATACAAAATCCAATACGTATCTTTTTTGTGGTATTGATAATTCAATGGCCTTTGATTTCGGAGTTCAATTTCCGTTGGTAGCATGAAGTATTTTTGTACTGTGGTACTCTCGTAGTTCAGAAGTGACGTTAAGCCGTTGGTATAATGAACCAGCATGTTAAAATGGACTCATGTTCACAAGTGTGGAGAACTGTCCTTTCTATGGGGTAGCCCCATAATGTAGTGTTTACTTTTTACCTTTAAATTATACACATCATTGTAATGTTGAATATATCAAAAACTAGGAAGGACATATTAACAAATGTTGACATTACTACTAATAATTATGTATGGGTCTTTAGCAGAAACTATTCCCAACAGGTTAAGTAATTTGGAAGCGAATAAAACCTTCATAACAATAATTACTTTATATTTTCAATTATCTTATAGTTGAAGCAAACACCTACCACTTAAGTGGTAGGCGCAACTAGATTGCAGTTCCTGAACCTTCTAGATTATGGAGGTATGATGTATAAAGTCACTTATTGGCCAACTAGTCAGTATGTGCCAATTTAGCGTCAGAGTAAGTCCCAGTGGAAATGTTTCCTGGGTCTTCAGCTTGAAGTAACAGTAAAGTGAAAAGTTTAACAGTGACAGTTTACGGAAGGTGGCAGATATTGTGTAAACATGCACTCGTGTGTGTGTTATACATGAACCTTTGTTCCTTTCTTTTCTGTGTAGTAGGACACTAACAATGTGGAATAGTATTGACGATTGATAGAATAGTAAATGGTTTAGAGATCTGTCTCTAATAACACATACACTCAGAAATATATATGTCTTATTATACTTCTTAGCCCTACAGAGTCTTTAACCCTACCACTTTCGTAAAGAACAACGGGGCTCAACAATTTTGGAGGCGTTGTATTCTCAATAAAACCTGAATTGCCGGAATGGAGTAATGTTCTGGTGAAACTAAATTAAGAAGTTCAAAAGTTAACATATACAGTAGCGTCATTTAGTCCTGACAGTTTGGCAAATTATCCTTGGGGGTTGGACATTAAGGATCGGTTGAAATCTCAACAAAGCCGTCCTGCATAGCCAGGTCGCAGTAATGTTCTGGTGAAATTATAGTTGGACGTTCTGGACTTGACTTATTACGTCATTTATACCTGACAGTTTGGCAAAGTAACTATGGTGTTTGGACATTTAGGAAGAGGTTGTATACTCAACAAATTGCATTGCCGGAATGGAATAATGTTCTGGTGAAACTATAGTTAAACTTCAAAAGTTAACATATGCAGAAGCCTCATTTATCCCTGACAGTTTGGAGAAGTGACTAAAAGGGTTGGACATCTAAAGAGGGGTTGTAATATCAACAAAGGCGTCCTGCATAGCCAGATTGCAGTAATTTTCTTTTTTTATTTTAGTAATTTTCTGATGAAACTATAGTTAAAAGTTCTGGAGTTGACCTATTACGTCATTTATCCCTCACAATTTGGCAAAGTATCCTTGGGGGTTGGGCATTTAGGGAGATATTGAAATCTCAACAAAACCGTCCTGCATAGCCAGACTGGAGTAATCTTCTGGTGAAACTATAGTTAGAAGTTGTGTTGTTGATTTATTACGTAATTTATTCCTTACAGTTTTTGCAAGGTAACCATAGGGATTGGACATTTAGGTAGATGTTGTATCCCAACAAAGTCGTCCTGCGTAGCCAGTGTGGAATAATGTTCTGACGAAACTATAGTTAGAAGTTCAAGAGCTGACTTATTACGTCATTTATCCCTGAAAGTTTCACTAATTAACCAAAAGGGACAGTTAAAGAGTGATTGTAATGTCAACAAAGCCTTCCTGCGTAGCCAGTGTGGTGCAATTTCCAGGTGAAACTATAGTTAGCAGCTCTAGAGTTGACTTATTACGCCATTTATTCCTGGCAGTTTGGCAAAGTAACCATGGGTGTTGGACATTTAGGGACGGCTGTAATCTCAACAAAGCCGTTCTGCGTAGCCAGAACGGAGTAATGTTCTGTTGAAACTGTAGTTAGAAGTTCTAGAGTAGATTTATGACGCCATTTATCAAACGTGTCATGTATGCTGAGCTGGTTTACAGAGGACACACTTCTACATCCTATAATAGTAAATAAAAAAAGAATATGAGAAGATTAAAGAAATCTTATTATTTTAAAATAAGGATATAGAAAACTATACTACAATATTTTAACTTTAATATGTTAACAATAAAACTTTGGTAATGGAAGTTGTATACTATACTTTCATCTATTCCAACCATTATGTGTTTGTCTATTTTGGCAAACCATTTTAAAGTAGGTTTCTAATACTTCAACTAAACTTTTATAATATTTTTTTAGATTACGTTAGATAGTGACGAAACTAATACTTTTTTTTAAAAATGTGTTATCACCTCCTAAAAAGTAATTCAAATATTTTGATTTAAAATTGTTTTAAATAAATGAAGGTATAGTAATTGCTAACACAATTAATGAGAACCCCTCTACCCCTATTCAGGGAACTAATTACAAACTCATTACCTGTCTTTATAGACAGAATAAAGCTGTAACTTCTGTGACATAAAAGGAATAACCTTGAACATGAACTGCCTGATGTTGTATTATCCAAGCAAGCACTGGCACAAATAGAATACTACATACTTAATTATGATATTATACTCACAGTTTTGTTCGATATACTTAAACTGTACAGCGAGGTACAGTTAACTTTACAATTTAGAGGCTATAACAAATGAGTAGTATTTCATAATATTTCTAACAATATATCATATACTTTTGGACATTTTAAATGGTTTTCAGCTATTTATGAATTTTAATGTAGCAAGTGGATTGTCTTGTACTTTGCTATATTACGAACTGAAAAATATATAGAGGTATGTTTCTCGCTGATAGAGCTTGAAGATATGCACTTCAAGTGTCAGTTAGAGGGTTAAGACATCAGTAGCGAATCTTGGTAATGAATGTTGGAAATAACGACATCGGGGCCCGATTTGTAAGTCACACATCTCCGATCATAACAAAGTTTTCAATAAGCAAAAATTAAGAAAATTTTCATTTAAAAAAAAGGTTAAGTGGAAGAAAGGACTTAATAGCCCTAACTTCACCTAATAAAGATAAATTTAATTTCATTTCATCATAAGCAACGTCTAAGTACACATGGTAATTGTAGGTCCATTGGCGAAGACGTTACTAAACTATATATTAATCCGATATAGTTAAATGATACTTTGGACTTAAATATACGTTAACTTAGAGTATGGGAGAGCTGGTGGCCGAGCTATAAAACGTGTCTGGACTTTGCGTTAGAGATAGCCCTGGTTAGAACTCGGCCTGAACTGGAAGTATTGATCTTATTCTTACATTCTTACATATGAGACGCCGACACAACATTGTTGGTATTTTAAGGCGAATATGAATGGTTGTATGAGTGTAGGATGAGTGTGGATGAGTGTAGTCTGGTTACTAACTGAGTTCAACTGTTCCTCAGAAAGGGCAATTTATTAATAGCCCAACAGCCAGGGCAACTAAGGGACCTACAGCTTTACGTGGATTCCAAACCACGTAGTGCTGGTCTGATTTTCAGCTAATTGACAGCCTGATACTCAGTTATCTCCCCAACACAACATCCGCACAGTGATTACCACCCAACATGGATACCGCAGACTTCTCTAGTAGTGTCCACGCCGATAGCAACCATCAAGCGGACGCCATATCGGTATTAAGAGGACCGAGCATCCAACCTATCGACTATAATCTTCCAAACACTTTGTCCCCATTTAGCTGGGTTACAGCACTGCGCCACCTTGGAGCGCCACTGATCAGTAATATTTACCTTGCACTGTCATTGTTCTCCCCCTTTCTCTCTCTGAAATTTCCTTGCACATATCAATAGTCTATGGGGAATGGACCGGGTTAGGTAAGAAGATGCATGATATCTAGTAAAAAGTTACAGTTTTGAAAATTGATTTGAATTTTATTATTTGATTACAATTTTACGTTTAAACTCATGTATATACAAATAACAGTTAATGACTACATTTTCATATCATTCTAACACTTTCCTGACTGATTATTTGATGGTTGACTTTCTAACTGTATAATGCAAGCAATGATCGCACGTAATGAGCCTAGTTAGGTTGATATATGTTTGCCGAAGGTACACAACGCTCCTGTCACACTAATATACAGCCTATGTAATAATATTGTGTTTATTTGTTTAACTGTGTACCTTAATAATGTTTTATAACTGATAATATAAGACACAAAATGATTAATATTAAATTATTCATATTATAAATGTATATAAGAACAAAATATGTACATTATTCTCGGATTGATATTATTCAAGTATTGGTTGATTTTGAAACCGATTTACAAGTGAGCACATGCAACCACAATAATTTGCCGTAGAGAAATATATTTTGTTATAATTTAGGTAAATTACGTGCGATTACGTTGGCACAACTGCTAATTCTCAGTCCTACATCCACAATAGAACCAATGATCACTGTCGCTACGGTCCTGTTTCGCTTTTGTGTGTAGAGAAGGTTGCTAACATGCGTGTTCTCTCTGGTGGACATTTTCTCTGTAGTTTTGTCTTTGAGATAGATAAAATATCATAAAAATGGTCGTCTGTAAGATAATAGTGGTAACTACGGTGTAGTTGTATTGTCTTTGTATGTAAAAACTCATAGATTAAGACATTCAGTACACATTTGTAAATATACGAGCATATACCTATGATTTGCAATAGATAAATAAGTAGTATATTTTGTATGTTTTTATTGAAAAGTGTATGTTTAATAACAAGTGTATAAGTTGTTATTAAAAAGAAGTAACTACGTTTGTTGTATATTATTTTTGCCCTAAACCATCAACTGCAGAAATACACACTACAAAAAAACTACACAACACAACAACTTGATTTAAATTTTTCAAGAGTGGGTTATTTGAGAAATATTTTCTCCAACAATTATCTCATCATTAATTAAAAAAGAAATAAAAATGGCGCTAAAAAATAAATGTATACATTTTAATTTTGGTTTGACGTGATTGTACGTTGGAAATGAATCCGAACAGCATTTTATCTACGGTAATTATTTCTACAAAAATTACTAAGTTAGTGGAAAATTACTTATTTCTGCCATTTGATAAAATTTTTGTAGCGAACAATGACTAACTACCTTATAAAATATGCTTATATTTTGATTGGAAGGCAAGACACCGATATTTATTGAGAATCTTATATTTATTCAAGTTTAAGTTAGACTAAGTTAGGTTATGTTAGTGAACAGTGTTTTCATCGGTGAAAGCGATAAGTTTACTGCTAAACGATTCATAATCAACGTAAAAAACTCTATAGCACATCTACATGAGGTTCTTAGTGCCTATATTTTATTTGTCAGTGAGACCCTTCAATCGTTATAGATATGGTATGTATATATTTATGAAATCTCAATGTAGAACAAATCAGCAGCCAAATAAGAAAATATTTACTCGATAAAAAAAAAATCAATAGTTGCGTCAATTATTTCAACAGTATCATGTTTTATGGTGCACATGGCCTACCTTTTTAAGGGGTGAAGAAAATCAGTAGGGTTATTTTGATGAGTTACTCGAACTCAATATTGAAAATCGTGACCAATGACAGATGGTAGATATGTAGACAGAGATGAGGAGTGTAGAGGTGGAAAATAAAATGTAGAGTGATATTTTGTGAAAGTTTAGCTATAATATTAGTAGATTACTGTTAAAATAAGTTTTAGAAAGGCTTAAAAGGCTTAAATAGTAAATCAATGGTATTATGTATTATAAACTTTAAATTAATTAATAACAAATTAAATAATTAATAATATAACACTATATAATTTCCCACCCTGTGGAATATTCTGATTACGCCCTTAGTTACTAGTGTTAGTTCTACCTTACACTCGTTGTATACTCTTGGTTTCTATCAATAATCTTATATTATACGGTACGAAATAGTGGGATTACTAAATTAACGCTTGAAAAACAACAGGAATATTGTAAAAGTAAAATCTTTTCCTCTTAATTTTATCAATTTCATCAGTTTATCATTATTTGCTATAAAACGTAATATAACTCCGATTGGTTTACAATGCTTTGAACACTTCAGACCTAAAACATATTAAACCTATAATAACATTTATTTATTAAATTAGCCTTAAAACAACAATGATCGTAAAGTGATTCTCTAGAACATTATATAATTTGAAAAAATGGGAATTACGAGTTTTAATATGTTTATGGTTAAACGTTCATGAAAATTGTTATGGTGTCCTTTGAATCCCCCGGCTCACTCATTAAAAAAGTGTTAACGCACAATTAACTTTGTGTTTATATTGAAACGAAACTGTATTGAATTTTCAGTCTGCCTAAAATCTCAACTAAGTTTCTTTTTAAATGTGTAGTATTGTTATAACATGACAATAATAAAATAAAATACAGATAAAATGCAGATACTTATGGATAATAATGTACATAAGGTTTTTGAGGGACAGCTTTTACGAGCAGATGTATATTTGTAAACACAATTTAAATGTGTATTTTTTAAGCAAATGACTAACGTAAATTTGTTTTTGGGTAAATTGAAAGTTTTGGCTTGGAAATAAACCTCTTTCAATCTTTGAAAAAATAATTATTTATAAGTACACGATTCGGATAGCAAAATAAATTTAGTTACAAAACCGGTGTTTCCAAATTCAATAGGCTTTGGGACTAAACATAAACCATAGTATAACTGGTTTTTTTAAAAGTCTCTTTGTTTTACGTCTGTCTGTCCGTATGTGATTTTATATGTTCAGTATATAGTTATTTGTTCAATGATATTTATTAGAACACTAATTTATTCCAAACCTAATGTGAAGCATGTTACCAGATATGTTTATTAAAACAAGTAACTTGTCTTTTTAGAACCATTTTATAACACTCTTTTAGACATTGGTTTGATAAAAAAAGTATACTGGCATTGAGACATATACTTTCAAGGATCATCTTGAAATCAGCAGACACAAATAAAAAAGTAATCAAATGAAATAAAATAATTAGGTTTTTACTTTTTCAACATAGAAAAGCTTATATCATCTAAAATAATACAGATAGTATTTTCACCAAGACCATTACCATTCAATTTGTAGTTCATCTTTTATTTACTTTTATCAGTGTAATGTACAAGTATTAAATGACAACCCCAACCATCCATATACGTACGATGTTATGACCCATACCAGCCCCACCACCTGTTATAATTGCTGTAAGTTCTTTGCCGAATTATTCTCAGATAAACCACTCAGGATGTCACATCACTGCATGGCCGAAACGTCTGGTTGTATTGTACATTGTGTAGATAGCACCTTGACGTGGTTGCCACCGGAATTTGATATGAGTGGTTTCCTGTTTGAATGTAACTAATAAATATTACCCAATTCAGATAATCTCAGTAAATGAACACTTTTAAAGGTTTTATGGATTTCGAATATTTCAAAATATATTAAAATTATAGACGACTAACGTATATTTCTTGAAGTGTCTTAAATAAAACATTGGTGAGGTAAAACTGCAAATGGTAAGTTATGAAGTTAACTAGACATTTCCTTTTTAAGAGTGTCAAACGATATGAAGTCCTTGTTTGGAATTACATAAATAATATACTAGAACAATCAATACTGAATATGTTTTAGATAATTAAAGGGTCTGAAATATGCAAACGTATTTTAAAAGATTAGATGAGTTAAATAACATTTTTCTTAATTTACAGATTCAAATCCTTCACTCATGTTCAATGCAGGTTTTACAAATTAATTTAAATGTCAATCAGTCTAACTACAGTAAAATTATTATTAATTAACTTACTGTGTCAGCAATGGAAGTTAGTTGACACTCAATTAGTTCATGGCAAACATGCGTTGACGAGACATATGAAAATATACATTAATAGTGTGTTATCTCTATAACTTAAACTTTTAAATTGAGTCACTTCTTATTACATTAAAATATACTAAAAGATGTAAAATACAAATAAGTCAAAAAAATACTCAAAATGGTGTAGTAAATAGTTATACTAATTATATTAACAAGGCTTTAAGGTAGGTTGATTGATTTTTACTCTCGTGATTTCAATAGTTAACTAATCTTAAAATACTCATATATTTGCTGGCTTCATCAGTTTTTTAAATATTTTTTTGCTAATATTGGAATGAAATGGTCATCTGTAGTATATTTAACCAGTTTATATATAAAAAAAAATTATTGTTATTGTTTTTTCCATATTCTAAGTTTTACAGTTAACATTGGCCTTGACCGACGTTATCTCAAGTTACCGGTGTCAAGAAACATTAAGCTTGTTTGTGGGGAGTGTCGTAATTAAGCCAATGGAAGTTTTATCCCAACTTTCTACGGTAAAATATGACCTCCCTCATTAACCTTATTTTTCAAGTAACTTATTTTGGTAAGGTTTTCAGTCATATGAACATCTTAGTGTTAACGCAATCTAATTATGCACGTTTGATTATTTTGAATATGAAATTTATGTGAATTTAAGCAGGAGAGAAGTTCAAATCTTTAAACAATAGCGAAATTAATAAGCAAAATTTACCCAAAAATTAATAATCAAATAAAATTTTTGAGACACGTGTCTTTAAACGAGGATTCTAAGTTAAACACAAAAAGATGATATGAACAGTTGTGATTGCAGATGACTTTGCAATAGGTTTTGTAAGTTTGATTAAACAAGCTGTTTTGAATTAAACCTGTAAAATTTGTACTGGAAATTTATTTTCCTGCATTTATGCTTAGCTTTTCAGCTACATCAGTATGTAAAGGATTTCATGTATTTTATGATTTGTATATTGCATCTTAGCACTCTAGTAATTTGTTTCATAAAAAACTCTGTAAAAGAGGATTAATAGGTGGTGGATTTTGGGAAATTATTTAACGTTAGTTGATGGTATGTAGGAAGCTGTAATTTTTATTTATTTATTTATTAATTTTTTGTTTAAGTAGAAGCCGACCCCTTTTTTAACCTTACTCTACCCATTTCCTATTGATTATTTGTCACAGGAGGAACTTCTTTATACAGTGGAAGGGTGAAACCCAGTACAATACAAAGTGAGCATTGCTGATAAATACTTCAGAGCCAGGATTCAAACCCATGCTCGTATTTCTAACTCAGCCTCACAACCTTGACGCCTAGGCTACTCGGCCACTGGGTTAGCCAAAAGTTTACCGAGTCAGGCATGGATAAGATAAGTGGGAGAGTGTACGTTATTGATGCATAATCTTATGAACAAGCCTATGATTGTCTACAATGGTTTTTTTCTGCTGTAGACCTTTACTTTATCTAAAATCACCATATAAATTCGTATCTATTTGAGTGGTGTGTTAATATTTCTGAGTACGTGAGTCTAGAAATGGGATCTTTGTAATTTGGAAAGAAGAACGATTAAACAGAAATTTAAGTCTTGTTGAATGATAATTTCCACGTAGTTTTAAATATACATGGATTTCGATAAATATTTTATGGATATAAGTTTTTAATTGATTGGTTGTTAAAATTTTAATGCCATTATGTGTGTCCACAAGAACTTAAATTCAAATATAACTTGAAATTTAGGGTAAAAAAATACCGTATGATTTATTGAAAGGTACAGTTTATAATTTATAAAGATTGCAACAAAGCAGTATATATTATGCTTTATTTGTTTTAAACATAAACATTATAATTGGAAGAGGATCCAGGGGGGGAGGTTATGTTCGCATCTAAAGGGAATTCTTAAAGCTGTACGTACCCCTTGGGTAGTTCTAAACGTTAGACCAACCTGGTAGCTGGACTTTTACTATTTTTTATCTCCCAGCTATGGAAGCTACAATACACAAGAAAAACAGGTAAAACATTATAACAATGAAATTATTAACGTATTTATATACCATACTCCACACCAATATTTCATAATAAGTGTTAATATACTTTTTACTATGTCATGTCAATGAAATAACCTGTATAAATTAAAAAATTCTATCATGTACATATTTGTCTAGCATAAGAATTTGTTTGCACTGACACTATTCCCGGCGTATTGCTTTGTACTCTCGTCTCTTTGAATAGTACAATATCACGGAATATTGGACAGTGACTAAATATTGCAACCACTGGGTCAAATAACAGTCTTTCTATGTGGTTTTACATACGACTAAAAAAAAATCAGAGTTCATTCATCTATTAATAACGTTATTATTTCCAATAGAAATTGTAAAGAATTCAAAAACAATAAATAAACAGTGTATTCAATATACACGTTTTAAATTATTTAGATACAATAAACAATTACTATAGGTTTCATAAACAAGTAAGAATAATATTAACACTATTATAATAATTTTTATAGTCATAATATTATGTTCAAAATAACTAGAACTATACACACCTCAACTAACTTATCTTGGTACATGATAAGTTACTAAGTTACTAAGATACATAGCGTTGACTACTTCAGGCAAAAATGAGTTTGTAATCAGTTTCATTAGTAAGAGATACTTTATTGGTCACCATTAGTATTATGTTTCCTAACCGTGTGAATATCAGTTTTTTTAATTATGTCATTTTGTGGTCAAGAACTGTTCAACCATTTGTCTTCACATCAAATTATATTTATCATGAAACTGTGCGTAATGATGTGATGTTTCACGAATCCACCCACTTTAAATGAAGAGTAGTGATGACTCACCCACCCACACACGTCCACCGGTGATGTCTTGCCATCCTTAATTTTGCAGCACAAACATTCTTTTATGCTAATCAATACATGTTGTAATTAACTATGATACATCTTAAATGTGAGATGTTCAACATTTCATAAAATATTTTATGTAATAAAATTAATCCCAATATGCATATATACTTTATCCTATAGTAAGAAGGTGATCTAAAAAAAAAAAAAATCTAGCCTATATACTTTTAGAAATCAGATTAACCTACATACGATTAGGCCTATTACATTACGCATATATTGGATTGATGTAGGAAGATTTTAAAACGATTAGTTTAGCGTAGTTGGTTAAAGCTTAGCTTCATGATCTCAAGGTCTTCAGTTCGATCACAAGGAGGGTCATAACACATTTTGAAATGAGTTAGTTAATAACTGCCAGCTGTTCTCTTTTAATTGACCTATTAATTAAGGACTAATCCCTAGGATCCACTTAACATTAGTCTGATGGGTTTGGACCGTTACTCTTAACAAGTTTAAATAAAAAATGCCTCTGGTGTAGATAGACTAAAAAAAAAAAAAAGAAAATAGTCGGCAATAGTTTGTAATATCTACTAAATTCACTATTCTATACTCATCACACTCATTTGCCCTTGTTTTGGTGAGCGGCGTCTTGATAATACATAAATATAAGTGTGGGTGAAGTTGAGAAGTGATTTAGTAAAACAAAAATATTTAGCTTGACAAAATAAATATGAATAATAAATACTATTAATTATAAATAATACTTACTATAATAATTTGTTCGTAATTAAAATTTTTTATGCTAGATGGTCATTAGGAGTTTGTTTATTGCTAGTTAATTACATTATTATCTAATTGATGTTATAATGTAGTCACATTATTGCGTACGTCACAAGTGCTGTAGCACCCTTACGTTTCAATATATTAAATACATTTTAATATTATAACAAATGCATAAATTACCAAAAATGCATGAAATATAATTTCATTATTGACACTATAATGTTTATTTAAAGAATTAACATTTGTTTTTAATAAACATAAAAAACCCTAAAATAAAACATTGAAACTGA
Source organism: Stictocephala bisonia (assembly GCA_035578905.1). Taxonomy (NCBI): domain Eukaryota; kingdom Metazoa; phylum Arthropoda; class Insecta; order Hemiptera; family Membracidae; genus Stictocephala; species Stictocephala bisonia. Next base: position 216,055 of record JAQJVL010001207.1, on the reverse strand, counting down.
TAATGACATTTTTTAGCGAAACATACCTTTCTACTAATTTTAGGGTTTTTGATATTTTAAATAGACACACTTTTTGAAAAGTCTTGAGATCTAACCAACTAAAAATGCTTTTGACAACTGAAATAATATTTCAGTTACTTTTATTTGAGTATAAATATTTGAAATGTTGAAGAAAATAGTTTTTACCTATGAAACGTAATGCTTAAATATCGGGAGGTCCAGTTAAAATTTCCTTAAGTTGTTAGAAGCGTTGTCCCTTAAAAACGTGTTTAGACTTAGTAAAAATGCCACTGGTATGATTGAAAAACAAATATACATGAACATATTAATCAAAACAAAAAAAGTGTTAAAATTAATCATTTGAAGTCAATCTCCCTGTACATTTTTAGGACCTTCCATAACGACCTTCAACATACTTTAATGGACTTACCCATAACTATACAAGGCGATGGTAATTAATGACCTTTATCAGCGTCGAAATAGATGGCTATAAGAAGAAACATATTATCAATAATTACAACAAGCACTACATTTAGACTTCTTACATCTGGACTACAGTACTACGCATAGGGGCTGATTTAATTCAAATATTTTATTTGAAAAGTAACCAATAAAATACAAATTTGATATAAAAATGAAAGAGTAAACTTCGCCAAAAACATATCAGTATGAACATTTTATCTTATAAACTTAGATAAATAAGTACACAGTAAGATGACACTGGTCAGCCTTACTCAGCTCATAATCGAATAATTAAAAGCAATGATGGACTTAAAAAACACTTCTCTTGTCCAACTTAAAGAAACTTAATTTTACGTAACTAAGCTATTGTTGTGACATGTTTTTCAATACATGTAATGTACAAGGTACCCACGAACTGATACCCAAAGTTTATTTTATAAGCTTATTTAAATTTTAGAATTCCAAGTTATTAGAAAACATTTGCAATGGGAGGGATAAATATGCAAGAAGTTAAGTTTATTTATATCCTAAAACACTTGACCGTGATAATCGGTTGAAAATATTAGGTTTGGTGGATCCGTTTAAAAGTATTTTGTAAGAAATTATTTTCTCTTCACCATTGTCAAACGTAATTCAGTCGTGGATGATTACTCTAGTAACAATATAAGTCTTCTTATTGGCATTCAATAAGATATTAAAGACAGCTGACTGATATTAAAATAATTTTTCTCTCTAGAGTTTTGTAAAGTATAGGCTTGATTATAAGGGAATCTTTCCTTAGTAATTAACATTTTGGTAATAAAAATTCTCAATAATGTTCGTTTTTATAATATCTTAATGTATTTATAACTTAAAGATTTTTATGAAAGAAATACATTAAATATTTTTACTGTACTTTACGCACAAACTTTAAGTGAAAATATTTTACAAACACATATCTGTATTCACTGTCCACATATTCTTGTAACATAATATACATTCTTAATTATTTATAAGGCTGTAATTATTATTCTGCATCTTAACAATAACATAAACGTGGTATTAATAACGGAATATTACCTTATTCGTTATATACGTAATATTTATAACGAAATAAATTATTTCCTTACTCTACAAATACGTGCAGTTAATGTTGGAATATACCCTTATTGTGAATACACCCTCTATTCATAGAGGAATATTGACTCATTGCGAATATACGGGCTATTAATGACGGCGTATGGTGCCTTATTCTGCATATTCGTACTGTTAAAAAAGTATTTCCTCATTCTGAATATTCTCTCCATTTATGATGGAATATTTCCTTATTATGCATATACGGCCTATTCATAAAGGAATATTGCCTCATTCTGCATAAGATGAACAGTACATGACGGAATATTTTTTTATTCTTGATACCACATCAATCCATGGTGGAATATTACCTTATTATGCATACACGGACTATTAATGAATGAATATTGCCTCATTCCGCTTAAGATGAACAGTTCATGACGGAATATTTCTTTATTCTTGATATCACATCTATCCATGGTAGAATATTGCCTTATTATGCATATTCGTAACATTTTTGACGGGTGATTGCCTAATAAATTGCCTTCGTAACATTTAGGTCGGGTAGTTGGCAGAACTCTCATGACCTAACAGATAACTACTTAAATAATTCTGCGAAATTCATTTATATGCAATTAATTGAAAATAAATGATTTATCTTCCTGATAAATATTATATTCAACGTACAAAGAGTTAAATTTGTTGTTCTACTTTTATTGCTGTTATCACTAATCTATAACATGGTTTGATTATTACAGAATCATGTAGATGAATCCTTACTTAAAATGCAAGATAAGACATTTATTCAATATTTTACTTTTTAACATATCAAAGAAGAATTTTTAGATGATACCTTTTTTGTCAAAAACCATCATTTCAACATTGATGAAATCATTTTAATACAACTGAATTTGTGTAAAGATTAAATGCTGTAAACTTTAGGATTGAAACAGATTAAATATGAAGCTTTAAATTAGACCAATAATACGTGGTTCGGATTCCAAGTATACTGCATGTCTCTTGACTTCTTAGTTGTCTTGACTACCAGGCTATTTATAATGTTCTCTTTCTAAGTAATAGTGGACACTGTTAGTAACAAGACTAAACTAATTAATTTATACTAAATATACTCAATCGTTTTCCACATTCACACACATCCAAATAATTTTCATTTGATAAAAAAAAAAAAAAAAAACCCCATGAAATACGTACGCGAGAAATTATGTTATAAAACTTAATTAAACCATCGTTGATGAATTAGTGTAGTCTAAACTCATGTAGTCTAGCAATTGGAAACATTTAAAGATTATTTTATATATTTCCAATGATTTAAAAAAATTATTGAACTAAAAAACAATTAGTTATGTTACTCTTGAATATACATCTTAAATTATAACTCTAATATTGTATGTCGTTTCGTATTTCGAAGTAAATTACTATTTACATTTATTTAACTTAACATTTCCACGTGACTGCATTTACTTTAGAGCTGTATAATAGTCTTTGGAGTTTGATTTAATGTTTTCGCCAAGGTAATCTCTTTCCATGAATTGTTTGGTTTATTTGGAGCATAATTAATTAGTTTCAAAAGTAGTAGACAAGCCGCTTACTTTTAATAATAATAAAGCCAGGTTTAATACTTCGAAAGTGTTATTTTATTATGTCTCTCATAAACAACAGGGACTTACTAGTTGTTTTTAAAACCATTAAACCTCAAGTGGATTTTATATGAAGAATATATAAACACATTAAAAGCATATATTTTATTTCTCTATGTATAATTGGTTTTCCAATCCACTATTTTAATTTTCAATAGCCTACATTATGTATAAAATAACTGGTAATATTATGTCATCTAATATCATGTTTATTATGCATTCAAGTTATACCATATAACAAACATAATATATATACTTACTCTTTATCTATGATGTGATTGGCAAAATGTATGCAATTATTTGCGCACTTTATAAGAAAAAAAAACATAATAAATAAAAGGAATCAAACAGTTACTTAAATAAGAAATTTAAGCAATTTAACTCTTTTATGCAATTAAAAGCCGACAAACCAAACTTACTTTTTCTATGCATTATTTGTTTTATGAATAATTTACCTGAACACTCATCACACTCATTCAACTCCTCATATTCGCCCATCTCTCTACGATCGGCGTCTTAGAGATGGATAATAATAATATAATGAACTAATAATTAATTAATTTAAATTGTGATCTTCTGTAACTACATGAGGTCTGATTGAAACCGAATTAATAATCGCTGCCTACATAATGAAAATGAATGTGAGGTTTGTTTCTTGCATAATGATCTAGAAAGTGGCTTTGCCTATTTTGAATTCAGTTAACCGTTGCTTGATTTCTAATATTGTCTGCTTTGATAGAAGACTTCAACGGATTGCTTATTCCCGTAAAGTATATATTATTTACACAATATTGGAGGGCGTATCTTGTTATTGTAGAAAATTGTATTATTATATGAATAAAAATTAAATTACTTTTCTTATTTACTATATGAATAATCCAACGAGTGCTTGTTATCTATTACTGTGTGTCTATTTATTTATTACTTCTATTTATTATTGTTATTTTTTACTGTTCTTATTACTGTTATGTATTACTGTTATGTATTACTGTTATTTATTACTGTTATTTATTACTATACTTCTATTGAAGTTAGTTGTAAGTTCGTTAAGTTACTAGTTAGTTGCAGCGTGCCTGTTACATATTACTAAATAATAATGTCACGCATTCTGAACACATAAGTATCATTGTTGTTGATGTTGAGGTTTATATATTGTTGGGTTCAGCTGCCATTCTGGTGTATTTATGTCATTCCTACCTTGAGCATCCGTCAGTATAATGTACTATTGCAATGTCAATATTATATCCATGTTTTGTATATATATATATATATATATATATATATATATATATATATATATATTTATTTATTTATATATTAATCTAATATCTCGAAAGTTACCAATAACTAACTAGTTATCAATTCATTTCTATTGTAGCTAATGTTGTTTATGTTTGATTGTTGAGCATTAGTCTAGTAATATTCTGCTACATATTATTAATAGATAGTCATGCACTAATTCCTAGTTTGTCCTGATTGTTTCATGCCTGTATATCATCTTGAACCACACTGAACGTTAGCCATCTAAAAGTTCTCATAGTTAATTAGTTATATAGTTATTATACAATATTTATAAGCATCAAATTGTAAATGGTTGTTACCGTTGAATGAATAAATAAATAAATGAATAAATATGCTATTCCCACCCAAACTGTTAATTATTTTTATCATAAGTTATTCAATTTAGTTTTAAATTTAATATAGTTATGGTTTAATTTAAATAACTGCAGGATATCAATTATCTTAATAGGCCAAATAAATAAAGAGTAGAAAAGATTATGCTAGTAAATGTTAATTCTACATGTTATATTTGGTTATTATTTTAGTAAATTCACTTTTTGTATCCTAAATTAATGTATTTCAAAATAATTTAAATGGAGATTGTTTTATATGGTATGGTAGACTATAGAGTTCGTTTATCTCATATAAAATAAACAATTTTGTACTTTAACAACAAAAATACACGACTTTTATAAATATAGCACAAAAAATATGATTTTACAAGGTCTACGTTCATATAATTCATAAATTTTTTTTAACTTCACTCGCCAGTTCAAATGGGCCTACAGGCCTGCATCAACTTTATTTAGTTCCGACCGATGGCTCAGTAGGGATTCAAACCTTGGACCAAAAATGTTTACAGTAAATAGTAAAAGGATATAAACAATTAGCTTTATTACTAAGAGGCTGATTTCCCCATTAATCTTGCTTCCTCATAGCCCATGGACTATTGATCTATGTAAGGAACTTATTCAGACAGAGTAAGGGTGAACACAAGTTCAGTAGATGGTGAATATTACTGATAAAAGTATCCAGTCTGTGATACTGCTAACTCAGGCTGAAAATCCTGACGCCCTAGACTACTCGGGATAATGGGTCTCTAAATGCGCTTTCACATGGCTCAACTCTTTAGGATGGGTTGCTGTTATCCAGTCAGACATACCCATTTAACATGAGTCCCTTCTTTAAAATAAGTGGGTGGGGTCCAATTAGATATGCTTATTCACCAAGACTCATCATTGTTATTAGCTTTGGGGGCTCCAATACGAAATTAAACCATAACGTTCATCTTAACCTACGTTTTAAGGGTGAGTGAGTGGATTCCAATGACACATGTCTTTTCAGCCTAAATAACATTCAAAAGATGGGTTCCAATACATGTACATAATATATGATGAATATTTTCAATTGAACAATTTATGTATATTAATTTATTGTACATACTAAGCTCACTCTTCTCACTGGCTCTTGTATTTTTAGGGGTGAGATATATATTTAAAATATGGTAGGTTAAACGTAAGGTGGTATTAACCCACACACCTACATGTATTTTGTATTGGTTCACCTATACAGTACAGTGGTAGCGACCTAACCACCCATCCATACACGTAAAGTGGTATTAACCCATTCAACCATACACACAGAGGTACAAATACAAAACCACTCATCCATTCATACAAATACAGAGTTTTTGACCAATATACCCACCCATACACGTACAGTGGTGTTGAATCAAACACCCACCCATACACATACAGTGGTACTGACCCGTCCACATACTCATACATTGTGGTATTGACCCAATTTGATTTTGAATCGACTTTCTATATAATTTTAAATTAACAGTGTATGATTGTTATCTATTTCTCAGGTATCGCATCAATATAACCGTACGTGTATCATTGCCACTATCTCCCCCTTCAACTCCTTTCCCTCCCACCCCCTATCTCTCAATCTTCCTGATCACTTGAGGGGTCGTGGGTTGATTTCGGAGTCCACTCGTACCTTTGATACGTGCTCATGTTTAATTCTTAAATATAGTAAGGATCAAACTAAATATTTTAAGGTAGTGTAATTAATAATTTACTGATTTATATTATAATAAAAAACAAGCAATGTGTAAATAATATTTTCCAATGATGCTTGAGAAAAACTAATACGAGCAAAGTTGATAAGTAATTTCATTATAAATGCAAACTTCTACAATGGAATAATTATACTTAGTACAAAGTGATTTAAGCCAAAGTTCAAACACTGTCATAATCTCAACAACTCTCATAGTTACTTTGCCAAACTATCACTGAACAATGAGATCCAGGGTTTGAGAGTTAGAGGAGATCTATTAATTATTTAGGTTACAAACCAAAGAGGTAAAACTTAAGTGACGATACAACTTTACGTTTAAATTAAATTACAACAATTTTATAAACTGGTTATATAATTAAACCATTGGTTTCATACTTAAGTAAAAAATTTTGATTTATACTGTGAATGAAACTGGCAAGTTTTATTAAAACAAGGTTAATTAAGTTATTTTAAAACCAAGTTTGCATTATGCAGTGTTACGTTAATCATGTTTATTAAATACTTTATGAAATTCTAACGAGTTAAACATGTGGAAATATTATTTTCGCTTTCATTATTATAAAGCTGATAAATATAAATTACCTTTGAATTGGAATACTCTTTTTCTATACTTAACAGATTTTAACATGTAAACCCATTTATTTAGAATAACTATCGTCGTTAGTATGTGAATTAATTTGTGTTATTCTAAATTTTTGTGATTTTTTGCTTTTTTAACATTTTCGAACGTATTGATAATTACAGACATGAATGAACGCGCTCCTTGCCTAACGATGGTTTGCAGGCGTTCAACAGTCTGTGTTGTGGCGGACACACCGTGCTATTAAGTCGCATGATAATGATGCTGTTATTAAATATTTTCTATATAATGCATTTTTCTTAAGATAGCAACACTTTTTTTCAATTGATAGATTGTTTAACAAATCACTGAATGTTATTTAATTCTTTGTGAAAATCTAACTTGTACAACTTTACTACTTATTTTTCCCCCGAACATTTTTATATATATTATTATTATATCGTGTCGTGAAAAAACTCCGTAGTCTACTATGTTAAAGAACACGTCATGTTAGCATGACAGTTTAATATTATAATATTACTTAAAAATAACTTACTGTTTTTATCAAGGAACATTACGTTAACATTTCAGTTCCACATAAACATACAACAGGGGTTTACAGTTGAAATACACATAAAGTGCTTTGTTTTACTTCGAAATAAAACGTTGTGTACGTTTATAAAATATACAAAAGTGTAAAATATTAGCGTGTGTTTAATTTTAAATGTGTACTTCATAAACTCGTCAGGTCACATATTTTAGCTATCGTAATAAACATAAAAACGCCTTCAATATTTTTGATACTAAACGAGACGCTTGGCTGTATGGTGGACGAGTCCTCGTTCATTCAAGTCTGTAACTAACAGTAGTTTTACTAATTATAGTCGATACACATTTTATTACTAACTCCTAGGTCATTAAACCAGGTACTTGGGAAAACAGTATTCGGGAGATTTTAGGTGATAGGTACTGTTTTCAATCCTTTTCATAAGAATAAATCAATGTTCAATCCTTTTCAAGGCGCCCGCTAGTGTCAGCTCAGTCTACAGCTTTGACGTAAACACTACTATAAATGTCTGGGGTTGGGTATTAGTCTGTTTCCGGATTTTGTGTAGGGGAGAGACTTGAGTATCGGGATTATCAATAAGCTGAAATCCAGACCATTTATACGTGGTATGGATTCCACGTAAAGCTGCAAGTCCCTTAGTTGCTCCGTCTATTATTCCATTAATAAATAACAATTTCTGAACATTACTCATTAGTAGCCATACTACACTGGTAATTCACACTTATCCTACATTCTTATCATCGTTCATATTCACCTTAAAATACGCATAAAGCTGTAATGGTCTGTCATATCTAAGAATAATCTAAGCATTCATTATCATTTATCATAAAATAAAAATAAATCTGCTAAACCGATTGCATATACATTATATACAACCCTTATTTTTCTATAGTATGTAAATGAGCGAAAACAACTTAATAATTTTAATTAAGCTTTATATAAGCTATAAAAGACATAGTTAGGAATGTAATTGATTATCAGCATATTATGTATAAAGATAGGATTATTAATTTATGAAGTAACCATTACTTTGAAAAAACTAACATCATTATGATGAAATAACATACGGGGAATGAAAGTACTAACGGCGTTCATTATGTCACTGAGGTTATACATAACTGTCGTTTAATGTAATCAGTAATGGTACTAGGACATGATTGACAATGTAACTGATTTATGTAAGCTGGCATTGTCTGTGAACGAGTGAAACATTTCCTGCATACTAAACAAGCAGCGTCAAACAATAGAGGTTTGTTTGGCTGTCTCTTTTGTTCATCAGACAAGTCACTGACTTTGATAACTGTTTATAAATGCATATAACACAATAGTTGACTTAATTAAAAAAGAAAATATGTATTGGATGTAAAATGATTTGGGAATTTTAGTTCCAATAATATGAATTTAAAATTGTACATTTAATTAAGATTGGTGAAAATACCATATAACCACAAAATTTAGTTATTCTATTTTATAATTGCAATAGTAATATGTCCAAATATATATTCTATGGTGTTTTAATATTACTGATTTTTATTTTATACTTTCATAATTAGCTTAAGGAAATATTGTTTGGTTTCTAACTTTAATTAATGAAGAGTGTTTTTATAATCGACAAGCTATACCCGCCCGCTTCGCCGGTCAGAATATTGAGTTCAAAAATTTAATCAAATATCCAATTTAGAACAGCTCATGATATATATAATTTACTATACTCAATTGTTTTTAATTTACCACAATTTTATCAAATTTATTTTATTTTTATTTAACAGCTGTTAATCAAATAAATAAATTAATATAGCTCCATAAGAGTACCATGGGAGTTTTGGAGGCCAGTGGGACGGAGAGGAAAATCTTTCCTTTGTGAACCTCTAGGGGCCAAGATAAACTTATTTACTAAATTTTAAGTCAATTGGACGTATGGTTGTGGATAAATCGTAATGAGTTGTAAATTGGTTTTATATATATTATTAAATTTAAAATTCTCCGATTGAAATCAGTCTAATTCTACTTTTAGAGGGCACAAATTACTGTAGTTGACTCTGAATCAGTGAAATATCGGGTTTCTCGCCATATTTAGCCATGTCCTGTGAATTGGATATACATTTGGTCAAATTAAATTGTAAATAAAATCAGTTTGTTCTTTTAGATAAAAAGTTTCAAAGTATGGAAAAATATGTAAGTTTTAGAGGTCAAAGTACTATATTTGGCTTTGAATCAATAAAATATTGTGTTTCTCACCGTGTTTAGCCATGTTCTATGGTCTGGCTACGAATGATTTAAAAATAAACTGTTAATTTTCCGATTGAAAACAGTTTGTTTTCCTAGATAACAAAGTTTCATAGTCTAGAAATATCTGGAAATATATTTTTATAGGGAGCAAAGTACGGTAATTGACTCTGAATCAGTGAAATACAGTAACGTGTCTAGACTTGTCCTATGACGTGGCTATAAATGTGTTCTGATTAAATTGTATATTTTACCATTTAATACTGTATATTCTCCTAGATAACAAAGTTTCATAGTCTAGAAAAATCTGTGAGTCTACTCTTAGAGGCCGTAAATTAACCAATTTGATTTACACGCACACATGCAAAATCTAGCTCTACCTAAGGACGAAGGAGTTGAGATAGAGCAAACATTTATAGGGCCAAAAGCTGTAGCTCATCTGAAATTAGGAGCAGAAAATGGTGTTAGTTTTGCTGTAGAACCGTTCATTTAGGCACTACAAACCAATTAATTATAGAAACGCTGTTTTTAGCATTTACAATTTTTGCCACTAAAAAGAATGCCATCTTCGATTTACTAAGAGTTTTACAAAATCCTTATGCACATTTGCTACATAAGAACTTTGACTCTACAAAATTTCAGCTTCGTAGTCTTAGTTCTTTTTTAGTTACAGTGATGAGTGAGTGAGTAAGCGGTATTTGCCTTTTATTGGTATAGATAAATATAACAGCCAAACACCATTGACTAGCTGACTGACTCGTTACGGTTTCTCAAAGCTTATAAAGATATGATCCACAAAACATAACACACATTAATTTATATGCTTTAGACGTGTTTTAAGAAAGGATTAAAAAAATATATTCTGTCGAAGAAGAAAAAGAAGCTAGGTAATACATATTCCGATTTTAACTTTATTAAAATTTACCCTATAAGAGGGGGTTGGGGAGCTTAAGTCAGTAACACTTAACATAAGAGGGGGTTGGGGAGCTTAAGTCAGTAACACTTAACATAAGAGGGGGTTGGGGGGCTTGAGTCAGTAACACTTAACATAAGAGGGGGTTGGGGGGCTTGAGTCAGTAACACTTAACATAAGAGGGGGTTGGGGAGCTTAAGTCAGTAACACTTAACATAAGAGGGGGTTGGGGAGCTTAAGTCAGTAACACTTAACATAAGAGGGGGTTGGGTGGCTTGAGTCAGTAACACGTAACATAAGAGGGGGTTGGGGGGCTTGAGTCAGTAACACGTAACATAAGAGGGGGTTGGGTGGCTTGAGTCAGTAACACTTAACATAAGAGGGGGTTGGGGGGCTTGAGTCAGTAACACTTAACATAAGAGGGGGTTGGGGAGCTTAAGTCAGTAACACTTAACATAAGAGGGGGTTGGGGGGCTTGAGTCAGTAACACTTAACATAAGAGGGGGTTGGTGGGCTTGAGTCAGTAACACTTAACATAAGAGGGGGTTGGGGAGCTTAAGTCAGTAACACTTAACATAAGAGGGGGTTGGGGGGCTTGAGTCAGTAACACTTAACATAAGAGGGGGTTGGTGGGCTTGAGTCAGTAACACTTAACATAAGAGGCTTTTTTACAATGTAAATGATATAAGTGAAGAAAAATAACAAAATCACACGAGAGAGGTAACACGAATGTTGTGAGTGAAGTTGGGTATGCGAAGCTTTCTAGAATGTAACCTGGCATACTAATTTTAAATACAGTAGAAAATGTGTCATCCCACAGACATTAATCATGAAAGACACAACACATAAATTAGTCATGTGGTTAAATTGGCACATGAGCTTACTCTGTCAGTGAATAATGCCTTAATTGTAAATTGAAGTAACGTTTACTCTTATTTGGGCAAAGTACCAAATACGTTATCAATGGTGAACAAAATTATACTACAAAGTAGTCATGAAAAAAAAAAAAATAATACTTTAAAATAAAACGTAAGAGATTGAATTTTTTATGTTAGAAAAATAACTTAATTTGCTAGTTCACATGGACCAACAAGCCTCTGTCTCAACTTTATTCAACGAGTGAACTACCGACCTCTAGCTCACGCAGAATTCGAACCTTGTACTTTGCCCGCCCCCCACCATTCCGAAACTGAGTCACGATGATGGCAAACGCTACTTAAAATTACATGAAAAGTTCCATATTAGTAACTATTCATAAACATCATATTTAAATTTAACTTGATTTAATTGTTTTAAAAAAGAATCGCTCAATAAAGCGTTATTGTTTTGAATTACTTTTTGTTTTGCCACACATGTTGACGATGCAATTAATTTAATTTCACTCTACTAATTTTATTTTGTTGATATGATATCCATAAGAAAAGATGTTAAAAAGAAGGACTAAACAAAGTTAGGATGGCTTTTTTTCTTATATGAAGAATATGTACGAATCACTGAGCTGTATTAGGCTAGTTATAGTTTCTTATTTTTTTAAATGGTTTAGTCACAAACATAAATTCAGGGCAGTTTTAAAAATATTAATTTAACAGAACACTAACTATCATAATATCTTAATACTGACAAAAATATAAAATAAGTCAAATGGTTAATGCTCGGAAATTATAGCCTAGTTCATAGTGGATCCGCTGATAACCACCGGCTGTTCATTTGTCATTGGGCTATTAATTAATGACACTTTCTAAGGAATAGTCGGCCTTAGTTTGTAACAATTACTAAATTCGCTCATCTACACTCATCACACTCATTCGAAATCCATATTCGCCCATATCTTGACGATCGGTGTCATATGAATAAATAAATAAAAAAAAAAATAAATAAATAAATAAAATACGTCATAATAAATCAGTAGGTTGTCAAATATCTCAAGTGTTTCGTTGTATTCAATGAACAGTTTTTGATCAAAGTTTATTTCTTCCTAATGGTGTCTTGAAAATAAAACTACCCGTTTAGTCAATAAATTAGCATCATGAGAGGTAAAACTGTTTTTATTTCCTGTTGAGAACTGTCTGGTTTATTTTAGACTCAAGCAATTACTTAGTTAAATGGAAGAGTTTGCTTAAACTTCAAGTAATATTGCTGCATTTTTGTTCATAATTTATTTCTTTACGTTTCAACGGACAGTTATTTATGCACAGATGTAATATGCTTAATAAGATATTGTAAAGTAATTACAAATATGATGCGTCCCATTAATATAATAAAACGCTATTCACGTTTTATTCTTAGTAGGAGTTTTTCAGCTTTAACTCTTATTCTTTTTACTATCGTAAACTTTAATTATTATTAGTTTTACAAAATTGCTGTAAGTAATTATCAAAAATAATACTTTTTAGAAAAGATAAATTTTTAGTAAGTTATTGTTAGCACTTTGAAGATTCGTTTATTTAAACTGTACATTACTGTATGTATTAAGAGCGTATAATTCAATATTTACCTTCAGTAAAAATTTAAATGAATGATATATAAATTTTTAATTAAAATCTTGCCATTTTCATTAAACACACTAAACTAAGGCAAGTAAATAAACAAATCTTACACGTAAAAAACGTTTCAAGTTGGTTACATCAATTTTGTGTCACTATTGATGGGAATAATAAGAACATATCAATAACTACAACAAACACAACACTTAGCCTTACTGTAGTTGGATCACAATACTATGTCACAGTGCCAAAGTAATGGCATTCATATGATAGTTATGGTTTTTATTAGAACAATATTTTATAATTTTGTTAAAAGTTACAATTAATTACATGATATAACTCTTTAAAGCCTTTAAAATATCTATTTTTAATTTTTCGACTTATATTAATGTTTTAGGGCTATTTTTCAAGTAATGAAACCATTAAAATAGAACCATGGTATACAAATGGAATGGTAATCTTTGCCAAACGACATTATAGCTAGGCCTATACTTGAAAACTATTTAAAATAAATAAATAAACGGCAAAGGAACTTACATTTATATTTATAGTTACTTGTTGTTATCGTTCAGCCATACTTGGATCGTGGTCAATTAACTCTAAATGATAGTGAACAAAAAAAAAACTTCACAGATATAACTGAAAATAACTTTATTTCAAGTAATTAAGCTATTGTTATGAATTGTTTCTTTAAATATACGTTATAGTCAAAGGGGAGTCTATCCAAACAATGGATCACATAGTTTTAGAGTGCCCCTTACACTGTGTTACGGAGGCATTAGCTAGAATATATAGAATCAGTGAGGCAGGTTTTAAATTGCTTGATGGATTGGATTTAGCTTTTTGACAGGATATAATTTGCTTATTATTTATTTATTTTAAATTTGTATTATAATGTAATGACTTTGGTCTTTTTTTCCATTTGTAAATCTCAGCTTTCACATAGTAAAGAAAAAAAATGGCAGCTGACAAAAATCCATTCGATATATATATATATATATATATATATATATATATATATATATATATATATATATATATATATATATATATATATAGACAAGATATGCATAAACTAACTCACAAAGATTCTATTATAAGCTTATTTAAATTAAAATGCTGAGAGAGAGAGAGATAGAGAGCGAAAGAGAGAGAGAGAGAGGGGGAGAGAGAGAGAGAGAGAGAGAGGGAGAGAGAGAGAGAGAGAGAGAGGGAGAGGGAGAGGGAGAGGGAGAGGGAGAGGGAGAGGGAGAGGGAGAGGGAGAGGGAGAGGGAGGGAGGGAGGGAGGGAGGGAGGGAGGGAGGGAGGGAGAGAGGGAGAGAGAGAGAGAGGCTAATTTTTTCAATACATTTCATGGATTTTGCTATTACTTGTATTTCAACAGTAGTTTATTTGTTAATTTAAACTCTTCACATATACGAAATAGTCTCAATGAAATTAATTGTATATTTCTTTATCTTCAGCCACATAAACAATACAATCAACAACAATCCATTCGATATATATATATATATATATATATATATATATATATATATATATATATATATATATATATATATATATATAGACAAGATATGCATAAACTAACTCACAAAGATTCTATTATAAGCTTATTTAAATTAAAATGCTGAGAGAGAGAGAGATAGAGAGCGAAAGAGAGAGAGAGAGAGGGGGAGAGAGAGAGAGAGGGGGAGAGAGAGAGAGAGAGAGAGGGAGAGAGAGAGAGAGAGAGAGAGAGAGAGAGAGAGAGAGAGAGAGAGAGAGAGAGAGAGAGAGAGAGAGAGAGAGAGAGAGAGAGAGGGAGAGAGAGAGAGAGAGAGAGAGGGAGAGAGGGAGAGAGAGAGGGAGAGAGAGAGGGAGAGAGAGAGAGAGAGAGGGAGAGAGAGAGAGAGGGAGAGAGAGAGAGAGGGAGAGAGAGAGAGAGAGAGAGAGAGAGAGAGAGAGAGAGAGAGAGAGAGAGAGAGAGAGAGAGAGAGAGAGAGAGAGAGAGAGAGAGAGAGAGAGAGAGAGAGAGAGAGAGAGAGAGAGAGAGAGAGAGAGAGAGAGAGAGAGAGAGAGAGAGAGAGAGAGAGAGAGAGAGAGAGAGAGAGAGAGAGAGAGAGAGAGAGAGAGAGAGAGAGAGAGAGAGAGAGAGAGAGAGAGAGAGAGAGAGAGAGAGAGAGAGAGAGAGAGAGAGAGAGAGAGAGAGAGAGAGAGAGAGAGAGAGAGAGAGAGAGAGAGAGAGAGAGAGAGAGAGAGAGAGAGAGAGAGAGAGAGAGAGAGAGAGAGAGAGAGAGAGAGAGAGAGAGAGAGAGAGAGAGAGAGAGAGAGAGAGAGAGAGAGAGAGAGAGAGAGAGAGAGAGAGAGAGAGAGAGAGAGAGAGAGAGAGAGAGAGAGAGAGAGAGAGAGAGAGAGAGAGAGAGAGAGAGAGAGAGAGAGAGAGAGAGAGAGAGAGAGAGAGAGAGAGAGAGAGAGGCTAATTTTTTCAATACATTTCATGGATTTTGCTATTACTTGTATTTCAACAGTAGTTTATTTGTTAATTTAAACTCTTCACATATACGAAATAGTCTCAATGAAATTAATTGTATATTTCTTTATCTTCAGCCACATAAACAATACCAAAAACCTGTTACGTTATAATTTAATGTATTTAACTGATTTTTCCGTATTTAATTTAAATAATTACAAGCTAATATAATCAGATATTAATTGTATGTATAATAATCGATTTATTCACTGAACACTTATTTCCAAGTACTACTTTTTACCCCCGTTATCTAAATATCCAATATAGCAGAGTACTGACTATTGTGACACAATATTGGAAACCTCTTTCCTTTGATGTGCTCTATCAAATATGATTCTGATCAAATATTCTGTCGACGGAGCTCTTATGACCTAACAGAAAACTACTGTAGTATTTCAGCGTTATTCATTTAATTAAAATTAGATATAACTATTTATCTTCCCTGATAAATACTGTGTTCAATGTTTAGAGACTTAAAAATGGAATTATTTTCAACTTTAATTGTTATAAACATTAACGTATAACATAGTTGGAATAGAAAGATTCATATAAATAATAATTTTTAGTTGTAAAAATCAGGATACTATTAAATATTTTATATTTTATACATAATGGGGAAGAGGTTTTAAAAGATATCTTTATTTTCAAAATACATTAGGTCAACTTTGATTACATTACCTAAATATAATTGAGTCCTTGGGTAGTGGTTATATACATTTTTTATTTCAGAAATAAGAAGAATGTAGTATGTTTGGCTTATCAGTTTGCCAACTATCAGTTTGAACCAAAAACTGCATAACTAACACTAGCCTGGGCTATTAGTCTATTTATAAAGTCCTTTTCTAAATAATAGTGGACATTGTTAGTAACAAGACCACACTTGGTCATCTATAATAAGCATACTCAATTATCCCCAACATTCACCCATAGATTTACAATCAGCATCTTACCAATAAATTATTTTTATAAAACCTAAACAAAATATCCTCAATAAACTAAGTGTTTATTTTTAATTATAACATAACTGTAACATTTTAAGTAGTTTCGTAATCTAAGGAAATGTTACTTACTCTATTTAACTTTTATTTCCAAGTAGAGTTTGATTTGAAGTTTTCACCAAGTCAATCTCTTTCCAAGAATTGTTTGGTTTCTTTGAAGCATAATTGATTTATTTGACAAGTAGTAAACAAAGTGCTTAATTAAAATAAATAAATAAATAAAGCTAGGTTTAATAGTTGGAGCAGTGTTATTTACTGCATCTCTTAGTGATAACACTAATAACAAAGATTTATTAGTCGTTTTTAAAACCCTTAAACCTCAAGTAAAAGTTTTGTGTTAATAACCACATCAAATCTGAAGTTTTCTTTTTGTTTATGAGTAAATTGTTTTCTATTCAACTATTGTAATTCTTTATGTGTTTTAAAAACGTTACTAATTAGTTAACATGGGCCTGCTGGCCTGTGCGTGAATTTTACTCAACAAGAGACATACAGACTATTGGCTCGATGGGGATTCGAACCTTGGGCCTGCTCTTCAAAATCCGAAGCCTTAGCAATTCATCCACCATGCCAGCTCAATTTTCAGTAATATAATGAATGCATGATAATCACATGTTATGTTTTGTCATGTTTATTATGCATTCTACAATACATTCCAAATATGTAAATATATGAAAAAATGTTGGTTGCATAAATGAAGCAAACCATATGACCTAATGTTAAATAAGTTTGTATGGATGTAAATCACAAAATGTTTACAATTAATCGTGTCTTGGCTCATTTGAAAAAAAGAATGAAGTAAAGACATATGATTATATTGTACGCACTTAATAATAATAAAAAATAATAGTAATAAAATAAATAAACAAATAATAATAAAACAAAACACACACTTTAATCAATCAACCATTAAGTTACATTGCAAAATATAAGTAATTGAACCCGCATATAAAACAATAACGATAGATTAAACATGGATTGTTATTGGTTATTTCAGGTACGGAAAAATATAGATATTTTAGAATATATAAATGATATTGTTAGTAAAACGAGTATGTGTACGATTCCTTCATTAGTCTTAAGACTAATTACTATTATGAGTTGACACATTAATTTCAATCGTGATCCTCGGTAACTACGTCGGGGTCTGATTGGTTTATATCCATACTAACAGCCACATTATGTTCAAGGATGTCAGGTATGTGTCCTAAATATTGACCCAAAGAGTGGCTTTGTCTGTTTTAAATACAGATAATTGTTGCTTGATTCTATTTTGTTGTTTGCAGAAATCGAAAACTTTGTTGAAGACTAATGTAAGATTTTCTTCAATGATACAACATTTACACAATATTGATAAGGGGAGACCTTTCGAATAAAATGGTCTGTTATTATTTCAATATAAATTAAATTATTTATTATTTAAGATTTCCTATTCCACACAAACATTTTGTTGTTTAAATTACATGCGATTACATTTAAATTATTTATCGTAACGATTAAATAAAATCCCTACAGCCTATAATAATTTAAGTACTTTATAGGTTTAAAAAATGTACGGTATGACAAAATCATCATCATCAAGGTTGTTCTGGCCTCAGGCAAGTTGAAAGTTCCTCCACACTAGGCCACTCGGTTATCAGCTATCAAAATTATAGATTTTCATTCAAAATGAACCATATCCTTGAAGTGGGTGAGTGGGTGGATGGATGAATACTGACGTATGCTTGAATGGAAAGTAGAGTCGTCATTCTTGTACTTGTATTACATTAGGAGGGTCATCACACGTATCTATTGGGTGGAGAGGGGCTATCACCAGTGTATGCATATTATTGTGGGATCATCTCTCTCTCTCTCTCTCTCTCTCTCTCTCTCTCTCTCTCTCTCTCTCTCTCTCTCTCTCTCTCTCTCTCTCTCTCTCTCTCTCTCTCTCTCTCTCTCTCTCTCTCTCTCTCTCTCCCCTCTATATATCTCTCTCTCCTTCCCTCCCTCCCCTTCACACACTATATCACTTGAGGGTTTGGTTGATATCAGAGTCCACTCGTCCGGAAATAGGGCATCATGTTTACATTTTAAAAATATTAAGGATCAAATTATACTTTTTATGGTAGTGTAGTTGCTAATTTATTGCCTTCTGTGATATTGAAAAACAAACATTGTATGTCAAAAAAAGTTTACAATAAAACTTGCCAAAAATAAATTAAGAACGTAGTTAACATGTTCTACTTTATATATGGCTCACTTCACTAATGGAATGACTGCATACAAAGTGCGGTTTAAGCCAACGTTAAAACCCTGCCAAAATCTTAACAACCTTCCTAGTTACTTTGCCAAACTAGCAATGATTAATGAGATTCAGGGTTTGGGAGTTTGAGTAGATCCATTAATTATTTAGGTTACAAACCAAGGAGGTAAAACTTTCATAATGATACAATTTGTATTTGAATTTAAAGTTGCGTTTAAATTAAATTTACAACAATTATTAACAAATTGTTTCAGAAATCAACTATTAGTTTCATACATATAATTTATATAGTAAATGAAACCAGCACATTTGATTAAAGCTAGGATAATTAAGTTCTTTTCAAAACCAGGTTTGTATTATGTTGTGTTACGTTAATCATGTTTCATCAAACGATTTTATGGACAGGTAACGATTTTGAAAATTAAATCTTTATTTCAATTTGTATTATCATTAAGTGGATATATTTAAATTATTTTTTATTGCTATTTAAATTATTTTTAAATAACCCTTCCATGCTATTTTTTTCAATGTAAACACAATATAAACAAATATAACCATTTACTTATTATAAGAATTATCATAAGTATGGCATGACATTTATGTTATTTTCACAATTAAAAACATCATGTAACTAATTATTGGCGTCACATACTTCATTACTCCTAGTGCAGGTACTTGGAGACAAAGTACTGTAGATATTGCACGTGATAGGTTCTGTGCTATGTCCTCTTAATACTGACAAGGTCCCCACTCAGTGGTTACCATTGTCATGAACACTAGTAGAAAATTCTCCTAGTAGTCAGTATTCAGATGTTTTGTAGAGCAAATAACTGAGTATCGGGATTGTCAATAAGCTGATCACCAGACCAATTGTACGTGGTTCAGATTCCTTGTAAATTTGTTTATCCTTAGTTGACCAGGCTATTTCTAATGATAAATAGACCTTTCTGAGTATAGTCGACTCTTCACTGGTCATTCAAAATTATCTAAAACTTGTATTCATTAATTTTAATTATTCACGCCTTCAATTACGCTCAGAGTTGTGTTGGTGTATGATATCTGAGAATAATCTCAGACCAGATGATTTATAATAGTTAAAAAATCTCTTAAATTATTTGAATATTAGTACAAAAACGTATTTTTTGCTGACAATGTAACAGATTGATTAGGTGGGAGAGTGTGTGAATGATCATCAGAATATAACCTTTAAAATATGAATGTTAATTTATCACTTCATTTTATTAGTAAACAATTAACATAAATAAAACCATGCAGGGAAATGAAAGAACTAACGACTTATATTGTGTCACTGGGGTTTGACACAATTGTCGTTCAATGTAATCAGTAATAGTACTAGGACATGATTGACAATGTAACTGATTTATGTAATGCATTGTCTGTGAATGAGTGAAACGTTTCCTGCATACTAAACAAGCAGCTTCAAACAATGGAGGTTTGTTTAGCTATCTCTTTTATTTGTTACAAACAGTTTTAAAATACAACTAGGTTGGTTATTATCTTTTGTCCACATTATACTCTAAATTACAATAACATATATATATATATATATATATATATATATATATATATATATATATATATATATATATAATTTATATTATATAACATATAATATATCGCTCGGTATATTGAGGCGTTTTATACGAAAAAGGCCAAATTAGCTAATTTAAATAGCCATATATCCATCCATAAAAAATATTTTCGATTTTTGTCTCAAAACATTAGAAGACTAACACATTTAATCAAAAAAGATTTTTTATCTATCACCCTTAAACTCACTAACAAATGTGCTATCACACAGAGAAGTTAATAAATGGAAGACAAACACATAAATCAGGCGTTTAGATAACGTGACACATTGAAAACACAAACATGGCCCAACTCTGTCAGTGAGTAATGTCTTAATTTAAAATTCAAATGACGTTTCCTCTTATTTTGGAAAAGAACCAAATACCATATAAATGGTGAAAAGAATTAAACATAATCCTACACTTAAGAAGACTAGTGAAAGAAATAATAGTTTAAAATAATATGTGCTATCGAAAATTATTCGGATGGTTCCATGTTGGTTACTTTACTAAAAGTTCGTATTTATTCTTAACTCGGTTTATTTTTTATAAAAAAGTCATCGCATAGCAACGTTTAATTATTTTAATATTTTTTTACTGATATGTTATGAAAACAATTTAATTTCACTGTACTATTTTTTATTTTACATCTCTCATTATTATTCATTAATAGGTTGTTAAACGTAGGGATATAGGTAAATATGAGGGACGAACAATTGTACCTGAACGAGTGTAGTCGATGTTATTATCTAAGGTCTACTGTGCCTCAGAAATATATATTTATTTATAATCCAATAGTCAGGGCAACTAAGGGACCTATAGCTTTACGTAAGATCCGAACCACGTGGTATTATTCTGATTTTCTGCTAATAGATAAGCCTGACACTTAGTCATTTTCCCTTAACGATAGTTTAACCTTTAAAACAGTTAAAATTAAAACTGGCAAAGAATGAGATATTATATATTATCAGTTAGTCACTGAGTTAATTGACGAGCATAGGGTTAATATGTTGATATGGGATTTTCATAGTCTCTTATTTTAAATAAATGGTTCAATTAAAGGTAAAAATAAATAATAATTAAACAATGTATTTTTAAATTTTGTCAAAATATCCCAATTGTTAAAGTCCAAAATCTTTTACACAATTATAACATGCAGACATTTTCCGTTAGTTGACTACCACTAATTTTTCCGTTCCTTCACTGCCACTACTTTATATCGCAATTACGGTTAGGTTAGGTGGCTATTGATCACAAGCTGATAATTCCAATGATTGACTTGCCGCTGAAAGTGCTCTTCGTGTGTAAGTTCTTGGAAAGCAATAAGATAAGGCCAGCGATATCGGATTCCTAGCAAATAAGGAATACGAAAGTGGACGTACAAATTAGTAAAGAACAGTTTTTAGAGCAATGAAATATTTATGAAGTGGTAGCGAATTAACAAAATAAAATGTGAATAAATTAACGGTAAATATCTTAATATCCTGATAATAAACAAAATTAAACATGTTATACATATTAACAGTGGTAATTAAAAACTTATAAACTATGGGTACTGTTTGTAAATTATTTAATATTGCAAAAGCAATAAGTAAATCGTAAAATACGTCTTGTTCGTTAATATTTGTTCTATTAAAACAACACTATTGGATCCAATTTAAATCTACCTGTCTCTTAGTGGCTGGAAGATAAAACTACCCATTCAGCCAATAAATTAGAATTGTGAGAGGTACAATGGTTTTTATTTCTGTGGAGAGCTGTCTCTTTTCTATAAGACGCAAGCAATTACTTAGGTGAATGGAAGCTTTTGTTCCTACGATTCAAGTAATAATGCTGCATTTTAATTCATTTCAGCTTTACTTTTGTATTATTTAGGGTATTATTGTTATCAGGTAAAACACCTCGAATCAATATTGTAACATAAATATTGATTTGTTTGAGATATATAGACTTTTTACATACAGACCCATACATATATTAGTATATTATACAAAATATAATGTACTTATTATTGATAATATATATCATATGTAAATTGCTAAAAGACTTATAAATATAACATGTAATTTAACATTTTAATTTATGTCAAGGCTTCCAATACTTGACGCTGACACAAATGCGTACGATGCTAAGTGTGCGATTTTCTACTTATATAATGGAGTCAACATTGTTGTAAACAATAAGAAAAACAATATATAATTATTTGGAGATTATACGCCAAATTCCAATTCTTATTTAGACACATTTAGCTATATAAAAATCTATAAGTTCACTTTGTTAAACGCATCACATAAAACAATCTAGATTTACGCCATAAAAGCACTACAACAACAATATTTGAGGGAAAATAATTTCTATGTATTATGAGCCCTTGATACAAAAACTTTTGCTCTAATATTTGTAGCGTAAGTAAACAGCATTTGATAAAAATAATGATCAATGATATTTTTTAAAGGAATTCAATTATTATATGTATTAAATTATGTATAATTCATGTTAAATTAATATATAATTTTATGTTATCTAGCAATTTCTTCCCTTCATAAAATATAAACAGCTTTTAAACTGGTTTATCAATTTCATTGGTAAATAAATTGGTACAATATTTGAGAGAGAAGACTGCTTTGGCGCAATGGTAACAGCAAATAGTTTATTTTTATGTACGATTTTATCAATTTGTTACTTTCCCATTTATTATTATGTTATTATTGAAAAAAGTATCAATATCTAAACTTCTTAATTTAAACTTTTTATATAAGAAGTCTCTTTGATTTATCATACATTTTAGAATATTATTGTATATAAATTAATAGACTACACATTGGTAATTTTATAAAATAACTCTTCTTAAAGGTTTTAAGTGATGTTCACAATAGTAGTAAAATTAATCAAGACCAAAGTAATTCAGTAATCTTAACGTATCTATGTTCTTACGAAATCTCCAGAACCACCGAAAATATTTTAAAGAAATTTGAAGGGAAGTTAGCTTTTGTACAATAGTGACCCACTAAGCATGTATTTATCGACATTTTTTACTATCTCTCAACGAACCCTGTTTTTTTCGATTAGAGTAATATAGGCAATAAGTTTATATAATAATTTCTTTAAGCAGCTGATGCAATTCAAGATAGTGAACGACACTGGTTCACTAATTGTGTTTATTGTAAAACATATTTAAGGCCATTTCTACTAACTCTGACATTGCACTACTTTGTATTCCCCTAAAGTACACTATACAACTTTGTTATCTAGGAGAACAGCAGCAAGCTAAGCTTTTACATTTATGCTATGGTATAAGGAGAGCAACGGAGGGTAGGGTAGGTAAGCGATGAGAATTACCCTGTATCAAGGCAACGACTGTCGGTTGTAATGAGGTATGATTTAGAATAAAACTCGTTTAACAATTTAAATTGACACAGCAATAATTTTAAAACTCACCTGACAAATAATTTCTGACATTTGTAATAAATAGTTTAGAAATTTTAAATATTTAAAATAATAAAAACAATAATAATAATTTTCAATTTAAAAGGAAATTCTCGATACAATGAATTTAACGACTTAATAGCTTTATGTAAGTGGCAGTTCTAGGTTATTTATTTCTATTATTTTATTTGTAGCTTATAAACATAAACTGCAGTGGGATCTTGTTAAGCGTCCCTTGTTAATAGTTGCTTGTTGGGATACAGTTTCTTTGTGATTCCCTCAGATCTAAGCATGTACCTTCTTTTCGTACTATATAAAACTGTTTTGACGTTACACTTGCCTGTTATTTTTATAAACATCTATAATGGGTTCTAAGAAATTATAAATATGATGCGTCCAATAAATGTAATAAAAATGCTAATTACGATATGTTTAATAGTTTAAAATTTTTTAACTTTATCAATTAACAGTTTAACTATCACACATTTCACTTATATATAGTTTTACATAATGATTGAAAACAATTATTAATTATTTCCAATTAACAAAGAAAATTAACTAACTGTTTTGTTTTTATATTGCTAAATGGTGTTATTATTAATATATTTCTACAATTCTTTTATTAATGTGACACTTTATAGTATGTACTAAGAACACCGATTTCATTATTTTCCTTCAGTAACATTTTAGTAAATCATATTAATTTAGATTATAATTCTTGCCAATTTCAATAACCCCACGTGTAACAAAGGATACAAAATAAATTAACTTCCCTCATAAAACAAAATGTTTCAAGTCAGTTATATCTCTTATAAAATACCCCAAGATGTTTTCCATTATAAGATATCATCTACTCGGAAATTAGCATTAAAGTCTTTGTTTCACTAAATACCCTCTTTGTACGTCTTATTTTCTTCATTTTTCTCCGGAGTTTCTTGTTACTGTTTCTGTCAACTCTTCATATCTACAGAACTTATTCATTTAATTCCCCTCACAATGAAAAAATCCACTTTAGTTTCTAAACAATTAATGAGTATTTTGTTTGTTATACTTATTTATTATTATTAATATTATTATTCTTATTTTATTATTTTTTACTACAAATATTATACAAGTAGTATTTGTATTATTCCCCAAGCCAATGGCTGTTTGAGGAAAACTCTTTTAAACAAAACATTTTATATTATTTTTACAATATAAAGTACATTTTCATCAATTTATTTCCTTCATTGTTACTTTTCAATCAATAGTTATTATTATTTTTGTAAAATTTTATTAACAAACATGATAAGTTTCTTCATATCTATACAATCAAAACATAATAACTAAGTAAGGTATTGAATAAAAATAATATCTATTCAAAAGCCAAATCTTATTAGGCCCAAATACATTTCAATATGAATATAAATGTAAATATAGCGTAAAACAATAAAATAAAACATAACATTATTTAACACAGTATAAATACCCAGGCCACTCCAAATATTAAGAAAATTAACGCGAGTAAACATATAACAACAACAATAAATAAACAATAAATTAATCTTCGGTGGAGTATTCATTTACAAAAAGTTGCTAAAGCAATTTGGGTCACAGAAAAGTACAGAATGTAGAAGTGTAAATGTTTTGACTATATGAAAATTTTTCTATGGACGGAACTGACTGTACACCAAAGAGTGTACACCAGCACAGGTTTTAATATGCAACAGATTGGTTAGGGTTATGTATGTTGACTAATAAAAGATGTAATATATGATTCTATCTATATGATTTTATTTTCCAATTATTTGTAAAAATGTGTGTCTATGTATGTGTAATAATCAGATTTTTGTGTTTGGTGTTTAATTGTGGTTAACCCATGTGATTGGGATGTATAACCTAAAAGTCATTCATTATTGGTGTTGGTTGGTTAGAAAAACACCAATATTAATATTAATATATAGATTGATAGTATCATTCTCAAAAATTCTAAAAGCAATTTCCAAGATATTAGTTTTGAAGAAAGGTTAGTCCAGAAAGTTGTTTAAATCATATATTGCAAATATATGAAGTGATTTAAAATTTTAAACTTGAGACCACATAAGGTAAAATAGTTAAATAATGTTGCAATAAATTAATTTGTTACGAAAAACGCATGGAAATATATTTATTTTTGACCAACTGTATCATTTACTTCGAACGGTTTGTGAGTTTTATCAGTATATTGAATGGTTTTCATATAATACTAACAATTTAAAAAAGTTCAGTGATGTGTGTAGAATTATAGATCCACAACATAAAAAGGACTATAAGTTCATTATAATAATTGTTATTAAGATAGATCATATGAAAATATTTGTCCTTATAGTGTATGAGATTTCCCAATCACTGTACATTTTTATTTTAAATTATCAAAATATTAATGTTTATGATGAATATATATATTTTCAGGGTTGGTTTCAATTATAAAGTATGTTTATATTTTGCTGTATTTAATTTAATATTTGAAAATTAATTATATTTGCTTGGATCAATTATTTGACTTAAAAAACACATTAGCTTTATTTTTATTGAAATTTAATCTTTGACTATGTAATATTTTCTTTTTAAAATTGTATTTTAAGCATAAAATGAGCATATCATAGAAACCAAAAACATTACCAAAAATCTAATTTAGAACAAGCTCCTTAAATTAGTATAAACCTTCATTCAAACTCAATATTTTTAATCTATACAAATTATTAAACTTCTACAGTAAATTCAAATTCTTGTTTGAATGTCAACAATGATTTTGTTTTTCCATGACTCGACTAAAATAATTTCCTTGCACTCCGATATTTTTATATTTCTAACATAATTAATAACATTTGCTCTTCAGATTCTCTTACATTGTGTTGTGATTTCCTTATTTTTATATTTAATTTGCAATGTTTTGTTATCTTTACATTCAAGGCATTGGTTCTCAGGTTAAAGAGGCATTCTTAGTTATAGCTTCACCTTATTAAAACCTATTATTTCTTAAAAACATTTTTCAACATAGCAAATAAATAGTTCTTTAAAATTTTATATGTACTGTACATCATTGTAATATTGTAATTATGTAGCAGTGATAATTACACCTAGCATATAAGTGTAAAGATAACGTAAAGGCATGATTAAAATATTTACTTCAAAAAGATAACAAAACATTTATTTTGAAAAAAAGGACTTGAAGGAATATTTTATTTGGTTAAACGGAAGCAACAAGTAGTATTGGCTATATAAATAATTTATAAAGTGATTCAAAAGTGTGCTTAAGGGAAATAGTTGATATCGTTATTAATTATAGGCTACTGTAAGCCTTAACTAAAGTTAAACTGACACATTCTCGAGTTCCACCCACTATGGAGGGTACTATCCAGCTCTTCTGGGACTTGACGTAGCTCCATACTGACACGGTGTCCACTCAATGGTAGCCATCGACGTGGACACTACTAGAGAAGTATTGCGTGTCCATTTTGGATGGTAGTCAAGCTCAGTCACTGTGTAGAGAAGAGAACTGAGTGTTAGATCTGTCTTTTAGCTGAAAACAGACCAACCGTACTTGATTCGGATTCCACGTAAAACTGTAGGTCCGTTAGTTTCCCTGGCTATTGGGGAATTAATAAAAAGCTCTATCTCAGGAATAGTTGACTTTGGTGAGTAAAAATTACAACACTCGTTCATCTACACTCATCAATCTCTTTCGCCCCTCATATTCGCCCTTTTCATGGCGATCGGTGTCTTATGAATTATATTCAAGCCTAAAAAACAGGAAAATAATAAATTAAATATCTCAACAAGATATGGCAGCTTAATAATTTAATAATTTAATAGTTCAATGTTTAATACGCTTAATCATCGTAATTTACCATCGTGGAATGTCATCGTTTACAAATCTGTGAGGTACATTCCAAAGAGGAAATTAATAACCGTCACTGTAGGTAATTTCAAACACGGGAGTAACGCAACAGGAATGGTCCTTAGGGATGTTGTAATTATTTGTATACGGCTATATAATTTCCAGCAGACTAAACATATTGCGTACTCTAAAACAACCATATTTTAATTAAATAATATATTATTACATGTTGTCTTACATTATTCATTTATGTTAATTTTTAAATAATAAATGTTACATGGTTTATTATTTATTTATTTTTATTTTTTATTTATTTATTCATAAGACGCCGATCGTTAAGATATGGGCAAATATGGATTTCGAATGAGTGTGATGAGTGTAGATGAGCGAATGTAGTCATTGTTACAAACTAAGGCCGACTAT
Source organism: Stictocephala bisonia (assembly GCA_035578905.1). NCBI lineage: Eukaryota > Metazoa > Arthropoda > Insecta > Hemiptera > Membracidae > Stictocephala > Stictocephala bisonia. Next base: position 187,717 of record JAQJVL010001207.1, on the reverse strand, counting down.
TCCTTAGAAAGTGTCATTAATTAATAGCCCAATGACAAATGAACAGCCGGTGATTATCAAAATGTATTGAATCTGATTGGGATCGAACTGACAACCTTTAGCACATGAAGCTGGGATTGAACCAACTACGCTACCGACCAAGTTGTAAAAAAAATAAAAAAAAACACGTGTTTTTCTTTTTTTAAATACATTAAATTCAGTATGGAACTAAGTTCATTTAGTTTAAATTGTAGGTTTCTTAAAACAAATATTGTGAACCCTTTTATAAATGTCCATTAACTATTAGAATACGTTAAATGTTAAACTATTGAAAATTATGTTGTTGTACACTAGTTATTTTAACAATTTAATTTAAAAAAATGCAATTTAAAAATATTATTTACAAAATGAGTTTTGACATGTCTTATAAAAGAAAAGTAAATTAATGATACCTGGCAGAGAGATTAAGCTCTAAATTGAAGAAATGAATTTAAAGTAATAAATGTAACATATCATAACACACTAAAAAACGGTTAGTAAAAATATTTTTAAATTTCCTATTTAAATTGGAATTTATATTATCAGTCAAATCCAAAGTGTAAAACACACTACTATATCACATAAAAATTACTTATTAATGAATTAGCTATTATAAAATAATATAAACAATAAATATAGTTGAGTAATTCGATCTTTGAATACAAATTAAGTAATATTTACTTTTTAATCTGAAAAAGCCAACACTCAATTAATAGTGTTTGAGTTAGATCATAATTTGTGTTAACCACTGTATTGAAATATTTACTTTACTATACTTAATTATGTTAAACTGAAGCACTTATAATGTATAAAATTTGTAAAAAAGTTTTTTTCTGTAAAAATCATACTTAATGCTTGTTAATACATTTGTTCGTTGACTGAATTAATCCTATTTAACTGGTTCTCACAATTAATTCATGTAGTTGAAAAAAATAAACTAATTATCTAAATTGTATGGGAGGAATACTTTTATTACTGTAGTTTTGGAAATAAACCAAATGATTAATGAACATGTGTCATTGACGTCTTCTAATAAATGATAAAACACATAAGATCTGTTCCATATACCCTATATAGCATAATATTAGTTGATTTTGGCTTACCAAAGTCCGTTAATATAATATTTTGAAACTTTTTTTTTTTTTTTTTTTTTTTTTTTGTGACGAACATGTTTGTAGTTTGTTTTCCAGCACATAACAAGCTTAATAAAATGTTAAGTTAACTGTTGTGTGTCTCGGTAAAGTAGTTTAAATGTAAATTTTGTAATTTTTGGTAATGTGTTATCGTAAATTCCGTAAAAAAAACTCAATAAATGAAAATAATATATATATATATGTGTGTGTGTGTGTGTGTATTTACCTTGGTACATTGCTTGTTTCCTATTGTAGCTTCAAAATGAAACGTAAAATTGCCAATTTTGGAATTTAATATAATAATTTAAACCATAATATTTAATACATTTAACAATTATTAAGTTAAATAGATATACTTTGTAAATTATATATGTAAAAACAAGATATATGCAGGTTAATAATACTTCTTTTATATATTTAAAATTATAGTTGGTACTATATTTTTATAAAACATGTACAAATTTACTGTAGGAAAAGTGATAACTGAAACAAAATTACGTAAATAACGAGAATTTTTTTACATAATATCTTATAAAGGTTACATTTCAACAATAGCGAGTCTTTTCCTTGTGATAAAAATCTCTCACAGAAATATTCTTTTATTTCGAGTACTGTCAGATATCTTTGAAGCATGAATAATTACAATGGCATTAATAAGACCATTTTTAGACATTAATAATATACTAAGAGCGTTTGATTAATTTTATAAACATTTCCATCTCTCAAATATCACAGAAGTGATATTTTGTTATTTAACGGATTTACAGTCTCAATATTGATGCTATTATTATTAAACTTTACATATTTTGAAACAATTAATCGAATTATATAAACATTATTGATATTTTTTCCTGTTCTGTATGTATTGGTGGTGTTTTTAACCAACATCTTTTCTATTTATTCATGGTTAAACTATATAAACATTTTATGGCAATCAATATATTCACAAAACACACATATGAGGATATATTAATATGATACATAAATACAACTTTATAAAAGACCCTTCATGAGCTCCTTGACCTTGAAAAACTGTTGGATGTAAAAAATCCGCTTGTTAGACACAGTCTTCATTCCTTAGATAATACACGTGGTTTACCGACATATATAACCAACATGTTATGTTATGTTGCCATATTATGGTAAACTACAGTATATTGTGTGACGTTCATTTGTTTTGTATTTCTACAACTCGTGGATTGTTAATTTAGAAAATGTTAAATGATTAATGACTGAAAATAAGATGAATAATGAATATTGAATTTATTTCATCTATAGACAATAAATTCAATAGTACGTAAAAACCTAGGAACACTTTCTTATAACATTTTACAAGTATTCGTGATCAAACTTTTTACAATGAAAATTAAAAACAGAAGAATAAAATAAAATGATTGAGTCTAGTTTAGCCTATAGTACAAAGAAGAATGGAATCCGTCACATCTGTGGTGCTTAACAACAACATTAAATAAATATTTTAAAGTAAAATTATATATATGAAATGAAATGAAATGGAATGGAATGGAATTGAATGGAATGGAATGGAATGGAATTGAATGGAATGGAATGGAATGGAATGGAATGAATATATAGCGTCTTTATTTAACCAGGCGAAGTTAGGACTAGAAAGTCCCTTCTTCCACTTAATCTGAGTTATATATATATATATATATATATATATATATATATATATATATATATATATATATATATTAACATATTCTGTTTTAACTAACCAATTCTTAAGGTTAAATACGAAAGATTTTAAATTTATAATTCTTTTTAAATATTCAGGCAATTTATTAATGAATTTTGGCCCTAAAAAATTATATTAGTGTTTAAAAACAGTTTTAATAACTTTTAAGGTTCGGAACAAACTATTACTACAATTACGTGTTTTATAAAACAAATTTTGTGTTCCAGTATTTCACTTTAAAAAAAGAGAGATTTTGTGTGGTTAATGTTTTTAATTTAATGAATAAAGGAAACAAGCGTTCTCTTTTAGCTTTTCTTATAATTATTCTCAAATAAAAATGTTCAGTTGTTCTTAGTTTATTAATTAAAGTTTTAAAAGCCCCCCCAACATACTATACCATATTGCAAATGAGAATGAATCAGAGCGAAGTATAGTGTACCTGACCAAAGCTTCATCAAAAAAATTCCTTAAAATATAGAATTTTCTAATGGACTGCTTTACTTTAATATGTTTATCCCATGAATATCTTTCATCCATTATAACCCCCAAATATTTGAAATGGTCTACTTTCTCTATTTTCTCTCAAAAAAAATTTATCTGGATACAATCTATATCATGGAAACATAAAGGCATTGAAACTGTTGAAGGAATTATGCCTTAATATATTGGTTTTTGTTGACATTGATTTGCATTTTATTTGTAAGACACCAATTCTTTAAAATTACAAGACCGTAATTAGTTTTATTCCAAAGTAAATTTGTTTATTACTCATAAATAATAAAAGCTAGAATATATAATTCCAAATCGGTTTGAATTACCAATATAAAATAAATTTCAATAAAGTTACAGAGGGAATGTTTTCCGTTCCTCTTGGAAACTACTTCTAAAACTCCGTTAACAAATGTCAAATTTTCAATTTAACAATGTTCATGCAGAATTTAAACTTTCATTTTTACTTATATCATATATGTCTTAAAAAAAATACATGATGTTATAATAAAAGCAATTTATAATTTTTTCAATAGTTTTATTTCAAAATTTAATATAAATAAGAAACATTCATCAAACAAAATTACGTACATGTTAAAATATTTGTAGTATTCATTATAATTAAGACTATATAGAATATTCATCAAATAAATGGGTTACACTTGGTACTACTGTGTAAGTAATTTTTATTTATTAAATTATCTAGGAGAGTCTCATGTTGAAACTATATATACATTATTAGCCATCAAGTGTTATTCATTCTAACTACAGACTATGTTGTACAGATAGCAAAGTTAATAATTAATAATTCCCAACTAATACATGTAATTTAGTTGAAATTGAATATCAAAATAATGCAATTTCACAAATATCTCTTGTATTGAGATCATTATGGTGGATATATTAATATATTGGTTTAGGGGCGTCCTAGAGATGTAATTCATAATGAAACCCATTTGAATAATCAAATGCTTCAGGTAATTAATTTCCCTAACTGATTTCAGATATTGAGAGTGTTAAAAAATATTTTTGTAAAAAAACCAAAAAAGATAAAAAGCACTTCTATTTGTTACGTACTAAACATAATCTTGTTGTTAACAAGATTGTTAGTTGTCATCTAGACTTACAGAAGAAATTTAATTAGGCAACATTGCTTATTGTTTAATTCAAGTTTAAAAATAATTGAATAGGAAGAATATTATAGAACTATTCATATCTTTTTTTACCCATTTCTGATTTACTAATTGATCTTAAGGTAAATGCATTCATACGTAGTGAGGGGGAAATTCAATACAGTACAAATTTCTTCAGTCGTTGAATATTATTAATAAATACTTCAAAAACATTCCAGTATTTAAACTTGCACTACTTATAAGTCAGGCTGAAAGTCCTGACACCTTGACCACCCAATCACCGTTTTTTCTCATTATTATGTATAATTTAAGTATAAAACTCTAAATTGAGTTTGAAAATAATCGCATATTTTACATACTTTTAAAATGTGCTATGAAAGTTTCATGCTGAAATAAACGTTTTGTTCTCCATTACAGCAAATGTTTAGACAGTCTTTGTCACCTATTTACTGTATATCCTTTTTTAAGTAATAAAAAACAAGACTATACATAATATTAACCTTGAGCAAGATACGATCGGGCTCTACTGTAGAAAGGTAGCTGTAAACTTAAAGGCTAAGTGTTCATTCAACATTTATGTATATCATAAATGAACTTTTACTTAGGAGGTTTTAAGATATTGTGAATGATATATAAAGGATTTTGAGTAACAGCATATTCCATGTGTGCCAAAAAATTATATCCCAAATTAATCGTATGTTCCTGAAAATGTAATCTAGCTTCATTTTCGATGTAAAATATCTTAAATGCCAAAAAGAAGTTCATTGTATATATATATAGTACAAGTAAACGTCATAAAACACAAATTTATTACAATATAAGCACAATATGCACAAATATGGTGATCGATTTCGGTGAACCAGGCTCACCTTCCTCAGACCAGAGGGATTAAAAAAGAATGGAAAATGGTCTGTGAATCCCTCTTTTGTAATATATTTGTGCATTTTGTGATTATATTGTAATAAATTTGTCTTGTATGACGTTTATTTGTACTGTGTATACATAAAAATGCTGCTCTAATAATTAGAGTGCCATCTTAGACCAATTGGTAATGGCTATTATTGTAAGCATTAAAGTTGAATTTCCCGTCGTATTTTGTTGAAGATCATTTAAGCGTAATATTACTTGTAAGGTTCTTATTTAATTTGCTCTTAATAACAAAATTCCTTCTTTAAATATAGACCAACAGTATAGATCCCATTGATTAAAGTCTTGCTAATAATTAACAATCACCTTTTGTAGTCTATTTAAAAAATATTTTTTATTAAATTATTAATACTTTATCAAACTGACGTAGGTTTCTTTTTACCTACCCGCCCCCCAACACATATACAGTGTTATTGACCCACCCGCCCACCCAAACACGTACAGGGTTATTGACCCACCCGACCACCCATACACGTACAGTAGTATTGACCCACCCACCCACCTATACATGTACAGTGTATGGTCGCATAGGCCAACTACCAAACATCCACGTACAGAAACACTGACCCACCCGCTCACCCATACACATACAGAAACACTGACCCACCTACCCACCCACACACGTATAGAAAAACTGACCCACCCACCCACCCATACATGTACAGAAACACTGCCCCACCCACCCACTCACCCATACACGTACAATGATAGTAAATACACGTAAAGTGATAGTATTGACACACCCATTCACGTACACGTACAGTTGTGATGACCCACCCTCCCACCCATACACGTACAGTGGTATTGACCCACCCACCCACCCATACACGCACAGTGGTATTGAGAAATTACTCTTGAGAAATTATTCCTGTTGGTCAATATAGGGATTAATTCTATTGATTAGTTAGAAAATGATAGTACAACACGACTAAATATTTAATGTTATATTGATTAATATAATGCAGGCTAAATTTTGGATTCAAGTTTTCACATATTGTTTAGAGATATTATGATAGTAAACTTGTTATTGAACAATAATGTATGTTTCTCACCTAAAGAAAGTATTATTAATAATATTGTATTACTTTCCCACATATTTATTATTTATGATACTTAAAGATTGATTTGAGTATACATTTAAGAAATATTCCATCAAATAGTATCTTTAGCATGCTCAAAACATTGTTAGTAAAAAAGATTATAGTTTCTCTGAAAACAAAAAAGTGTTAATGCCAAGGTTACATCAAATCAAGATGTTTATTACCTATTTTTGTGTTAAATATACTGTTTATTTTTGTTTAACTTTTATATTGATGAAAGTTAGTAAATATTAGCATAAGTAGTTGGTTAGTGGACTTACGGTAAAACATAACAGTAAGATTTTTTGTAAATACAACTTCATAAATGGTCAGGAAATGAGTCAGAGCTTTTTTTTAATCTAGGATGTTATACAATTTTGTCTGACCTATTACAACATATGAAAACGTTATGAACTATATAAATAGCTAGCAGCAGGAAATGAGATACATACTCAGTACTAGTAGACACTTACAAGAAAGAAATGAAACAGATAAATCGGTCCCAAAGATTAATTTATATAAATAACTGGTTGGAAGTAATGAGGTAGGTTATTGTTGGAGCAATAAATAAAATACATAGACTCATGGCAGAAAATATTAAAGTAAATAAATAGCTGACTAAAATATATTGACCATAAATATCATAGATATAAAGTAGATAAATAGTCTGAGGGGAAAAATAAAATATAAAGATGGTTAACAACAAAGATTTAAGTGTATAAAGTTGTAGTAAACTACAAAAGCCGACAAATATAAATTGCTGGAATCATGTCATGAAGTTGATAAATAGTTTACGGGATGATATAGTATATATAGATTGTTTGCCATAAATACTAAAGTATCTTAAATAATAATGTCTAGTGACGATTAATCATGAAAGCTACTAGAACTCTTCATAAAAACCGTTACAAAAATATTGCACTAGCTATTGTTTTCCAAAATATGTGTACTAGAAAATAGTGTATATTTAAACATTGCTATAAAGCATTACTATAAGTCCATCGATATTTCTTTTTCCAAGAAAAGAAAAGAATTAAACTTTTATTGATTATATACTAAATTATATTCAATAACACTATGTAGGCCATTAAGAGGATCTCGACTTCCAGTTGTCCTTGCCCATGGTCCGGAACCTTGGACCTGGCCATCATTTGGAGATAAAATTCCGCAGTGTCACCACAATCAGAGGTCAACTACTCGTCAGTGGATGTGAAGAATAAGAAAGTTATTTCTACACTCTATACAGTTTAATTCCATAACTTAAATTTTAATCTTAACTTTAAATACTGGTTTAAAATTGTAATTTAATACTTAAAATTAGGTTTTTTTTTAATGGAAAGGTGCTTAGATGAGGATAATTTTAACAAATCTTTTAAGACCATATCTAGCATATAATTACACTTGTTAAAAATAAATAGAAACGTAATTGACTCAAATTTAAAGTATTCATACATATAAATAAAATGATCATTTCTAATAATTCACTACTACTATATTTTAAATTCACTACTGCTTGATAAATATTTTATTACTCTAAAAATTGTTCTCTAATAATTTTTACGTTCATTCTAGAATTTTTCTTATGCACTAGAAATCCAATATCACTGGCCTTATCTTATCGCTTTCCAAGAACCTACACACGGAGAGCGCATTCAGCGGTAAGTCACTCATTGGATTTACCAGTTTGTGATCAACTTTAGTAGCCACCTAACCTAACTTAACCTAAACTAACCGTAATTGAGATCAACAAATTAGTGGTAGTGAAGTAACGGAAAATGTTCAAATAAGAAATTGAGAAAAAAGAAACTTAATCTTACTTCATCGTATATTGTAGTTAATTATGTATTATAAAATTTAATACAAACCATAAATTGGAACTATTTAGTTACAGTAAATTGCCAGCACAGTTTGTTTACGAGAAGTCAATGATATTCATAATAATTGAGCGTACAGGCATTGAGGTATATCTCACGTGTTTTTAAGGCGATATTCTTTCTAAAATATTGATAAAAAAAATAAAGCATACTGACACTGCAATACGATTAATTAATGTAAAAGTAAATACTTTTTTACAAATCTATTTAACATATTTTGGTTTCCATTCTTATAATTTGAACACTCGAAATCTACTGAGAGATATACAGTACTTAAAAATATATATATTATTCTTTTCAAATACGTTTGACTGATAACATTTATGTTTCTACTTTTTTCACATAATGGCTTATGCCATTGATATAGTTTAGTATATAAATCATGAGACATTTCAATTACTTGGCAGCTAGTTTTATATGATCGCATTAGAATCTACAAGCAGTTTCCCTTGCTACTGATAAGTTATTGATTATCAAATTCTAAGGGTAATCACAAATTAAAAACCAAAGTACATACTTTTCTTGGGAGCCATTTTTGTTGTTGTCTCGTCATTGTTATACAAATCTAAATTGTGTGTAAAAAAATATATTTTAAATTGCAACAAACGTTTTTTTCACTTACACTTTTGCAACAGTAACTAGAGTAAAAATTGCCTTGACAAAAATGGTGACTGTGTAAAAAGAGTCACAAAGAAGAAATACACAGAGGTCACATCCAAAAGTGCGTTAAATTGTTGTATAATTATAGAAACTTGGGAAATAAAGTAATTAGTAATCCATTGATTATCTTTGTGGATCGCAGGGCCAGCACCGTTGTCAACCAAAGTCCCTTCCTTATTACTTTTAAAATATTGAATAATATAGTTATTTATTATTTATACACATGTATAAAGATTTACATTAATGGTAACTACAACAGAGGCGTTTACTGTTTACCACAAGAAAGTGACCTATATTTCTTCTGTGAAAGAACAAACTGCCTTTCCTAATAATTTAGTTTAGTAACAATGCTTATTTTAAGTTTAAAAGATAAGGTGTAAGTTTAACAATATTTTACTCTCAGTTGAAAACAATTAGAACGGGCCATCAGATAAGCATTTTTCTTGTCATTCAAAACAGCGGGAGTCATTAAGAAGCAATTAGAAATAACAGCTAAATGGATATCAAAAGTATATCTTGGAATATCGTTGGACAGTTAAATAATTGCAATTAGATTCTTATTATGTCTATATATCAACTGTCTAGTTTACTGGTGACTGTTTTTTTTTTTTTTTTTTTTTTTTTTTTTTTTTTTTTTTTTATGAAAATACTTCTGCACAGTATCTTTACGTTAGTAATTTGACAGGGCTGATTTATACCTGAAATATTTGAAAGATACTATTGATATAGAAGTGAAACAAATGTAAAGTTTATTTCAAACAAAATTTGTATTTTGTTTTTATTTTCAATGGTGTGTGAGACCTTTTTTCAATAAGAATTAAATTAAATTATTCATACGGTTTTACATGTCGTCATTTTTAAGCTTGGTTACCATAAATACTACAAGTTGTGATTCAAGATTTTAAGCGGGACGATATTTGAAAATAAACTAATTACATAACTAAAGATGGGTTGTTGTTAAGCAGATGCATGTTTCGCAAACAATTATTCATACCGACATCTTCAGGTGTCAAGTAAATACATAAAATAGTACTAATGTGAATAGACTTTAAAGTGAATAGATTTTGCAATTTTAATTGCGCTCAGTTTTGAAGATAACATAAATTTATATGGTGATGACCGATATTATTACAAAGCATTGAGCGGATATTGTTCTACTCTGAACATCTAATTAAACATTGTTAAGTCGTGCGAAACTTGTTATCATTATCACCTTCAGAGGCAGAAAACAATGGTAACGAGTGACTTGTGGTTGTTATGGTGAATTTGATTGTCACCTCAACTTTCTAGTCACATGGTATTTACCTCTAACTCGTCAAATTATTAGAATTACAGCTCATTTTCGTCCCACTATCAAACTAGCAACAGGGATAACTACCGGTGTTGGGCCGAGGTTACTTCCGAGTTAAACTGGTTTACGCGAGTTTTTACTGCTATTTTAGTGTATTTTGAAAACTGGTAGTGATGGATACAGACCTATTAGATTTAGATGATACAGACTAATAGTTGTGAATCCACTTATCACTAAGCCAATGCTTAAGAATGCCTGTTGTTATTGATATAAAAATAAAGAAATGTTAGTTTCTCATGACTACAGTGGATAAACAGTAGTGACAGAAATAAATCAAAACTAATATAAATCTTTTCTAATCTGTGATTACAATTACTACGTTTATCCTTAAGAATATTTAGAGGATTGAAGGGAGTGACTGACAACAGAGTTTAAACTGAAATTCACACGGCGAACTGGAGAATTAAACACCCTAAGTTTCTTAATCCCACATCTCTATCCTTATAGACTGCACAATTGGAAGCGTCCTCTCTTTCTATCCTCTCTGTGCTATAGCTACCAGTGTAACGACATTGTTGATATGATTCGTGATCTATTTATATGTTAATATAGAAACGCTGATAGGCAAGATTTGAGCCATTTTAGGGGGTGCATGAGAGTGGAAAGTTTCTTTATAACTGGCCACTTTCTAATAAAATAAAACCGGGTGTCATAAAACACAAATATATTGCAATATATGTAAACAATATTCAAACATTTTTTAATAGTGTCCTCGTCGATGGAAAATTGGTTCTCTTTAACCGACATGGCGTCTGCTCAGTAGTTACTATCGGCGTAGTCACTACTAGATAAATGCGGGGTGTCCATGTTGGGTGGTAGTCAGTGTACACGTGTTGTGTACATGAGATAACTGACTATCGAGTTTGTCAATTAGCTACAAATCAGACCAATACTACGTGTTTCGGATTCCACGTAATCAGATTATTGGGCTATAAATAAATTGACCTTTCTGAGGATCATTTGAACTCCCTCATTCACCACACTATACAGATCGTCCATACTCATCCTACACCTTTATAATCATTCACGTTTCCCTTAAAATACTTACAAAGATATGTCGGCGTCTCATATCTAATTATATTTATATTACCACATATTTCAGAATTGCCACAGCTCTTAGCTTCTAAGTAGTTGGGTTACAGCACTACTTCACTGGGCCACCTTTGTTAAAATAAATCAGTACAATATATTTTAAATACATTTTCCAATAAATTGTTTGTTCATAAAACGTAGTACAGGATGTTCGTATCAAGTTATCATGTATTGTGAATATTTCAACAATAACATTCCTAAATAAATAGAATATTTGGCATTATAATTCCAATCAATTGAATAACCCAATTTTAAATAACAACAACGTATTTCGTTGGTAGAATTGAGAGAGGAAGACATGAATATTAATGCAACAAATATGGAAATCAGTTTGTAATATGATAAGCTAACAGAACAACCGTCAAAGAGCAATTATCCACTTATATGTTCTAATGTAAGCGTCAGTATTACACAGTCTGATTTGATCTAGAAAGCAAAAAGTAAGAGAAACTGAAAAATTTTTACACTATCTTATTATTATAATTTATTAATAATAATGTAAGTTATGCATTTTCATTTATTTTGAATTTGAATTTTGTTTTAAGTCAATTTATTTAGGCTCTATTTTGCATCCAAATAACTAATTTGATCTAAATGTAAATTAATTTTACTTGTTCCACTTATAGTGAAAATATTGTAATAACGATATAAAGTCGATAATTTTGTTAAAGTTGCATATAATTTAATTTTCTTGCATGTTAACGTTTTATGTGCTGTTATTTGTTTAGTAGTGATAGTTTTTGCTTTGTTTCTCAAAGCCTTAGGTTGGGTAAGGAGGGCAGGTAGTCCTTGATAATCAAACACTTAATATATTCGCGTTATTATCAACTCTAACTTAACTTCACTAAACACTTATTAATTCGTTGATTGTTGTCTCAATTTATTTAAAAATATACTTACAACACTCGGCACTGTTAAGTTAAAAGAGAAACTTATAAACAGGGATCATTTTAATGTAATACATTCAAAATAATAGGTATAATTTATAACGTATTTGACACATAACGGGCAACATTATGTATAAGGTTTAACTTATCACTGTTCATTTACCATAACATTTCAAATGACTCACTAAATCTTCACAACTCTAATACAAAACCATACTGGACATTATGTCTTGAACCCTTTGTTAAGATTTATGAATATGTCTTGGTTAAACTGAGTGTCTATTTTCAGTACAAAAAATAACTAAAAAATACCATCAGCTGACTAATCTGTATTGCCCTCACAAATAAAACCTTACCTACTGTATAGTTATGTTCCCTTCTCCTCAGCAGTATAAATCCCGCTTATATTAGCTTGTGAAGACAAGAGTAACATATTTATGAAATATGAAACTCTTTTATAAAAAAAATATCATTTAAAACTAGCTTCACACAGCATGTATCTACCAAACAATGATATTCTCTGATTATTCAATTAATAATAATAATTTCAATTCAATTTTACATGCTTATTTGTAATCTACACTAATATTTAAAACAACATTTGAAATATTTTAAAATTATACTGACAATATGAACAGATAATTCTAATATACCAATGAGACCTTTTCCGTTAATTTACCACCACTACGTTTTCCGGTACCTAACCACCACTGATTTTTGTTGGTCATAATTAAAGTTAGGTTAGGTGGCTACCAAAGTTGACCACAAACTGGTAAATCCAATGACTGACTTACCGTTGAATGCAATCTCCGTGTGACAGCGATAAGATGAGGCCAGCGATATCGGGTTCCTAGTGGATAAGGAATACCACAGTGGACGTAAAAATGATTGGAGATCAGTTTTTAGAGCAATAGAATATTTATCAAGTGGTAGTGAATAAACAAAAATAAAAAAGTAGTTGTAGTGAATTAATTAAAACTATCCGACCAATGTGATAAATACAGTATAAAAAGTCAGGCATAAAAATCACGTAACAGAAATATAAATACAAACAACTCCACATTCTATGAAATAAAAATGCTGCTTCTACGCTGTTAAAGCGTGCAAAAGGTTATTTGAAGCATATTTATAAATATCACAAAAAGACACCTCAGTTAAGCATTTAAAATTGTTATAACTCAGTTTGAATCAGTTAAAATGAGGAAACAAAGTTGGATTAGGTGTTTGTGCCTTTGATATTTCATGCGAAGCAGAGTAATTCCACTAAAAAGTTTCATAGGATATATACGATACGTGAGCTTAACATTTTTTATGATAATTACTATGTGTAAAGTTGCAGTTTGAGTCTCTCTTTAAAAAGTTTGATTTTAAAAGATTTCAAAGGTGATGTTTTAATTAATACAAACAAGCGGGTGTGTTTGTTATATAACTGTTGTGCTGTGGGATTACCAGATTACAAACTAATCTCTGTGTTTGCTGAGTTTGATATTCATGACTGAGTTTCCTGGCCCTACACCATATATCAGTTGTAAACATTATTGTTGTTGCAATGGATTATCTAAAATGTTAGAAACGTAATTCTAATTATGGAGACAAATATGAAAATTTAGATTAAACCTGGAATTTTTGCTTGTTGGCCTAGTGTTGTGGAAACTGTAGGTGACGGGTTCTGTTCATATGTCTCTAACAGAGAATAAAAAACATGTTGAAAGTGCTGAAAGGGTGTCATAAACTTTGGGTATCGAATATTTCCAGTAATTCTTTAGCTCACTGTGTGGATGACAGAGGCAGCAGGGTTGTCATTTCCCTCCACAACCGCAAGAATAAACGTAATCATTATTATTAAATATGTATAAATGTTCATTAATGTTGCTATCTATATATTAATCCACTGAGGCGTAAATGGGGGCCAAAAGAGAGCGACCACTGTTTTAGTTTTCTCTGTGATTTTCTAACATAGACACGTGACCTTTTACTTTAATTCACTACCACTACTTTTTTCCGTTACTTCACGACCACAAATCCTTTATCGAATTTACGGTTAGATTAGGCTAGGTTAGGTTAGGTTATGTTAAGTTAGGGGGCTACTAAAGTTGATTGCGCTCCTCGTGCGTAAGTTCTAGGAAATCTGTAAGATAAGGCCAGCTACATCGGATTCCTAGCTGACAAGGAATACCACAGTGGACGTAAAAAAGATTGGGGAGCAGTTTTTAGAGCAATAGAGAATATTAATCAAGTGGTAGAGAGTTAATGGAAACAAAAAAAGTGGTAGGTGAATTAATGGAAAAGATCCCAGACACGGTTTTTAGTTAATGCTTAATATTTAGGGTTAAGTTATTGGACAAGCTTTATATGTCTATGTTGAGTGATGATTTTATCCTGAAGACAAATTATTAGATACGACTTATCAGCTGAATATCGGTTACAATCTGGCCCAGATTCCACGCTAAGCTTTATGTTTATTAGTTATTCTCATTTTTTATTTAGAAAAACAGAAACTTAATAAGGACCTTTACCACAATAACTCACCTAGATACTTACAGTGGTAACAGCCCTCCCCACCCAACTAGACACGTACAGTAACGGGACAATACCAACTACCCACATTTCTTTCCCGACACTTTTCCAACCCTTTTTGACATTTTGGATACTATTTTGACTAAATAATGCACATAACTGTGTGTAAAAACTTCCAAAGATTGAATTCTGACATTTCAAAAAAATACTGTTGAAACTAGAAATAAAGTTTAAATATAAGTGCCGTTTGCAAATTTTAAAATTCTATAAAGAGAAAAAATAGAAAATAATCTAAAATTCTGTTGTAAATTATTATCAAATAGTCTCAAGCGTCATAAACATTTAATCCCAATGTTAGTCCTTTTAAGTTATTCTTATGAAGCGAAAAACAAAGACAAAAAGGTGAATTTTTATTGATTAGTAATAATTTAGAGAAAATTTTTATCAAATGTCTTCATTTCGATTATAACTAAAAGATGTATAATTGATTAAGAACATCGTTAGAACAAATTATACATATTGTAGGTCATAACTGCAATTTAGAGTAATGACAAAACAAAGAAATATTGGTAGTAATACTAACATTAATAAACTTTGGTTTTTACAAGTAAATTATTATTTACTGTAGAAATAACAACTGTTAGCCTCATACTACGGTCCTATAGAATACAGTCCAACGTTCTCACGATATGTTCTTATTAGGGTCAAATGTCGTGAATATTCGAGATAATTAGGGTAGTCATCTTTGTCAAGGCAACAAACAATTTCATAAATGTTAGAGCCGAATGCATCGATTAATTGAGCAAATAGAAACTCGAAAGAACTGGTTTCCTGCATGGTTCCCTAAGTGACATTGACAGAGAAGAGTAATATCCGACAATCCGGGGTCGGAATCTCGAATGCACCCAGAGCAATCCAACTGGAATCATCCAGAAATAATCCCAAGCCATTGTAAATACGGTTTAGGGATTTCCACCATTTATATCAAACTCATGTAATGCTATTGTTATTTATTTACCTTATTTGTAAATATTATTTCGTTGTCATTTAGAATTAGAATGGTTGTTATTGTTTTGTTTTATTGAATCGTCCAATTTGATCTTCTTTAGTTGAATTAAGTCCTTTCATGTCACTCTAATTTCTATAGGCCTATTTGAATTTATGTTTACTTCACTTCGTTTTTATGCATTGTTTAAAAGTTAAAAAGTTAATACATTTGCAGGCACCTTAATTATGTCCAAAGTATGTGTATGTATTTATAACATTAAGGTTTGATAGTTTACTTACAGGATCTATACCTAATGTTAATAGTTATGTTATCTCTACGAACACAGGTTAGTTTAGAATTAATTCCTCTCTAATAATCAAAATTTAATTTCTGTTGAAGTATGTTAGTTTTTGGCTATGTTGGTTTAAGGTGTGGTTAAATGGTAATTTTATTTTCTTTCTTTCTAATTATAGTTAATGGTAATTTATAGAAAAGTCGCTTTCAATATTTGGTGTCAAAATAAATTTTAATCATTGCCGAGACTAGTTTCTGTTTTATACACTATTAGTTAATAAAACTGACAACATTCAAAATTAATGGTACGTACAGTTTTCAACAATCCAAAACAGGTTTGTACCCCTCAATAATGTAGAACTTGAATCTATGATAGAAATTGTGTTAACTCAGTTCATACACCAAATGAGATTTACATTCTTTATAATATTGTTATAGTTTACAGTAATTTTGTGACTTCAATATCATACAGCCTACCAACTGAACTATTTGCATTCGTGGATTGAGCATTTTAAAACTTTTAGCATTTGTTATATTGTAATGCACGAGTCTTTTGAAATCAGATTTCCACAAAATATTCCAAAGAAAAGAAGTTTCAGTTTGAACTACAATTCTACCAATGCTTATAATTAAGAATATTTAAACCCCTATAAGTAGGCTATAATTTTAAAATATACAACATATCGTAGTTGATATGACCAAATGCTCATTATATAATTTCATTATTCTATTTGTTAAGATGTCTGTACAGAAATATTTAACAACAAACAGTTAATTTAAAACAAATATGTAACAATGTGAAACCAGCATATGTTCACACGTTAAAATAGATTAATATGGGATTTAATCAATTCCAGACTTTAAAGCTAACGTTATGTATCAACAATCGATAAGTACGATGGACCCTATGTTTCTACAATCGACAAGTACGATGGACGTTATGTACGAACAATTGACAAGTACGACGGACGTTATGTTTCTACAATCGAAAAATACGACGGACGTTATGTATGAACAATCGACAAGTACGATAGACGTTATGTATGAACAATCGACAAATATGATGGACGTTATGTTTCTACAATCGACAAGTATGATGGAAGTTATGTATGAACAATCGATAAGTACGATGGATGTTATGTATCAACAATCGACAAATATAACGGACGTTATGTTTCAACAATCGACAAGTACGATCGACGTTATGTATATACAACCGACAAGTACAATCCACGTTATATACCTACAATCGATAAGTATGATCGACGTTAGATTCTACAATCGACAAGTACGATCAAATTTATGTTTCTACGATGGTACAAATTGTATTTGAAAAGCCTAAAATATAATTTGTCCGACTAATGGTAACTGATCGTTTACAGAATCATGGCCAAAAGGAAATTAGAACAAAACATTCAACGACGACATTTCTTCCCTTATTCTTTTCAGAGATGATAGGATTGTAGGAATATAGAACTGACATTAAGGGCCTAACTTCATAGTCTCCAAGCTGCCACGTAATCAAAGATGTTTTCTTTGTCACTTGCATTTTCTTTTGTCTTTTAATAAAAACTATTCGAAACATATTGAAATATATAATTATGACACTGAAAAATCAGTTGTAATGTCATATTTTTTATTTTTTTTATGATTAAACAGGATTGTTCAACTAGTCCTTAAAAGGCATTGTATGTTCCTGAACCATATTATTAGTTAAGGATAGCGAGTTAATAATTGCAGCCAGCAAACACCATTTGCATAAGCAAACAACATTTTTTTTACACTCCGCTTTAAACCTGTTTGTCGTCACACGAACTTTAGTAACTACAAAATCTGGCAGTCATGTTGTTTTGTTATTAAGAGTAATTTAAACTCAATAATTCACGATTATCTTATGTTGCACAATGGTTTTCATAACTTTTAGTGTTTCTTTTGGAGTTATGTTTTTCTTCTGTAGATTTATTGTTTCACTCACCTAGAAATACTTTTGTTAGATTTTAAACGTGTACTCACCGATCTATATGAAAACAATAAAAATTTCCTTTTCCAACAAGAGTTTTTTTTCTTTGTGTTTTATAAATTACGAAAATCTCTTTTTCTCCAACTCTACCAAGATTTGTTTACTGACCATTTTACAGTATATTTATTGAAATCAAATACAGATTTTACAAATAGTAAAATTTTTTTATATTATTTACATACAATTGGTGTATATAAAACAATATTTAATAATAGTTGATGTAGTATAAGTATTCCCTAAATCGAATTTTTAGAAAGACTAATTTGTTGGGAGTATCAACACCGAAAATCCTTCATCGCCAATTTGATTATTCCAGATTAGTTAATACACATATGAAGTATTCATGTTATGTTTATGCTGGAGTGATTTAGTGAAACTGTCATAAGCACAAAGTGATATAGCGGTACCTAGGCTGTTATAATGTTACTATATTCCCAAATACAATAAGATATTCCACTTAAGTGATGAGTTTTATCTTGAAATATTTTATGAGGCCGAGCTTGCGATTTTATTCTCACTATACATTTTTGGAGGTGTGTTCAGTAAAATGCATACTTAATACAGTAATTTAAAAATACATAGCTAAAAATAACAAGGGAGCAGCTCAACCCGCACCCACCCACACACGAACGGTAGTAATGAACCGCCCTTAAACGTAATCCTGAAGTGGTGATAACACTCTTTCCCACCCACCCATAAACGTACTCATACCCCCACTATATTACACCAAGAAACAGCAAAGTGAATGCGAAATAAAGAATATCACATCTAAAAATATGAGCTTAGTAGCTAAAAACGTTTTGAAATCGTAACACAAAAACTATTAGGTATAATTTATTTTTTTGTTTACACCGATAGTAGACAGTGTGAAAAATGTGGTCCTGTCTCCTAGGAGGCTATAAATAGCTCATTCATTTAGGAAAATACATATTTATGAATCTGCACATAAATAATTCGTAAAGTACAGATAAATAATATAAAAGTTCATAAGTGTGAAATTAGTGAATCAATTATATTTGAACATGGCTAATGTCATCTTCTAAATTATAATTACACGCTATCTAATCGAATGGGAAATACTAAAATTAACTAACCTTATTTTCGATGTCCATCACAATACAATAAAACAACAATGTAAAGAGAATTTAACAATAGTTTGGTAAATATTTTATTTTCTTCTATATTGAACAAAAATAAGTTTAGTAGTATATTATTAATAAACTTGATTTGATGAATAAGTTTATAATCATGATAATAAGGATACAAGTTTATTATTGTAATAACGAGTTAACATGGACGTTGTTATTAAACTTGACAAACAATATATTTTGTTTTGTACTTGGTAAGATAACAACGTCGTTATGCAAAACGTTAACTCGTGTTTCTTTGTAAATCTGAGATAAAACCTCGTAACGGATTTGCGCAAATTGGCTTTTTTATTTTTCTTTAGTCAACAAGATTTTGCTATCTTAGAATACCTCAATATTCAAATCGTATCTGTTTACGCAAATACATAAATTCATTATTATTATGAAATTGATAATTAATAATAAACAATTAATAGGATCAATAGTAGTGTAGAGAGATCAAGATGTATCTGGACAACTTGCCTCACACTCAGTGATCTTTGCCTGGCTTGTGAATGTTGATGCGATACGTTCGTGACAATAATTAATCGTGAATAGCTTATCCTTCTCAACCAAGAGCTCTTGGCTGAAACAATTTTAATTACCAAAATTACTGGCCGGTTTTCTATCCACTATCAAACGGCAACATCTGCTATGACCGCAATCGTGTCCAAGGCTGTTTCCGGCTCAAACCAGTTTTACCAGGATTCGGCCACTTTTGTTGTCTATTTCGAGATTTCTACGAATATTCTTGGTCACATATTTTTTGTTGTGGTAACTAATGTAGGGAATTCCATATCACAATGAGTCCAAATTTCTGAGCACCACCTGTAGATAACTATGATTCATTTACTTTCTGGGTACAATAACACTACGCAGATTAGTGGAAGCGCAACCATAAATATACCAAATGTGTATAATTTAAATTTACGTAAATAAAGACATCTATTGGCAGACCAATACTTAGTTGTAGTTGAAATATTATGACACTCATAAAATGTTTGCCATATAATAACAAATAGTTTTACAATATTTAGCCTATCTAACATTAATAACCCAAATCCATATTTTAGCAGGTGGCTATGTCTGTAGCCTACGTGTCTTCATATATCTCTGCACGTGTATGAGTGGGTGAATGCAATGTAAACTGAATTCTAAAAGCTTTGAATTAAAAATTCAAGGATCTATGCAATGTAAACAATTTTGCAGTAGTTTTGCCCTAAGTATGAAATATTTTGGTTGAAAATCATACTCTTAGAAATTTACGTTTTTACATTTTGCAATATTTAGAACTGTAGTCTTGTCTTTGGAAGAGATTCGATTATAAACCAGGGTTATTTTATAGGATTTGGACTTTGGTTTGTTGAAAAGTGAAAGCTAAAACATTATTTAGGTTTCACATTTTTTTAGCAAAAAGTGAACTTGGAAATATGAGTAACTCTAATCGGATTTATGCTTTAGAATAGAATAGAATAGAATAGAATATCTTTATTCGAGAAATATTACATGCAGTGGCCCTGCTAAGTGAGAACTCACTTATCAGCAGGATCCATAAATTACATATTTTATACATTACATTTAGAAATAAAAAAAAAAAAACAGTATAATATTAAAGAATATACAGTAATGAAAACAATACATATCAGTGTGTATAGTAGTGGCAGATGGTGGGTATTAAAACTTAACTAGTTAACAATAGAAGTGGTATTAATAATCTTAAGAACTATTGTACATTTGGATGTGTAAAGAGTATCAAATCTTACTCTATGGCAACGACAGCTGATGCCCCCCTCCGCAGCGACCACAGCTGTTAAGCAAGCCTGTTTGTTTACATAAATAGAAAAATTAATGAAATATCCAAATTTACAAACACAGTTGTCTGATGTCTTAAAAGATCAACACTCACACAAAAATGTTGAGTAAAAAAGAAAAACTTGATTAGCAGAATGTAGAATTATCCAACTACCCCTGCAACAAAGCTCCTCTTATTTCTTGACGTAAGCTAATCCAACATCTAAACTGTGACTTCTAAACTATCACAATCACGTGGAAGTAGTTGTTATTTAACTGTTGTGTTGTAGGATTATGAGATCATAAACTAATCTCTATATTTGCTGAGTTAATATACATGACTCAGTTCAATTTTCTTTCCTGTGTCTCATGGTTTGTATTTTATAAATTATTCTACAGCTTTATAAAACCATATAATCGTATTTCTACACAGCAAGATTAGTAATAGTCTGATGTAACTATAATGGATCAAGTTTAATCTGTTTGTCTTACAAAAGTATTTGCTTGGTCATGCTATCTCTGTATAGGCCTACATTATAATAAATATGTCTACAAAATGAAGTTTGGAATTATTTACCACTTAGGGGATGTTAAATTAAATACACTAAATATTATATATAACTTGACAGGCTTAATTTAGTCAAAAATATGTATAGAGAAAAATAATTAATTAGAATGGTTTAAACTCACCATTATAAATAGTAAAATAAGGAAATCAAGTTTAGTAAAAATTATCTGACGACCAGAATTTAAAATTAAAATATTCGTCATGTTTTTATTTCCGGCCATTACTGTAATGAGAATTTTCAAGTTAATTAAGTAAAGCAAATTATATTTTTACATATCTATATGTCGACATAGTTTTAATAATGGGTAATTCAAACAACTGAATTTAAAATTAAAAACAGTTTGTTTTCACACGATATGTTAGTAAGAAAAGTTGGCACAATTTAATACTGTAATGTCATTTTAAAATTCTATGTTATTCTTGACCACAAAAATAAAACATGGTTGTAGATTACTAGATTATTAGTTTACAGTAATCTATCACTAAGCTAAACCAAGAAAAGCTATTAAAAATTTTGATTAAAAAAAAAAAAAAAAAACTCAAACAGTACAACCAGGCTGCATAAACATATGATGGCTAGAGAATGTAGCACGTACTAGCTGAGTGTGTCAGCATTCTAAGAAAATTGTTGTGTCTAATGATATCGAACCTAAACATTGGGTCACATGTTCTAAAACATGCTTAAAAATGTTATATCCTTGATTCATTAGTCAGATATTCTCCACATGAATCGCTACGTAAAAAAATATAATAGTCACATATTAAATATAATCACAGATTTCTAAGATAAAGGTGTTCAACGCAAAACCTATATACTATTTACATTTTAAGAAGTGAATAATTATCTTAATTAAGTTTAAATATTAATAAAGTTTTAAATAGTGTATGCCCCATTTTATTTTGACTCAGAAACTATCGGATGTGTTTAAATTAATTTGTACATGTGATTATTAAAAAGACTATAATTTTATAAATTATACTAGTAGCGTACTTTCTATTTTTGAATTTCTTTTTGAGAAAAGCTTAAGATACGAACTCTAATTTAATATAAACTTTGCTTTTTAATTTTATACGAAACTGTTTTCATTCATATTATTTTAATGAAGCCAATTATAGTCATATACATGAGTACACTTAATCAGCAAACACAACCTAAGTCTTACCTCTAAGTCTACCTAAGTCTACCTAGACTTAGCAGTTCTCCCTTTCACCTCTATTATAAGTGCCATAATTTAAATACTTACTTACTTGGCCTATGTCTTAACAAGTCTTGTACGACGATCAGAAAGTATTATTATGATATGTACTGTTCAATAATTTACTATGGCCTATTAGCCTGTATGATTTAGGTGTTTAATAGACAAATATGTCTAAAATACAAATGAAACCTTATAAATACTGTATGTGAGTAGGAAACATAGCACATATTATTTACTAAATAATAATCTGTCAATAATAATGTGGGGGATAATTTTACACATTTATCAAGTTTAACGTTTTTATTTTGAGGTGTTTTATATAAAAAGCACTAAAATATGTATGGTTTGAAAACTAAATGGTACGTTGTCTGGTGATTAAATTGTAGAGACACAAACATCTATATTTGACACAATCATTTGACTTAAAGAAAATTAAACACTTTTGAACGATGAAATTTACATTTATATTAATGTTAACAATGAAATTTAACAGTAGTGTCATTGTGACTTGGATATATATTTCGTAAAGAAAAAAAAAAGAATAAAGTAAATAGCCTTCTTTTGTTGTTTGTGAACTTACTGCCATGAAAGATTTATTTCTCTGCGGGGCAGTCAAAGCACATCCATTAAGTAGCACTATATATACCGTAAGTACCCGAAGGGACTATATTTATATTACGGTGAGATATGTCGATGTATAAACTTACTTCAAGAGATTTACTATAATGTTTAAGGGTGTACATATAAAATTAATAGCTGGCAGATATTTCAGTTTTATTGAGATTTGAAATTTATACTTGGCATTTTTAATATATTTTATATCGTGAATATCAGTTGAAATATGGTGAAGTACTCTAAGCAAGTTTATGATAAAAATAAAGTATTCAGTATTCAGAACAATATATGTAATATTTTTTTAAAAGGTTGAATTCAATATGAATTTTAAGAATTGTACGTAAAGTTTAAAGCTCCAATAGTTTGTTTGATACATATAATTTAGTTACAACAACAGATAAGAAGCATATAATGAAATAATGAACAATATCTTGAAGTTATTAATATCACAAGATAAAAAAGGCAAAAAATGTCATTAACATTGTAATGTGACATTAAAATATATTAACCAACAAGAATCTTATTTATTATTTGGTTGTTATTCATTGTTACTGTCATTATAATTATATTATTGCTATTTAATTAGCAATGGGTTATGTTTGAGTATATGGGTTCACGCCATTTTGGTTTTTGTTATAGTAAACAATTTAAAAATTTTTTGGGTTAGCAATCATTAGTATCTAAACGGGTGTTATTGAATATAAAAACCTGGAACGGTTATGTAAGTCAAAAAATTAGATCGTTAGCTCAAAATACTAAGTCCTTACCTATATTTGTCTTGCTAGCTCTTAACACAGATCAGAATGACATAATATTGACAAACTGACTACTATTCAGACCTTTATATAACATTAATAGTAAGTGAACTGTAAACGATCGATTATGATACTTGGTGGGTTATTTAATAGTATTGCTATCCAACATCTCAAATTTGATTGTTAAGCTAGAGTTAATAGTACAAAAATCTAGAAAACCACTTTTAAAAATTTGAAAAAAAAACAGCAATGATTAGATTAGTATTGAGGTCACACATTGTTATATTCAACATTCACAACTTTTTTTTTCAAAATAGAGTAATAAACAAAGGTTTAGCACTAAAAGTATATCATATACGAGTATATTTAAAAATAATTGTAAGTAGCTAATATTAAAAAAAAGTTTCGCCCTTTTTAACTTCTGAATGATTAAAAGAAACTTTCACCAATCACCATAAAATAGGAAAGTACCCGACCAAGATCATGGACTAGTCCCTTAGTTTAGTTATATCAACAAGAATCTTTGCTACGAGTAATTTTCAAATGTAGAAATAGTACTGTTAGAATATAGAAGGCCACAGAAACAACAAAACAGTACAAGATATTAAAGCATCAAGGCGTATAGTGTTAGTACTATAAGATATGTTTTTTAAACGTATGATTATGGTTTTGTATTAAGCAACTTATAGTAAATATTTTTATTTTGAATAACAAACCTATAGTAAGGACCTTGCTGATAAGTATAAAACTAGCAATAATATGAATATTTTGATTAATAAACTGAGCAAATTAAAAAGTGATAATACTAATAGCAAATATGTTAATAAGGAGTTTGTTACAAAAGAAGCGTATTATGTATCACAACAACAGGTCAATATGAGGAATGGCCAGAATACGGTTAAGAAAGAGGATCAGCCTCTCTTTAAACAAAAATGTAGGATGCGCATTGAATAGAAAATTTAATAAATATGTTACGGTCCGAAGAGACACGTACTAGCTAGTTTAGGAATAATTTTAACATAAGTCCTATTACATAATAAGGATTAATTTACCACAAATTAATTGTAATAAATATGAATTATAAATCTGAATAATCAACTTTCCTATGATGATTAACACACTGAACTATCGTATTAAATAGTAAATATAACACAGAATAATCATTATTATTTAGGAGACCTAGCAAGGAATAATCGTATCACATACGAAATCTAATACTGAACAATCGTATTACGAAGGAGATCTAACAAGGAATAAACGTATTACATAGGGCATTAAAAACTTAACAATCGTATTACCTAGGAGACCTAACAAGGAATAATCGTAATAAATAGTAAATCTAATACAGAATAATCATTATTACGGAGGAGATCTAACAAGGAATAATCGTATCACATAAGAAATCTAACACTGGACAATCGTATTACGTAGGAAACCTAACAAGGAATAATCGTAATAAATAGTAAATCTAATACAGAATAATCTTTATTACGGAGGAGACCTAACAAGGAATAATCGTATCACATAAGATATCTAACACTGGACAATCGTATTACGTAGGAAACCTAACAAGGAATAATCGTAATAAATAGTAAATCTAACACAGAATAATCATTATTACGGAGTTGACCTAACAAGGAATAATCGTATCACATAAGAAATTTAACACTGGACAATCGTATTACGTAGGAAACCTAACAAGGAATAATCGTAATAAATAGTAAATCTAACACAGAATAATCATTATTACGGAGTTGACCTAACAAGGAATAATGGTATCACATAGGAAATCTAACACTGAACAATCGTATTATGTAGGAGACCTAACAAGGAATATTCGTATTACATAGAAAATCTGACACTGGAAAATCGTTATACGTAGGAAATCTAACACGGAATCATATTAACAATCGATTAAATCGTACTAAATAGTAAATCTAACACTGAACAATCGTATTACATAGGAAATCTAACCAGAACAATCTTATTACGTAGGAGACCTCACTAGCAATAATCATATTACATAGGAAATCTAACACCGAACAATCATATTACTTAGGAGACCTAACACGGAATAATCGTATTACATAGGAAATCTAACCAGAACAATCGTATTACGTAGGAGACCTCACTAGGAATAATCGTATTAAGTATTAAATCTAACACTGAATAATCGTATTATGTAGGAGACCTCATTAGGAATAGTCGTATTACATAGGATATCTAACACTGAACAATCGTATTACGTAGGAAATCTAACACTGCATTGTCATATTACGGAAGAGACCTAACAAAGAATAACTTTATTAGGCTTACATAGGCAACCTAAAACTAATTAATAATTGTGTTACGTTGTAAAATACTATGGCAGGATTTTTTTATAACGCATCGTATTGTAGACCAAACATATTTTAAACTGAAAAACTATTGCAAAAAATACTATTACACAGGATATAAGTGTTATAGCTAATCGTTAAAAACCAACAAAATATTTTTCTTTAGTACAAAAATCTTTTAAAACCTAATAATGAAAAGAAACATTACATACATAATCGAACAAGGTAATCATTTTCAGATTTTTCAGATATTTATTAGTTAATTAACAATTTATTTGAGAATACTAGACCGTTGTGGGAACACTATAACAATATACGTAAGGGGGCCGTTGTGGGAACACTATAACAATATACGTAAGGGGGCCGTTTGAGAATACTAGACCGTTGTGGGAACACTATAACAATATACGTAAGGGGGCCGTTGTGGGAACACTACAACAATATAAGTAAGGAGACCGTTTGAGAATACTAGACCGTTGTGGGAACACTATAACAATATACGTAAGGGGGCCGTTGTGGGAACACTACAACAATATAAGTAAGGGGACCGTTTGAGAATACTAGTCCGTTGTGGGAACACTACAACAATATAAGTAAGGGGCCGTTTGAGAATACTAGACCGTTGTGGGAACACTATAACAATATACGTAAGGGGACCGTTTGAGAATACTAGACCGTTGTGGGAACACTATAACAATATACGTAAGGGGGCCGTTTGAGAATACTAGACCGTTGTGGGAACACTATAACAATATACGTAAGGGGGCCGTTTGAGAATACTAGACCGTTGTGGGAACACTATAACAATATACGTAAGGGGGCCGTTTGAGAATACTAGACCGTTGTGGGAACACTATAACAATATACGTAAGGGGGCCGTTTCACTGCAAGGAAAATGCCAAAAAGATGGGGTTTTAATAAAACGACTATGTTCTTAATTGTAAACTTATCTTAACACCTGAAACGTAATTTGATAAGTTAAGACCTGTTTTTGTGGGCCACAAATTTTCTAAAGGGAAATTAGGTGTTTTTTTGCAGTTTGTTATGTGAACTTAAAATGTATTTCTTGACGAATAAGAAATTACTTCATGATATAAACTTATGGCCCACCAAATTGGACCTTTATTAACTATAAAGTGTTCACTTTAACTCATTTAAATAATAAACTGGAACCATAGAGTTAAAATAGAATACCATGTCTAAGCCCGCTAACGGTGATATTGTATGTCTTGTATAGAGGACTTTTTTTTGGTGGGTAGTCAGGTTGCCTAGCTGAAATTAAAGAAAATTTATGTTTTTCTCTCAAGTTGTCACAATAAAAGATATTAGCCGTTGATAGGTATTAAGTATAGGTTTGCTGAAATATTTTTATAGTGATCTAAAGTACTTGAAATTATGAACTGGCACGTGTCGGACTGAAATTCACAAGTGGTTTGAAGAGGTGATATCGAAATTGGCTGATAACGACGGTCTCACATTCGCTTGCTATTGATTGACGGGTACTTAGCTTTGGTGTAAAGCTCAGCAAGATTTTGATTTACTTCTCTGATTATCTATAAATCCACTTGAGGTCCGCTGAGAGCAAGTAATTGCCACGTGGCGTGGAACTAAGTTTTATCAAGGGTCAGTTGTAATACGTTAAGTTTCTTGCCGTGTTATTTAAAGTAAATTGTAATTTTAAAAACTTTTTATTATTTACTTAGAGAACTTAGGGAGTGACGAAAACAGTACTGGCATTTTTTTAACTAAAAGAAAATTCACAGACCAGTTCACATGTGCCTACAGTCCTGTGCGTGAATTTTATTCAACAAGGGAAACATCAACTGTTAGCTTAGTTGGGATCACAACTTAGGACAAGGCCTTCAACAGTCCGAAGTCTTAGCCTCTGAGCCACAACAAAAAAATTCGCTGTGCCGTAGTGCTGTATCCCCGATGCTTAGGGTCTCAGAAAATTCTAAATTGTAGGAGATGGACTCTGTACTCAGTCCTCTATATAACAAAATAGTATCTACTGATTATTTGCCATCGATCTGGATGCTACTATATAAAATCAATTATGTCCAAGTTCTCGACACCCCGAATTCCTTACTCAACATCACTTCAGTGCATTATTGCATGCGATCTATTTATCATTTGTGGTTATGGCCCCATCGGGATGGCTTTAATCGAAGTAATTTTGTAATTAAAGTACTATGATATTCACAAATCAATCACAAGTGTTAAATAATAAACACATTTTTTGAGTTTGTATAAATTTCTCTTTTTCATACTTATTCTTTTTGTACAATATCAGTTGCTAAATATTGATGAAAGAAGAATAGTTTACAACAATGCAGCAAATGGTGAAAAACCTCATAAAGCTTACAATTTATAAATATATTTGAATAATACAGACAGGTCCTTAAGTTCTTTATAATATTGTCATGCTTTCTGTATACTAACAGGGTGGTTCAGGGAAGGGAGTAGAGTCATCAGCACAAATGTGAAATGTGACGCCGGGGGCTGTAATTTACTGGGAGACGGTATTCACTTAATGTGATGAGTTTCTCTCGAAATTGTCATTGTCATTGCGAAGCACTCAATACGACGTTTCATTTTTAGGTTCTGTTAATACGGAGGCTGGAATTCGTTTGATGTAGGTAAAATGTCTGTTAGCTGGATAAAAATAATTGTGTAGGGAGGAGGTGATTCCCATTGGGATGTATTTAATCTCTAAATAACAACGATAAAATATAAATTTGTTTCTTTATAATATTTAACGAATATAAGTTTTTAATTACTTTTACTTCTTAATTTTCTTTTTAAAATAGAAATCATTATTAACTTAAGAGAGTTTAGAAAATATAAGTATACGAATGTAAACATATGTTTCACTACTACTCAATAAATAATCTAACGGTTTTTTTAAAAACGGGCCACTAAAATTTGTTCCAACTATCTAAAAGTAGCAGACCAATCGTGTTCGCTTCGCTTGAATGTAAGAAAAAAAAAAACATATACCTAACCTATACAGTGCTTTACTGTCAATTACTCAAATAAATGGTTCCAAAGAATTGAAAATTACCACTTTTAAATTGCGATTCATAACTTCTCTGAAAATAAAAAAAAAAAAAAATAAAAAAAGAGCCATTTTTAAGAAAATTAAAACTTGTATTTGTTTTGCCTATAAATTAAAAAAAATTAAATAAATAAATTTACAAAAATAAAACAAATGGCCTGGATATATTGGCTAAATAAACCTACATATCAAATTTTATAAACATTGATCCGTCCGTTTTTCTCCAATAAATTGCACATACACACAGGCACATTCGGACAGACATCACAATTTTTGTTTTGAAAAAAAAAACACATCTTGGATTCAGGGGACCCAAAAATGGATTTTTAGACCAACATGTAAAGGCATTTTTTTTGCCGATCACAATACTATCTCTATGCTAACGCATATGGGAGAAAGTAAAAACAGTAAAAATTAAATGTGTCCGCTAGTTATAAAAGGTGAACTTTGCTATGTATAGTTCATATTATGAAGTTTAAAAAATACAAAACATTACTATAATCAGCGGCTTTAGACACGTGTCTATGCTGCTATCTAACGGCGAATAGTTTCAAATAAGCATTCGGATGACCGGCATACAGTTATCTCAGCTAGTATTCACTTCAGCATTTGCTGGAGAGAGACATAAGAGGGAACTAAGAGACAGATAGAGAGAGGGAGACCGCTGGCGCTACCTGTGAAGATAGAACAAGAACTAACTTCACAGAATAGAAAAACAGAGTTTACGAGATCCGAATGGACAGTCTTATTGTTACTATATTCAATTATACTATACTTGCTATCAAACTATCTATCTAGTAATAAGCTGGATATCAATAATGGTACTAGACGCGATTGTAGACGACTATATTGCATTAGGGCTAGCCATCGACTAATTATA
This sequence comes from Stictocephala bisonia, assembly GCA_035578905.1. Lineage (NCBI taxonomy): Eukaryota > Metazoa > Arthropoda > Insecta > Hemiptera > Membracidae > Stictocephala > Stictocephala bisonia. The sequence continues at coordinate 157,230 of JAQJVL010001207.1, read as the reverse complement.
ATCGAATATATGCTGTATGAGTGCAGTCCAGAAGCATACTAATTTCTGGTATGGCCTAGAATCAATTGCACTTGTCAGTTTTGTCTAATGATTAATTAATATAGGCTGTTGTAACTAGCCATAATCCAGATGTAGTTGAAGACTACTCATATCACGATTTAGGTTCGAGTTGATTGCAGTGTATCGAAACTGGATGGCCCCTGTTAAATATAGTTCAACGGAATAGACCGATGATTGGTGCTATTCGAATTCCTATAATCTATTGTCTGTAATTTATTTATCGTTTATTTAGTTCAAATATATCATATTTTAATTAATGTGTAATACATTTTCAATAGCACGTATGTAAACTGCTTCTCATATTCTTCTTTTCTAATGTTACTTGCTATTTGTTCTATAGTTATTATTGAACCCCATATTTAATTTTGTTTTACAATTGTCTTGGTTACAATTGATATATTTATTCGATTTTGAAATCAAGTTACAGTAATCCTATTTATTCAGTTTATAGTTTCTTTATTTACTCTAATATTTGAATGATATCATTTTTCTATTTTCATTGTATTTTTTTTTATTCTATTCCACTTTCTAGTTTGTTTCTTGATCTTATCAAGTTTTTTATACTCGAATATGAGAGTTATAGCCCACTCCATGGCTTTACCACCATCTTATTCATTACTTGTATATTTTATTATTATACTAGCTGCGCATATTAATAGCTTGCCCTCAAACCTCGTTTTCCAAGTTTATCACTGGTGTTACCAAAGCTGATTACGGTGAGAACCAAGTTGATCATGGCTGGCTACCTCAGCTGATTGCGAATGCTACCTAAGCTAGTCCAGGTTGCCACTGAAGTAAATGACGGGGGGCTATCCAAGTTGATCACAGTTACTTCCCAAGTTGATGACAGATGGATACCCAAGTTGATGGTGGATTCTAAAAAGTTCATTAAGGGTGGTAGCAATGCTAAACATGGAATTTACCCAAGATCATCAGGGTAACCAACCATTTTAGTGGTTGTTACTACCCAAGCTGATCAAAGCTGTGACCCAAATTGATCATAGGTGGCTACCCAAGCTGATCACGAATGCAATACAAGCTAATCACAGTTGCTACCCAAGTTAATAAGGTTGCTACCCAAGTTGACCACGTTTGCTATCAAAGTTGATCATGGGTGCTATCCAAATTTACTACGGCCGGTTACCCAATCTGATCACGAGTGCTACCCAAATTGATCACTGTTGCTCCCCATGGTGATCGCGGTTGCAACCAAAGATGATTACGGCTGCTACGAAAACTGATCACGGTAGCTACACAAGTTGATCATAGGTGCTACCTAGGCTGATTACAGTTGATACCCAAGTTGATTACGGGTGGCTACTCAAGCTGATCAAAAATTCTTTATAAGCTAATCACGGTTGCTACCCAAGTTGGTCTAAGTAGCTACCCAAGCCGATCAACGGTGTTACCTTGCTCATTCCGGGTGCTAATTAAGTTGATCATCGTTGCTAATCATATTGATCATAGTTGACTACCCACGAGTTGATCACGAGTTATATTCAAGCTGATCACGGTTGGTACCCAAGGTGATAACAGGAACCTACCTAAGTGGACCAAGTGTGGCTACCCAAGCTGATCACGGCTGGTTACGTAAGATGACCACGTGTGGCTACCCAAGTCAATCACGGTCGCTAGCCATTTTGATAATGATTGCTATACAAGTTGATGCTGTTTGATACTAAATCTGATCACGGGCCGCTTCCGATGTATACGATTGGTGGGTTCCCATGTTGATCATATTTTTGCTATCCAAGCTGCTCATTGTTGTTATTTAAATTGATTAAGAGTGGCTATTCTTGTTAAATAAGATTGGCCTTTAACCTCACTGAACATTGTTTTTCTGTTCAAATATTTATATGTCGATCAAATTCATGTCAGTAAGTCAGTCAGTCAGTGATCCCAGTTGAGCTTTATATATTTTATTATTGTTTATTGTATGTAAATAGTCAAAATTATACTGAAGTGCAGTTTGAAATTCGGAGAAAATGGCTTGAATAGTATTAGATTTATCAGGATTAATTTAATCGACAAATGTAAGTATTCTAGTTGCTGACTGTGCATATGTGTCGACCTTTCTTTTACTAATAATAATATTCTCATGGAATGCACGACCTTAGAACTGCTTATCAACTGATTCAAAGTCGGATGTCATTTATTCTTTCAAATTATATTCTAAACGAGTACACTACACTAAAAACTATGCTTAAAAATAGTGATTATCAGATTAATTTTTTGTTTTGTACTTTAAAACAATCAAACTATTCATTAGTAACAATATTAAGTCCATGAAGAAAAAAATACTAATATTTATTCCTAAAAAAATTACAATATAGCATACTTTCAATATAGTATTGTATTAATAGTATAATTAAAACATTTTCTCATACTTTATTATGTTAGATAAGTAATTAATTTAGTTCATATTACGAGTGTTTAGTAGTAGTTATATTAGAAGTAAATAAAAACCTTCCAATATTTAATTAATATTCTTAATGATACATAACCTAGTAAAAAATAGGTTTTTTTAGTTTCCATGTGTGTAAATAAACGATTTAATGATAAATTAGGCCAAATACTTGTAGTGCATATAAACACCTATAAAATGTAGTGGTTAGTTACGATAAGTATTACGATAATTAAAAGTTTTAGTTATGTATGCTATATATGCCAAAGTGTAATTTTTAGGTTACCTGAAAGAAAATTTGATATTTGTCTTGTATCAGAAACGATCATTTAACTAGAATAAGTAAAGTTAACAAATTATATTTTAAAATAAAATTAAAAACACATGGTGTAAAATGAAGTTTCCTAAGCCAGTTGTATACGGTTATGGCACAGTTTTTATAAAGAACAATCTAAATATCTCAAACAGAAAGATACCATGTTATTTATTATTGAAAAAACCTTTGTGTTTTTGCAGCCGAAACTAACAACTTATTAGGCAATGCAATAATCGAATAAAATTACATTAAAATAATAGTTGTGTCAGTATGTTTTGTAAGTGGTTTGGATATCTTAAATTATTTATTCAAGACGTTTGCTGAATAGTAGCATTCTTACATATGTGAAATATCCAAAGCTTTTTGCAAAATACGTAGCAAGTTTAAGCTTATATACTTGTCTGGGTCACTAGGTCAATTGTAATCAGCATAAACTACCTAAACAAGCTCATTTTACCTAAACTTAATCTTTGCCAAAGAGTTGTTCCTAGTTCTGTTATGCACTTCCTGTTATTTCCGACGAGTAAAATTAACGGTTTATAAATAAGTCTTTTTCAAAATTAAGATTTATTTGAATAAATAATATTTATTAATAGTTTCATAAAATGAAATGTAAAATATTAATAATAATTTTTTATTTTCTCATTTTATACATACAAAGATAAAAAATTAAACATCATTATACTTACAATGATGCCTTCGTATACAAGAAATAGATAGATACAAATAAATATACACACACATACATGATTTAACATGTACATACAATTACCCAACTTGCAGCTGTATCATACATATGTTTAGTACCATTTAAATGTAAATCTGTTGAGAAAATAAATAGGGCCCCTTAGATCGTAGATCTGTTTTGGCGTTCCATTAGAACAATAATATTTAAACAAAAAGACCAATGCGGTAGCAAACAAACAAAACTATATTCCTAATCTTCTTTACAGTAAAACTCTAAAGTAATTACAACAAATATATACTATCTTAAACTTAAAATATTCCTGTTAATAAATAAAAGAAGTTGCTCAGTGCTTGTAATTATACACATTAGAAACTTTTTTATGCTAAGAAATGAACATTTAAAATATTAAAACAAGTTAAAGAGAAAATAAAATTAAAAATACACATATAACATACTAAGATAAAACAAAATACCATAATTAATTTCAAGTATTAAAATAATAAACAACGAATTCTAAGAAACAATTTAAAAACCACCCATTGGTATATTATAATACTTACCCTAATGCAGTACCACAAAATATTCCTCAATATTTTAAATTGTAAATAACCATTTTTTTACTTTCTTCAAAAATATGTTTTTACTTGCCACATTTCTTATATTTAGTGGAAGTATATTAAACAATCTTGGAGCTTCAAAAGTATAAAACTTAGTATGAAATCACTTATTCATAAGAACATGTTTAATGATACAAAACTATTAAGCTTCTTAAAGTTTAAAATAATTGTTTGATAATCACTTGAAACGTACAAAGATATTAAGAAATAAAAGTTTGAAATATTAAAAAGAAGACTCTATATGGTTGCTTTAGTTTCAGCACTAACCATTGAAAAAAAAAAAAAATAAAATAAAAATAAAAACAGACCAAAGTACGTGTATTTTCTTTAGATGCGCCCCTGTGCAGCTACCTAGCTGTATATGATCTTATATAAGCCCTCGGAGGACTGTTTTGCATTCTGTCAGCTCAGATATTTGTTAATTTAGCGTGTACTAAAGAGATATGGAGAGGGATGATGAGAGATAGAGAGAATGACAAATATGACAGATGCTGGCGCTATCTGTGAAGGTTGTACAACAACTAATATCATAAAATTGGAAAACTGGCTACAAGATACTTATATAAGTGGAAATTCTTGTTCTTATAGCAATACTTAGAATTATAAATTAACTATAGGACACTTTCTACCCCCTTATCTTATACGGATGGTGTTATTGACCTTTCTACCAATACACATATGACTCCATTCAATCACTGTTGAATTAACCCTCCCACTCATATTTATACATAACTTTAATTAGAAGGGAGTTAATGTTTTGTCTTTGTATTTCGTATAAAACACCCAGAATCAATACTAGAACAAGATATTTCAGTTTATTATAAAATCAAACTATTATTATATACTCATGTAAGACAAAGTAAAACAAACAAAAAATGTTCTCTTAATATCCTTTAAAATTGTATAAAAACATTAAACCAATAACTCTTAGTGAAAATTAAGTTTTATAATGTATGCAATAGCCACAAGTACAACTTAAACATATAGAACGCTTGTATATAATTATGAGGTAAGATTTATATATTGAGAATCAATGCGATATCGACTAATAGTATATTTATAAGTAAGATCTGAGACATAAAATCGAGTTAGTTTGTCTTATTTATTGATTTTCATTAGAATTTACTATTTAACTGTCTATTATGATGTTTATTCTCTTATTAATTAACATATGATGATATGAGAAATGCAATATACTTTTGTATTCAATTATAATACAGTGTTAGTTTAATAAAATTAAATGCTACATTCATTGCTGTTAAGAATCTTTTTCTATAATTTTATAAGGCTAAGATAATTTATACTCTTCTTGCGTGGCTTTGGAATTATAATACAAACTGGGCAAAACTGGGCAAAATTGTTTTTATACTTAGAATGTATTTATACATTTAAATTACTTTGAACACCACGTATACATGAATATCACTATATATCGAGCACACTCGGCGTTTCACAAAGAATGTAACAATTTGAAGTCAAATACTAGTTTTCAGAATTTAGAGTTTGAATTCACTACTTTTACTGTCATGATTGGTTTTAAAGCGAATTAAAGCGTATAAAAGTCGTATATATATCCAGCAACTCAAAGGGGAATTTCAGTTAGAAGTGGGAAGTTGACACTCTTGTCCCTATATTTGTCCCTCTTTGTCCCTATATGCATACTTGATATTAGTATAACATAAAACCTACAATGGTATTGTATTTTGGCAAAATACTTGTCATACTTTAGTTCAATACAATGCATTCGGTGTCAAAATAGTACCATATAGATTGATTTTGCACGATACATCTCTTATGTGATAAAGTTGTCCTAGCCAATAATCCAATTCTCACATTCCACAACAATGGCCGCTCAGAAAATGACCTTTGGAACACATTTGAGTGAGTGATATGCAAATAGTGGTGCAAGTGAGACAGAGAAGTACTCTTCACCCACTGTTCAATACATTTAAAAATATTATGGAAACCAGAGTGGTAGGCCGCGTGCTAATGGCGCAATAAAAAGCACCGCCCATTTTACGGTAATATCAGCAGTGATTATTGGTTGATATTGTTAACACCGACGATTCAAGCTAGAACTATTAAATTAAATTATTCAAATAATAAATACTAGTCGTAGTAACACAATTAATATTAATTTAAATGATAAATATCAATTAAACAAACGTGTGTAGTTCATTACAGTTATTTTTTTTCAACAAAGCATTGTTGCGGAAGTTGAACACTTAAGAACGGACGTTGGTTACACCTGTAAAGTAAAGCAGTTCAGCGGTGGAAAAATTCCCTCTGCCACTGAAACCTCTAAATGCGCTAAATATAATATGCAGGTCGCTTACTATGCGGCCCAATTATGACAGGCACTATATGAACCAAATTAAGACATAAAAACAAAGATGCAGTTGCATATTTTACGTGGTGAATTAGATCAGTGTAGCAAATAAAATAAAGGACTTTCTAGTACTAGCTACATTTTATTGCTAATCAATGATAACAATTTGCCATACCCGTTCTTCTTCTCCTTCCCAGCAACTGCTTCATAATGGTGTCATGTTTCTACATCACTGAGGCCTTCTGAATGTAGGTCTGGAATCCAGAAGGACGGGTTATCCAATACTGCGTACTAAAATTCAAGTAACCACCGATATTACACAAAGTTGAAATAAATAACAATCATCACCAATCATGTACTGAAGCTAGACAGGTAGGGGATAAACTAATTTAAACTAACCTAGCCTTACCGTGACACACTCCAGAGCAATAATTATTATGATAGACGCTGATGACTCATCTACCTGCTGGGTAAGCTGTGCTACAACTGCAAGGAAGTTGGGGAGCTTTTTGGGTGAATAAAGCAAGACGCTCCATATCGTTGCACTGGGAAACATTAACTATAATCAGGCCAGACAGAAAATGATCTGCGTGTTATTCTCGATTTGGAGCACATAGGGGTTTTAGTAGCAGAGGGAAAACGTCCAAGCACTCCACTACCTTACACAGCAAAATCACTACTTTTTCATTAATTGCATGGACAATTTAGTATAAAAAATTTAAGTTGTGATAAAGATTATTTAAATATGAGGGTAGATCAATGAACATTTCAATGATACTACACATTTTTAAAATTATAATGTAAGAAATACTCGGTAATATAGCAAATCGATATGTAATATAACCTTAATTCAACTTGGTAATGACAAAAACCGCCTTACATCAGCTGATTCTTCAGTGTTATCACGGCTCTTATGTTCCCCAGCTAGAGTTCCAAATGTGCTATATCCAGTTTCCTTGTGACAGAGCCACCAATAGTCACTTAGCACTTTGAAGTAGTGGGCAGGGATTGTCCCTAAAAAGCCATCTCGTAGCCTACCGTCTACTCAAGTACCTATGACGACGAAAAGTTAAAGTGGCACGATGGCTCGTTGGTCCAGTAGTGGGAGAAGAGTAACTTTCTCACTCACTTCCATGACTAACTGTATCGCTCTCGCATCAGTGTTTTCATTTCTTACATTCTAAGTGGGCGAACTTAACTACCGTTTCTAAGAACAGTGTTATTTACGTGGGTTTTATACGAATTTTGTACTCGTATTTGTACTGGGTTTTATACGAATTTTTATTGATGTGGAATTGCTGACGTGAGTGGGAGGGGACAGTAGCTGGTATATTTATAAATGGAGACACCTGATTATTTTACTTGTTTGGCATTTAAGTGTTTAGGTTTTTACCGGCGGTTTGTTGTGGGAATATTTCCCGTTAATGCACTACCACTAGGGGTTTTTTTTTTGTTTCCGTTAAATCATTACCACTTGATAAATATTCTATTATTCTAAAAACTGTTTTCCGATCATTTTACGTCCACTGTGATACTCTTTATCCGTTAGGAATCTGAAATCACTGGCCTTATCTTATCGCTTTCCAAAAACGTACACACGGATAGCGCATTCGTTGGTAGGCCAATCATTGGATTTACTAGTTTCTAATTATGATGGAAGTTACTTTAGTAGCCACCTAACCTAACCTAACAGTAAATACAATTAAAACGTAGTGGTAGTGAATTAAGGGAAAGGGTCTGTCATGGAAATTATTGGACTAGGAAATCAACGTTAATGTGTTATGGTTACCGGAGTAAAAACTGCTGTAAAACTGTCAGTTCTACTGGAATGTACAATACAAGTTGCGTAAAGACAGGATACTTTTTACTATTTATTATTTACAAGATAATTTATCAAAAAGAATAAAATATTGGTTTGATGAAATTTCAGATAGTTTAAATTTTTCCGAAATATACGCTTAGTTTATATTTTATTTATAATTTCCTCCTCCCCTTCATTTTTTATTGCAGTTGTCAAAACTATCAATACATAACACTTCTTTACATATGGATGGACTACGAGTATATCTAGATGTATTTGTATCTAGATGTACTGATAACCACTACTGAACCGAGTGATAAATGACAGTTCTATTCTCCAGTTTGGAGTTATGGGAACATTTTTTAACAGCTTTTTCACCCCTGAAACGAGTGGTGAATCGAGCATCACATCATAACATTTTCACTAAAATCGATCTTTGAGAAAGTATATTGCTACAATCAGTAAGAGTTCAATTTTTGTTGTTGTAGCATTGGTTAGTGTAAAGTTGAGTGTTGCGCTAAATCGTTTTACCAAAAATGAAAAGCTTTGTTTATTTTACTGTTTAGGGTCTCCTGAACCCCACAAGTCAACATGGCACTTGTAATATGCAGTAAATAGCATTGTATTTGTTATTGTAATTCACGTTACTCCATAGAACTAACTTATTAAAATCACTAAATAATAGATTCACAATAACGATACATGGACGATAAACCACGCGCTAGATTATAATGAGCTTCACCAGAACTCCACTTAAGGCGTTCATAAAGTAGAAGAGAATTGCTGCAGAATGTTTCGAAAGTACCACTGACTACCAACTCCGAGTCGAGCGTTGAGCTTAACTTTCCTTTGATGCGACCAATGATTCGGCACTTGGCTAGGCCAAATGATGCCATCAATGCTCATATTGGCGCTCCGCTCGATAGTGTGTGGCCCCCGCTTGAGGGATGTCGCAGACCTTCATTAGTACAGGTAGATCATTTGCTACCACCTCCAATTACACAGTTGACTGACAGTTATTTTAAGTTCTGATAACACCACTGTAAGTGTATGGGTGGGTAATATACGTAGGTAAAGTAATGAATTAAATTTTTTTTTTAAATGCTGTAAAAAATTGCACCAAAATAAGCTTTTCAGTTGGCATAATTTTCTTTTCAAAAACATATGTCGGATATGTGATGCCCACCCATACAAGAAGAGTGGTATCACCCAGTCGTACTCGTATAGTAGTTTCTTTTAAAAATATGTATTCGTACAAAACACACTATAGGTTCTACTGTAGGATCAAGTGCTGTATAATCACGTAGTTTTTAACGTAAGTAAAATATGAGACGGAAAAAACTTTTCGTAAACAAATCACTAGAGTCATCGTAATGAACACATTTTATAGTTAAACAGATTTGATTTGAAACTATCGCATTTTAACTGCTAACTTAACTAGAAAAAATACTTTACACAATCAAGAAAAACAACGCCAAACTAGTCAAGTAAAAATATTTAACAAACTAACAAAAGAATGCAATAAATATAGGTTATGGATAGCTTTGTGCATCGCTAGGGCTTTTATCGTGATTTTTTTTATGAACAACAACCCTCTTACTATGCTATCTTTAAAATTATGTGTCTGAAATGATAAAAGCAAGTTTATCTTGATACTGGTAGCAATCGTTGTTGTCATTATTTTCTCTGCAGCTATTTTGTGATATAAAACTAAATATTGACATGATTTTTATACACGTTTATGTTCTGATGACATTCAGTGACAATGACAAATGCGATAAGGAATGTCTTCTGGTACTTCAGTGATTGATTATCTATCGATATGATGACCCTCTTATTATCTCTAATTACATCTTCCACAGCTTCTTTTTAACATTAATAATCCGGGCGTCATAATTTGCAATGCAATGCATAATATGATAAAGTGCTCCTAAAGGTCTGGAACTTTCAAGCACCACCTAAAGTAATTCAGAAAATACATTGTTTAGTATTTACAACTATACTTATTTTATTAACTATCTCTGGGGAATAATGTAACATATGTAGGTTTACCATTATAAGTTAAGGGAATTTCCTAACGACATCGGTAAAGCTTATATTGCAAAATCCCAATATATCTTGAAGGGAATGCATTATCTTTCAAATTTATTGGCTTTATGTTGAATATAGAAGCATTAACAATGTCTACTAGTGCCCCCTTAGGTATCGTACAACGTATATGATCCTTTAAAAGGTCCTGCACAGCCTTGATATGGTAAATTGACACTCTTATCCTGTTCATAAAACTGAAAATGTAAAATTCCCCCAGGAGAGTAACTTCATGACATAGGTCAAAGTGTTTCTATTTTATAACTGACAATACCATCCGCTATGCTCGTAGAGGTTATATGCATAATGTTTTTAATAATATGCTTAATACTTCTTTCTTTGTATTCAAGGCAGAGTGATAATCTAAAAGCTCTGTCGACAGTCAAATGACAGCTGCAATAACCCAGTTTCAAGATTTTATGATATTGCAAATGGCACATACACAAGGGAGGCTGTGGGTAAATTTACCCTTATTGACTTTAGCATTGCAGCTGTTTATATCCCAGCTGAAGTGAACTTTCATATTTTCTTATTCCCTTAGGTATAAGATGCCGATACTGTGGGATGAGTGTGGGTGATCTGTGCTCTCTAGTTACTAACTGAGTTCGACTTATACTCAGAAAGGGCAATTTATGAATAGCCAGGGCAACTAAGGGTCCAACAGCTTTACGTGAAAAGTGAAACATGTAGTATGGTCTGATACTCAGTTCTCCCCCTATACTACTCTCTGAACACTAACTACCACCCAACATGGAAACTATATTTTTGTTCCGCATAAATTGAACATCTCCATACTGTATTGAATCATTTCCCATTCATAACCTTATTGGAACTTACATCACAATACGCATGGTTGTTATATTAACTATTTCGCCATATTTCATGTGCTAACTACTTCTGAACATTTTTTAGTTTTCTAAATATGAAGTAAATTTATCGATACATTTGCATGTAAACTGAATTTTCATGTATTCAAATATACACCAAAATATCCTACTTTTCGAAAATTATTTTAAATGGCTGTTTATAAATTATTGAAATTCGCGTACATCAGTTTGTCTTAAATCCCCTGATTTCATTGTTACTTATTTTAAACCGCTGGGTAGTTTGATTTTTATTAAAGAAAAGTGGGTTAACAAATATTCAAACTATCTTTTCAGTATGTGTTAGATTTGTTTAGGGTTGACTGAGATTTATTCAAAATTGTATACACAAAAATATGGATTAAGATTTCTATACTTTTCTTTAACGCCAAGGAAACAGATTTATGTTAAGAACTAATCAGTGTAACATGCAGAAGAAGCTGTTCTATAGCCTGTTTAGAATGGTCTGGACTCATAATACAACTCTTATTTATAAGAGGGCTATTGCGATACGCTGTGATAAGAAATTATAGATTTTTTGCAGATTGATGTAATTTAATAATTATGCTAAAAGATTTAATGAAGGGGGAACCAGACGTGGTAATGTTGTTCATTACAAACTTACATGTAGGGTTGGTTAGAGGGTCATCACCACTGTATGTATATGGGTTGGTGGGATAGTCATGACCACCGTACATGTATGGCTTGGTGGGAGGGTCATTACAACCATACGTGTATGGGTTGGTGGGAGGGTCATTACAACTGTACGTGTATGGGTTAGTAAGAGAGTCATCTTAACCGTACGTGCATGGATTGGTGAGAGGATCATCCCAATTGTGCGTGTATTGTTGGTGAGAGGGTTGCCACCATTATACGTGTATGATTGGTAGGAAAGTCATAAAACTGTATATATACGGTTGGAGGATTCGTGATCATAAACGTACATGTGTGGTTGGGTAGGTGGGTCGTCAGCACCGTGCACGTATAGGTGGGTGGATAGTTCATCACCACTATATATATATATATATATATATATATATATATATATATATATGCGTGGGGGGGCTATCACCACCGTACACATGTGGGTGGGTGTGAGGGTCATTACCACCATATGGTTAATATTTTCAAAACAACTTTAATATACCTGAAGTGTTAATAGCTTGCAGTAAAACCATATTACTTTAAGGTAGTTTAAAACGATTTGTATTGAACAAAATAATAATGTTTTAATGTTATAAAAATAAGAAACATAAAAATGGGCTTGTAAATGACGTGAACAAACACGTACGTTGTGTATTATTATGTATATGAATACATATATACAAAAAGATATACTTACAGTATATGAACAGTAAGTATATCTTTATGCCATGTTTAACAGTCGTAACAGTGCACGACAATGCGGTATGTTACGATTGTCACAGACAGCTGTTTACACACATCGGGCGACGTACGGAATGCCGACTTATGAACCCAACAGTTGATTCAACCTTGAGCTTTTTTATCACAACAAACTAACTATTATGGTGGGGATATACGGGAAGGGAGAGGGGTCTTTGGAGGACTTCCCCAGTCCTGGAAGACAATCCGCATTTCGCCGGTATCGGCTGGCGATAAGACAGGCCCCCTCCACAAGGGGCTCTAGGAATCAGTGAGTTGAGTGAGTCAGTAAGTAAGTCAGTTACCTTCCAGTGCGCGACGTGGTTGTTGAGTGTGCACGAAGACGACTACTAGCTGATCCACACTGAAGACTACAAAGAGACATCAGCTGACGGCTTCCAAACGTTAAACAGACGTAAGTAAAACCAGTTCTGAATAAGCGTTTGTAATCATTTTACGTTGACTTGTTTCAAAAATATAATTTGTTAGATTATAAGATTATTTAAAATATGCTATCAAGCTTAAATTAATTTACAAGAAAAAGCAATACTTACAACATTAATGTTAGCTATTTCAGGGTTTTAAAAATTGTGGGTAAGCATGCAAATTATATAATGTTATCATTTATTCTATAACTTAAAAATTGGGGGAGGACATAAAACAACCACATTCAAACATATACTCTCATCTTTCGTGTAACTAACAATGAATTTAAACAATGTCTTTGATAATTTATAATAATGACTAAACAATCGGGGACACGTTGTAATATATACAAACACAAGTGAATAACTAATTTTTGTAAAATAATACAACATTAAAAGTTAAAACAAATATATAACGAATGTTATATAATAAAAATCTTCAATGGAAAGCACTGGACAAAAACTTAAATGTGGTAGTTTTCACCAATTATTCATAATTGTATGCTATCATAAATAAACCCGCTGTAATGCTACTTAACTTAGAGTAAAATGTTTCAGTTAAATCTAGAATGTTTATTAAAAATGTACATAACCTATATAGTATGTAGCTAAGATCGATTTATACGTACGCTTTAAACAATACTTCACTTCGCTCAAAAAAATTATAAAACAGTGTAAAATAGTAATAAAAATAAATGTGCTTAGTTTTTAGTTACTAACCTATAAAGTTTAAAATTTTGATGCTCTTAAAATGTAACTAACTGAATAACGATCTGAGTTGTACTCCTCTGTAAACAGCTGTTGTTTCACTCGTGTTTAACAATCGATTATCAATTAGGAGCTCAAAAGTCATTTGGTAAACGTTTTTGTAATTATCTCTTAAACATCGTTATTATTTTAAAAACAATGTTTTAACAACCTTCCATCTAGATCACGATTAATATTCAAGATTAGTTAAAAGAGCCATAACAATTTCTCTTCTATTCCTTAAAGTTTCTTATCTTTTTATTAGTTACTAGAGGCTTTTATATACTTATAGACTTATTTAAATAAGTTTATGCTCATAGGTTAACACAGGGATAACCATCATAAACACTTTATATAACCGTGTATTTCAAAATTATAAATTTAATACGAAAATATAAATTAAGTAATTTGGTTTCATTGTAAAATGTTCAGTATAAATAAAAAAATTTAAAAAGTTGTACATTCCATGTTATTTCACTACGTATTACAGTTTGCCTTATTTCCAAACATAGACGTCTAGTTAATGACTTTTTCAGTTTTTAATACTTTACTACTCATTCAACTTGAATTAATCTCATTATCAATAATAGTGTGGTGTTTCAAATCCCTGAAATTGCCAAAATATCTGTAAACGATATGTTAGTTATGTAAATTAAAAATTTTCTTACTGAAAGAGAAACTTAAACTATAAAATTATGGTATTCTAAATTTGTTATAGGACAATGAGAAGACAAGTTATGGTTTAGCGTGAATGTTAGTGACCTGTCAAGTCTTGCTACCACACCAAAAACAACTTACTTTCAAAAAGGGTGAAATGGCTAAATGACTAGCAAAGTTAAAAGTTTATCCATCTAGTTTGCCGGGTATTTTGAACCACGCGTGTGAATATGTATGCTTTTTCTAAGTGTTTTTTACTGATTTACATCTTTAAGTTTTCTTCCAATATGTAAACCTATCAGTGCTTACCACTCAATATACGAACTCAGAATTTATCTAGTAGTATCCAAATGATGATGGTGACCATTGAGTGATCACCCATTCAAGTTAAAAAGCTGTGTTCATAATTCTCGCTTCTTACTATTCAATCTCTCTAACTTAAGGTAGCTGAATTACAACACTATGTCAATAATACTGCAAGATTAAACCAATAAACATTATATAGCAGAAATGGGCCTAAATATGATTTAAATTAAATTTATTATCATAACCTTTTAAATAAAAATTATTTTTGTTATGTTTAAAATCTAAAATGCTGTAATCAAATATTACTTATTTTCTGAATAAATTTTACACTAAACATTTTAAATTTTATAAAAACTAATTTTAATTACTTGATTAATTTAAAATCTGCACAAAAAATTTCAATTTTCAAAAAGAGTTAAAATATTTGCACATCTATTTTAAAGTGAGTACACCGACAGACAACTAATGGATGGTGTTAGCCTCACCTATGCATGCTAGCACCATCTGGTGTATCCACTCTAACGACACACTATATTTCTACTCCAGATGGCCCTTGTTGCAAAGGATTAAAAATAAAAATAATTTACCCCAATTAATATAAATAACATTGCAAACGAAATACGTATGCCCTATCTTCTAATACTCAACAATTTAACAATTATTTGGAGGAAATTGTTGGATATGGATAACGCAAAATGGTAATGTTTAAAACGTTAACAAACTGCCTCAAAGAAGCATCATACAGTATTTAATATTATCAACCGTAATTTACTCACAACCTCGCATCTTATAGGTTTATGAACCTACATCACTTAGGCCTTGATGGCGTGTCGTTAAAAGAGGCGACATTATCGTAATGTGTCCACATAATGTTAATAAGTCAATTTGCATGTTTGGGCATGAACTTTATGACATGAATGTATTTCAACTCGTGTTAAAATAAATATAAGGTTTTTCCCAAAGATCAATTAGACGTTTCTATGTGTAGTACGGTTTGTCGAGGTAAATATTTATGCAGAAATAATTAATTAGACATGTATTTGTTGAATTGTTCATGCCAGTACTAGTGGCACAATGTTGTAACCCACTTGGGGACAAAGTTTTGTGGTAATTGTAGGCGATAGATTCTGTTCTATGCTCAGTTCTGTTAATACCGACCTAACGCCCGCTCAGTGATTGCCATCGATGTGGGCACTACTAGATTTGTCTGGGTTGTACATGTTGGGTGGTATTCAGGGTCTGGATGTTGTAATGGAGGAGGGCTGACAGTTAGATGAAAAGCAGACCAATATTACTTGGTTCGGATTCTACTTATTAAACTTGCTGTCCCTTAATTTCTCTAAAAATTAGCCTATTCATAAATGACTCTTTGTGAGGAATAATCGACCTTAGTTAGTAACAATGACTACACTCGTTCATTTACACTCATCACACTCATTCGCCCCTCATATTCGGCCATATCCCTATGATCAGCGTCTTGATAATTAGTAATATTGAATAATGTTTCTTGGTTTGGTCAATAGTTGTCTTTTTACTAGAAATTTTTAGGTCAAGACATTGCCAATGTGACAGTTATATTTTTATACCCTCTGTAAGTTGGGTCATTAATGGTTTATTTTGTGTGGGAATCTTTAGGGATAAGGGCTACGAGAACATATTTATATGTGTTTACATGAAGTGAAAAGTATGCCAAGTTTTCCAGTGATGTGGGCGGTGTAGACTTCAAGATTTAACGTGACGTCACGATATTGTTATATTTAACTTTAACTTTAATATGATAGTGGTATACTTATGCAATTTAAATCCCCACTTAGAAAATTAGTGAGTGGTCCCTAATTGGAACAAATAAAAACGCTGTTATAATAACGGGAGTTTCCTATTTGTTACAGTAATCAGAAAATAGCTGCCATTGTTATTGTCCCAGTATTAATGGTATAAAAAGTATCCAATTTTCCATTATTATTTCGTAAAACATTTCACAATAAAGAGTCTACTTCATATAATAACACTGAAACCATGAAAGTTTGATGGCTTGGAGCACTTTCCCGGGTATTGTTTATTGTTATCAACTTCAATCGGAAACAAAGCATTTTACTTGAAGTTTGGGGTTATACAAAAGCAGAGTTACTAGCCCGCAATGTTTGAGCAGTATACATTATGTATGTGCTTAGGAAATAAAATAACGGGACGTGAAATAGTTCACTCGTGATTGATATTTTATTTTGACATACTTTCCAAGTTAAAAATACAGACAATTAACCTTTTAAAATATTATAAATTTAAGAAAATCCTTACCTTTCCTCCTATTTTGTATAAAATTGAAGTTGTGTAAGTTTATTTACACGTATAAATCAAATTTGAAGAACAAAATATATCTATTGATAGTACAAGTGAATACGCCTTGACTGTGTAACGCTTGGCATGTTTTCAGACCTCAAGTGAGCCCCTTAAAAAAAGAAAAAAAGTCGAATACAGTTAATAAACAAGCATGTTAGAAGTAAAGTATAATAACTCGCATAATTTTTCTCAGCGTAGTGTTAAAGGAATATTATGAAATGTTATTTTATTATGTTAATTACATAATTAACAATTAAAAATTATTTAAAAAATTACATTTAAATTAGTGTGGAATACATTAAATACATTTTCCAAGGGAGATAACGGTTTTAACCTAACATTAGAAATGTTTGTTAATTTTTTTATAGTCTTATAATTAAACGTTACGGTTGGTTTTGTAGGAATATACACATACATATTATAAATAACTAAACTTTTTCTCTTGATAAATATGATTGTCATGTTATGTTTGATTTGAAGAAGAATGTTCGATGACTACGTGCTGTACGTTTACGTATATTGTGTGTTACAGTTCATTATGTTGTATTCTTAGGCTGATTAGACGTATTATTGACAGCTGCCCATGTACTGTTTTGTATTTATGGTAAAATAGTTTAGTAACATAGAGTATTCATATCAATATAATATATATTCGAATTGTTTGGTTCATATTCCATAAAGTGTTTGGTGTTTTATACAAATTAATCTCACCTATTCAGGTACAAGAAACTGAGCATTTCAGAATACAAATTTTAGTACAGCAAAAAATTTACAATGATCCCCACGAAGTACAAATTGCCTATTGATAATATGTCAACAAAGTATCATATCGAGTCTTACAGTTTAGGAGTGTTTAGAAATGAGTTTCTCACAAATAATTTTTCATTTTAAAAAGTACCATTATTTCTTAACAAGTTAAAGAACACTGCTTAGAATTGATAACGGTGGTATTGGGCTCATCCATACAAGGCCACCCACCTAGCCATTCTCGTACAGTTGTATTGATCTACCCTTACACGTCAGTGGTGTTGACTCACCTACCCACCCACAGTGATATTTATCCACCCAGCCACCCTTGTAGAACAGAATCCACATTTATAATCTTACTTTTTATTGTTATTGTTCATTTCTTATATGTACCAATTTTCTGTACCATCCACCTAGTCTTCCACATAGAGCATAGCAATTTCAGTAACACTGTACGTGTATAAGTATGCGAGTTGGTCATTAAATGAGTACGTGTTTAGGTGGTGGGTAGTTCAGTATTACAGTAGGTGTATGGGTGTGCGGGTGAATCATTATGACAGTACATTTATGGGTACGGTGTGCGGTTGGGTCAGTATACGTGTATGGGTGGATCAGTATCAATGTACGTGTATGTGTGGGTGGGTGGGTCAGTATCATAGTACGTGTATGGGTCTGCGAGTTGGTCATTACCACTGTACGTATATAGGTGGGCGGGTAGGTCACTATCACAGTAGGTGTATGGGTGTGCGGGTGAATCATTATGACAGTACATTTATGGGTACGGTGTGCGGTTGGGTCAGTATACGTGTATGGGTGGATCAGTATCAATGTACGTGTATGTGTGGGTGGGTGGGTCAGTATCATAGTACGTGTATGGGTCTGCGAGTTGGTCATTACCACTGTACGTATATAGGTGGGCGGGTAGGTCACTATCACAGTAGGAGTATGGGTGTGCGGGTGAATCATTATGACAGTACATTTATGGGTACGGTGTGCGATTGGGTCAGTAAACGTGTATGGGTGGATCAGTATCACTGTACGTGTATGTGTGGGTGGGTGGGTCAGTATCATAGTACGTGTATGGGTCTGCGAGTTGGTCATTACCACTGTACGTATATAGGTGGGCGGGTAGGTCACTATCACAGTAGGTGTATGGGTGTGCGGGTGAATCATTATGACAGTACATTTATGGGTACGGTGTGCGATTGGGTCAGTAAACGTAAATGGGTGGATCAGTATCACTGTACGTGTATGTGTGGGTGGGTGGGTCAGTATCATAGTACGTGTATGGGTCTGCGAGTTGGTCATTACCACTGTACGTATATAGGTGGGCGGGTAGGTCACTATCACAGTAGGTGTATGGGTGTGCAGGTGAATCAGTATGATAGTACATTTATGTATGTGCGGTTGTGTCAGTATACGTGTATGTGTGGATTAGTATCACTGTACGTGTATTTTAATTCAACATGAAGTAGTGAAATATTTCACCCATACACAGTATAAATAACTGCGTAGGGGCGCTATTTATAGTCTAAAACAAGTACTAATAGTAAAAGACTTTTGAAATACGACTAGGTAATTTCTAGATACAGCTGGTTTTTATCGTGAAATAGTTTTAATACGTACCAGAGTCGTTTGACGGTGACGGAAACTACTTACTATTTAATAATTCACAAACATTAAATTCAATACAAGTATTCGGAAAAATTTATAACCTTTATAAAAAACAGACCAACTAAATAAAATTCAAAAAATATTTCCGCATTTTATACTCATTATGGATTTTTTCTATACATAGTAATTGACCTGTATACTTCCCATTTATTAGAGTTTCACAGACTATTTCTAATAAATAAATATATGGGTCACAAATACTGTTTCACCTACATACATGGTATATATGGACAAGAATGGGAGGAGGAAATAGGAGATGATTTTCTGGTTAGATCTGTGTTAGAACAAAAGCAAAGTACGAATGGGGCTTTAGCCATCTCATACAATTCCACCTAAACAAGCTTACCTGTATTGTAAGATGTAAGGGAAATATATCATCACCTTATCAATTCATTCCTAACCGTAATATTTAGTGCTTGAAATTTTGAATGGATTCATTTATTGTTACAGTTGACTTACTAATTGCTTGTTATTTTTATTAATAATTCGGTTTCCTTTTATCATTGATATGGCTTCTGTCAGTTATATTTCTTTTGTTGTAGCACGTCTTATCGTTGTTTGGTACGTTTTCTGTATTGTTACATATTATAAAAATCTAATTAACAGTTATATAACTTATATTTTAGTCACTCGTTAGTTGCATATTATCAGTTTCGTACTCATACTGACATTATTTGATAAATATTGTAATGGCTATGCACACTGGACTAACAATTAAATAAGTAATCTATTTTACAAACTTTTTTCAGAGATAAACAATAGCTTGCTAAGATTTTTTTAAAGACTTATTTTTTTAGAAAGGAATTATAAATCACTAGGAAATATAGGTTGACCCACCCAACCTTTGACCGACCAGCCGACTCATACACTATGGTAGTATTGACCCACACACCAACGCTTACATTATGCTGATATTGACCACCCGTCCACCCATGCACTTCGGTGCTATTGACCCAACACCCACCCATAAACTAGTTTAGTACCTGCAATTTACTGACTTTGTTTTCACTGTTGAATATTTTGATTTCAAATTATATAATCATTTGAAAACATTACCTTTACACCCGCAACCCTACTCAGCTATATCAGAACATAAAACTATATGTTAAAATTACTAAAATTGTTATAGAAACCTTACATATCAATTAGCAGCCATATGATAACATTACATAGTTATTATATACATATAAAACATTGTACATATATTATTTAGCAGATCAACGTTTTTGTCATTCATGTGTTGATGACTTGGTTTTTTTTTTTTTTTTTTTTTTTTTTTTTTTTTTTTTTTTTTTACTACCATTACAAAATTTACTGTGGCATCATACATTTTTCTTATTAAAAAATTATTTATGCTAGAAATTAATTACATAGTTAATATTCCAATTACTATAGAACGTTAGTACTTTTTGTTGTTAGAACGATCATTTCAGAAGATTATTAATGGAACTCCTTTGTTTATGGAAATCTGCACAGTTAGCTTTATTTTTAGTATGCCAAAAATACCATACTAAGACGTACTTTATTTTAATATATTTATTTGCATTTTAGTTTTATCAAACTAAACAGTTGTGCTATGTAATACAAAACACTTAATTAATACGGGGTGTAGACTGATCTTCAATCTTATAAAGTATGGACAAAGAAGTCTACTGCCCTCAAAAATAATTCACTGTTATTTATTAGAGCCAGATTGTACTAAGTATCTAATACTTGACTAATCAAAAAAGTTTTAACTCTTTCATTGTATCTCAGACGGCTCTACAACTATTTTAGTGTATGTTTTATGGATTTATAGCTATTTCAGTGTATCTCAGACGGCTCTACAACTATTTTAGTGTATGTTTTATGGATTTATAGCTATTTCAGTGTATCTCAGACGGCTCTACAACTATTTTAGTGTATGTTTTATGGATTTATAGCTATTTCAGTGTGCCTCAGACGGATCTACAACTATTTTAGTGTATCTCTGACGGATTTATAGCTATTTCATTGTATCTCAGACGGCTGTACAACTATTTTAGTGTATGTCTGACGGATTTATGGCTATTAAGTCCCACTGTACGTGTAGGGGCGGGTGGGTGGGTCAGTACCACTGTACGTGTAGGGGCGGGTGGGTGGGTTAGTACCACCGTACGTGTAGGGGCGAGCGGGTGGGTCAGTACCACCGTACGTGTAGGTACAGTACAACCAAAGTACAAAGAAATATGTTATTCACTTGGACACACACATTTTAAAATTTGTAGAGTACACTGACATGTAGAATACAATGTGTTTATTGGGGTAGGTGATAATCTGGTGGTTGACTTGGGGCCTAACCCCCCCCCCCGCCCCTACATTAATGTTTCTCAGACGGATCTGCAGCTATATTAGTGTGTCTTTGACGGATTTATAGCTATTTCAGTGTATCTCAGACGGCTCTACAACTATTTTAGTGTATGTCTAACAAATTTATAGCTATTTCAGTGTATCTCAGACGTCTCTACAAGTATTTTAGTGTATATCTGACGGATTTATAGCTATTTCAGTGTATCTCAGACGGCTCTACAACTATTTTAGTGTATGTCTGATGGATTTTTAGCTATTTCATTGTATCTCAGACGGCTCTAAAACTATTTTAGTGTATGTCTGATGGATTTATAGCTATTTCAATGTATCTCAGACGGCTCTACAACTGTTTTAGTATATCTCTGACGGATTTATAGCTATTTCCGTGTATTGTAGATGGCTCTACAACTATTGTAGTGTCTGTCTGACGGATTTATAGCTATTTCAGTATATCTCAGAAGGATCTACAGCTATTTTAGTGTGTATCTGACGGACTTATAGCTATTTCAGTGTATTTCATACGGCTCTACAGCTATTTTAGAGTAACTATGACGGATTTATAGCTTTTTCAGTGTATCTCAGACGGCTCTAAAACTATTTTAGTGTATCTTTGACGGATTTATAGCTATTTTAGTGTATTTCTGACGGATTTATAGCTATTTCAATGTATCTCAGACGGATTTATAGCTTTTTCAGTGTATCTCAGACGGCTCTAAAACTATTTTAGTGTATCTTTGACGGATTTATAGCTATTTCAGTGTATTTCTGACGGATTTATAGCTATTTCAATGTATCTCAGACGGATTTATAGCTATTTTAGTATATCTCAGACGGCCCTAAAGCTATTTTAGTGTATCTCTGACGAATTTATAGCTTTTTCAGTGTATCTCAGACAAATCTACAGCTATTTTAGTGTATCTCTGATGGATTTATGGCTATTTCAGTGTATCTCTGACGAATCTACAGCTATTTTAGTGTATCTGTGACGGATTTATAGCTATTTCAGTGTATCTAAGACGGCTCTACAACTATTTTAGTGTATATCTGACGGATTAATAGCTATTTCAGTGTATCTCAGACGGATCTACAACTGTTTTAGTGTATCTCTGATGGATTTATAGCTATTTCAGTGTATCTCAGACGGCTACACAGCTATTTCAGTATATCTCATACAGGTCAACAACAATTTAGAATTTAAAAAAGCCTATTTACTAATTATAAAAAATAATATTTAATTTGCCTGTTATGTAAATAGACGAAGGCCATATTAGGATAAAATACATCAATCAAAAATTAAATTGATGGATTAAATATATATTTTTTCCTTACAACCTTCAATTATTTTAAGTTATAACTATATTAAGAACCTATTCTAGTGCGTACGTTTAACTGGTGTTCAATTATTAAATATCTCATATTGTTCTTAAATAATTTCCTGGAACAAGTTGCAGAAATCAAGTATACAAACAAGGTTTATGTTAAAAACATAATACACATCACTTTTCAAAATTCCAATCTGGGCTGATAGATTCCTCAAATTGTCGTACGTGTATTTTTTTCTAACATTTTGGTACAGGTTGAATTTACAGGTTAGATACTTGCCAGAACAAGGGAATGCAAAGTACAATACAAACAGAATCTTACTCCTTCACACAATTCCACTTTAACAAACTGAGAATTCTTAATTGAATTTCCACTTTAAATATACAAGTAGTTACACAATTATTTCCTGACTTGTAGAAGATAATGTATCTTGTTAACATGAAAAGAGGTAGTTAATGTTAATATATCTGCAAGTAAGGCTGATAACCTAGCCACTAAGAAAGGTTACATTGCATGTATGCTCTGCATTAAAACCATTACTCATCAATAATCCACGTTATAGTCTTCTTTTGATTTTGAAGTACTTCTCGATAAGATTAACGATTTATTTCTTGAGTAATATAACATGATGGGGTAATGTTGCAGGTTTATAGGCCTTTATCAGACTCTTCTAATAAGTGTTTTAAAGCATCTGGGATAAGCTTTATATCATGCTCAATAGGTGACTGACATGTACTGTATTTCCCGTAAATAAATCTGTTCTTTGTAAACATTCTCTTATACTTAGAATACTTAAGCCTTCCTAATTAGAGCACATTATTGGCATAATATGTATACTGTAAATATTAATAGAATGATTTATCAATAAAGTGTATGATTCAAATTTAGTGATCCGTATTGGGAAAATTGTTGCATCAATAATAATAAAATTTTATAATAACTTTGGTTTTTGTGATGTAATGATAGATAGTCATATTCTTTTATTTGATAACAGAAAGTTGACTTAGTACTGACTTGATTTATTAAATAATTTTTATATCTTGAACTTTTCTATCACAGCAAAAGTATATTCATTTAAAACATATGTTAAATTTTCAACTTAAGTACAAATGATATGACAAACTGCTACGGCAAGTGTATCTTAAAATAGTGATAGTCAAAATTACGAGTCAAAAAAATCTCGTATATAGAACACGTAAAAACTGCTGACTTGGTGATATTGAACGTGTGGCTTATATTTTATCGATTCGAATATTCCTCTTTAACATCTCGCTGTTACATGCATAGTGTTTTGTTTATTGGGTTTGAATTGACTATTTTCCTTAGATGTTAACAGTGAAACCCCGTAAAGTATGGTGCTGTAATTTCCTCCTGAACGTCACAAGACTACACTGCATAACGCAATGTGACAAGGCTAATAATGTGTTAAACATAGATAACGGAGGCAGTGAAAATTGGTTGAGGCCATTAAAGATCATTTTAAAATTATTATTGTCCACAACTTCTATTATAATAACCACATTACCAGCTAAGTAACAACGACCTTGAGAGCGGGACTTCAGTGACCTTGAACTGAATACGTCTTATCTCTAGGTGGGCGAGCTTGACTTGTACCTGCTGTGAATGTTGTTAGTTTTGTTTGAAGTATGACATTTACAATACTTTCAACTCGTACTTATTCATTTGCCTTAAAAGTCCGTTGATAAGAACGCTAACAAGGTAAATATTTCGCATATCTTCAGTTTGTCTACAGTGCTGTGTTCTCATCATTCACAATGTTCATTATTGATTGGTATGCTCGTAAAAAAAATAGATAAAAATAATTGATTTTAGTTTAATAGCAAACTATTTGTTTCAATTAGAATTATGTTTTAATGAATCTTTTTACTAAAAAGGGACTCCCTTGTTGGCTTGTACAGGATGTTTCTTTTAAAACGCAACCCTATTTACAAGTACATAAAATGACATTTTAAAACAATTACAAGTCCATAAGTCGATAGCCCTGGTTCTTCTTCTTCTTCCATGACTATCAGCTGATTTACATTGATGTATTGTTGTTCACTTTATTTGGGTTTCGTGCAATGTCATTAAGTTGGCGTTAGAAACATGGTTTAGGGCAAAGGCCACGAAGTGTTTACTGCGGAGGAATATTTTAAAACAAAACAGTCAAAACAAAATTGTCATTACCATCATGTAAATAGCAGTATTAAATTTTAATAATAATAAAATCTGTTAATAGATATATTTTTTGTTTGTCATTTTTATTTAAAATCATGAGTTGGGTTAAAAATGCAACGGCCCAATGATCAGAGTGACATCGTAATCACGTATTATGGAATTCGATACACGTATTTTTGGTCTGACTTTCGGCAAACAGACAGGCTGTATTATTTATTTCCTACAAGGAAATCACCTGAACCTAGGCAAAAAAACAAGATGGCCTTGCCTTATGGTGTCCATGGCAACGTCAAACATTAAAGCGATGCTGTCTTAATGTTAAGGGAACTAGAGCAGAATCAGGTAGGCCTAGTGATTTAGATTACACCTTCAAGACAAATATACTAACTTTATGAAATCGACAAAAAAGAGACTTAATTTTGTAACAATGTTAGGTTAAAACAGTAACTTGTTAATGTTGTGCAATGTGTTATTACAAATATAAAGTGAGAAGTATTATAAAGACAGATGAATGTTTAACGAACTATATGGATGTTTTAAATTCTAAGAACGAAAATCCTTTCAATAGGACAATAAGCAGCTTAAGTAGATGAATGGTTCTGTTTTTACAGAGTTGGAAATACTTCTGAGAATAAGACACGTTATAGTTCTAGTAAATATTTAAGAGTGGTTTATTCATCTTACATTTATAATTGCCAAATAATAAAAGATGTTTTATAATCTTAACAATATATATATAAAACCTGTATTTTGTTTCCTTTAAGGCACAGATTAACGTTTGCTTTCTTAATAAACTTTGTAACCAGATATTTTCAACCAAGTTAGCCTTTTTTCTAAGCATCGTGTAATTGTTTATTATATAAAAAAATTCAAAAAATATAAATTACGTATTTATTTATAAACTGGAATATATCATGTTTAAAAAAAGGGAACAATTTCGTTCCTCAACCTTGCATAATTTCTTTTTCGTTTTTACTATCTGCGTGATGAAAAGGTTCAGATTTATATGAAGGAATTTCTTAAGATTTTGTACCTTTTGGACATATCGGCACAAAGTGTTGAGGAGATTGTAGACGTTCGGTTATATTCTCGGTTCCTTAATACTAACATTGCGTCCGATCAATTGCTACTATCGGTAAGGTCACTTTTATAGAAGTCTGGGGTGTCCATGTTGGGTGATAGTCAGTATCCATATGTTGTGTAGGGAAGATAATTGAGTATTAGGCTTGTCAATTGGCTGAAAATCAGACCAATACGTTGTTCGGATTCCACGTAAAGCTGTATGTCCATTGTTTGCTGTGGCTATTTCATATAATAATAAATGGCCCTTTATGAGCATAAGTTGAACTCAGTGACCAGACTACACAAGTCATTTACACTCACCCTACACTCATATAATAATTCCTATTCGCCTTAAAGTGAACACAACGTTATTTCGGCGTCTCGTATCTGAGAATAAACCTGATAACGTACAGAGATTCTTAAATATGAGATGCCGACACAACGTTGTTGGTATTTTAAGGCGAATATGAATGATTATATGAGCGCAGGATGAATGCAGGATGAGTGTAGTCTGGTTACTAACTGAGTTCAACTGTTCCTCAGAAAGGGCAATTTATTAATAGCCCAACAGCCAGGGCAACTAAGGGACCTACAGCTTTACGTGGAATCCGAACCACGTAGTGCTGGTCTGATTTTCAGTTAATTGACAAGCCTGATACTCAGTTATCTCCTCCACACAACATCCTTACAATGATTACCACCCAACATGGACAACCCAGACTTCTCTAGTAGTGTCCACGCCGATAGCAACCATTGAGCGGACGCCATGTCGGTATTAAGAGGACCCGAGCATCCAACCTATCGCCTACAATCTCCCGAACACTTTGTCCCCAAGTAGCTGTGTTACAGCACTGCGCCACCAGTACCGACTATAACTATAACACAAGGTTGCTATAACTATCCTGATGGTGAGGATGGAATTTTGTTAAACATTCATTTAGTGATGGTTATATTTTGAGAGTGTACTAAAGGTTATTATGACATACATGGAATAGGATTGATCACTTATGTCTCTTGGTCTAGAGGAATGTGCAGATTGGAGTGTATTTACTGCAACTCAGAGAATGCATGTTTGTGTAACAATACAATAGTGTTTGTGATATTTGGTAAACATTCTTAGACATATATTGCTTGCCAAATAGTTATGGCACATAATGTAAATACTGTACTAATATAATTTTAGTCATTTCCACACTTACAGATTAGTTGCATGCATCGAATCCACACTTCTAACTAAAGTCGATAAATCGAATTTTTATTAAAATTTTTGTAATTTTGCTTTTGATATTCAGTAATATTTTATTAATTTAATCAAGTTTCATAACGTGCATGTAACCGTATGACTATTAAAATATATAATGTAAAAACAAATGTTCTGAAGCTGTTTACTTACATTTTATAAAAAAAAAAAAACCAAGAAAAGCCTTATATTTGAGAAGAAAGATTCTGAGAATTTTAAATATTGCTGAGGGGGAAAACTAATGAATCTCATCTAAAGAAATTACACTATTTTTTCTTGCAATTAGATATTATTTTCATGATATTGTTATATACAATTATAAAAGAATTGCTAATACTGTGTATTTATTATTTATAAAGTTGTTTCAAACCATCTATTATAAAAGATAATGTAAATACAATAATATCCTCTATAGTTGTGGCAAAACGTAAATGGAAGTATTTTGTATGTATTGATAGATTAATCCACCAGTATTAGATATTGTTAGTGGTATGTAGATCAAAATACCATAACCGACAACTGCCGTCGCTATTAAGTAACACATGTAGGTCAATGCAATTTTATAACAACGTCGTTAGGTTATGGTGACATAAACACAACATGCGCCACCTTATAATGGTTATTGTTTCAACAACTGCTTCCATGTGGTCGGTTAACAATATAAAAATATATTTAGAATAACCATATATTTGTATATTGGTTTATTCCGATAGAACATAATAATTTTGATTGTAAGAACTTTCTAGAAACAGTATTAAATAAAGAAACTTATAGTTAAATTTAACCTTAGTACTAAATTACTAAAGAAGTAATGTTATACTAGTCTTAACTAGCCAGTAATGTGTGGAGATTATTATCACAACTTAAAATGAATATTTAATCCAAAGAAGTTGAATACTATATATGAAAGTTTATTAATACTATTTATAAACATGATTATTAAACAAAATATTTTTGTTTATCGGTTCTTGACTCACAAACTCGCTGCAAAATGAAATGAAATAAAAAATTGTTGTGCTAACCTTTAATAGGTACTATAAATAGGTTAATTTTTGGCTCATTAAATTTCATTTTGTTCGTGAATATTAAATGTTCCAGCTGTAAGCATAATGATTTTGTTTCATAATTTGTTATAAACATGTATGTATGGTGTATGGTATGTATGTACGTACTATAGGTACAAAACAAACATGTATGTAAAATATATTATAAAATGAGTTACTTTATATTTTGGTGTGCTATTAACATGTTATTTAGGGAAATTCACTCAATTCACACATATTGGCTGACGTAAACAAAATACATATGATTTACAATTCAATTTCCTTTATTTTTACGAAATGTTTACTATTGAATGAATAACTAATTATCAAATCTCTTACACTATACCGACGTTTCAAAAGATAAAATAATATAATAACTGAAACGTCATAACATTTCATTCTGTGTTTTGATATAGATATGACCTTGTTGTCATAGATTGTCCACCAAAAAGATTGTCACATCAATATGAAAGTGAAGGATCTACAACTTATTTTTAAAGATAATAATTTTGTTTGAAGATATGAATAACTTGAATAACTATATATATATATATATATATATATATATATATATATATATATATATATATATATGAGTTTAAAGACTAGACATAAGCTAGTGTGGTCATTACTGTATAACTAAGGCTAGTTGATCTGAAAAATTAATTGTTTTAGTAAATAGGTCAATAGAGTTATGGGTAAAGCCCAGGTAGAAAAGTTAAGTGTCTCAGTTCGATCAAAAATTTCAAATCAGAGTCATAATACAATTTTTGAAAGAGTAACCTCCGGCTATTGATTGAAGCCTCTTTCTAAAGAAATAGTTGGCCTTATTTTGCAACAAAGACTACATTCACTCATCTGCTCTCATCAAACTTATTCGGAATCCATATTCGACTCTATCATGACGATCAGCGTCTTATCAATAAATGATATACGAGTTGTTTGGGAACTCTATAGCCAAACTTTGGAATTTATATCAGAATATTAAAACAAACAAAGAATTTCCTATAACGGTATGGTCTATCTGGCTTCCTTAATCATCCGTCCGTATGTTTGTGATTAAAAAAAAAAAAAAAAAGATTCAGGAAACATAAATGCCAAAGATTTCCAATTTGGTATGCTTAGTAAGATTGATAGCACCTAAACCTACAAATATTTTTGCTATTTTTAGTAGTAGCTTAGGATAGGAAAGTTATCGTTTATATTTGGTAATTTTAATTTCTAGAACGTAAGCTATTTAAAAACGGTTGCAGGAAAAATAAAAAAAATATATTTTTACGTTTAAGTGCTATTAGTCTTACTAAGTATGCAGCATTTCAAATCTGTACAATTTATGGTTTTTGAGACATTACTTTTTTACTCGTACAGACAGACGGTTAACGAAGCGAGATAGACCTTACTGTTATATGACTTTTTATCATGTCCAAAACTAAATTCCAAAGTTTAGCTAGAGAGTTCACCAACACCTTGTATGGTAAATAAATAAATTCTTACATACCACCATTTATTAGTATCCCACAGACAGGGCAAACTAAAACCCTTAATGTGGATTCCGAACCACAAAGTATTTGTGTAATGTTTGGCTACCTAACAGATTTAATAATGAGTTATCCTCATTGTACTGTACAACATAAAAATCCTGGTTAATTCTCAACCCGACTCCTCAAAACTTCTCCAGAAGTGTTTTGATAGCGACCATTAAGTGGACCCTGAAGGTATTAAGGGGACTTAGAACTAAATATATCAAATACAATATCAATAATGTTTAGTCCTCGAATAGTTTGAATACGAAATTACATATATATTTATTTTCAGGAAATCAGAAAAATCATGTAAACTTAACACTAGCATTGTTTTGTTTTTAATACTTGTACTGTGTTGAATATTTTATTAATATGTTTATATTAACTTTACTAAATTTGTTATATTAAACTATAACTAATATGTAATCATTATATACTAAACATACAACTTAAGCTTTATAGCATTAATTTATTATTATAAGTCAACAAATTGAATAAGAATGACTAAATCTTCCGGCAACGACTGCGTCAATGTGTTATCTACAATATTTACATCACCAAACGTTTCGCCCATGCTGTGATGTGGCATCGTTAATGGTATCTAAAATAAAATAAATTGAATAAGATATTATTTGCCTATATATTACTTAATTAGGTACCCAGTTATCTTAGAATATAACTATAACCGTATACGTAAAGGACTGTAGATAAGAAACCATTTAAAATGATAATTGGTTGGAAAAACGACTTATTAACTAAAATTACAAAAATAAACTAGTAATTAAGATAATTAGAAGCTTACAGTGTCGCTGAATGTTCGATTTTAGTACAAGGTCAAAGATGTAGGTACGGGTAGTAAAACAATTATATTTATTTAGAATGTTATCTCACAACATATAAAGGTGCGAAAGTAGCAAACATATGATAACACATATAGGTAACAATTTCAAATATTTACAGATAGTTTACTTTTTGAGATTAGAGAATCCTTAAGTAAATGAATATTTATTAGTAAAGTAATAATAGTATAAATATAAAAAAACTTCTAGCTTCTATTCAAAAGAACGGTAAAATTGTATATCTTATTGACTTTTTATTTTGTATTTTACTTACTATATTATACAAATACGTACATTATTTATAGTATCTATAATACAAGATTATCTAGAGAGCGTTCACGCCTATAAGAGCAAATAAGAGTGAACAAATGTAACCGTTTGCCCAAACACTGATGTATTTTGGATCGTAGGAAGCGTCTTATCATGTCTGTTTAAGAAATTGACTGATGACATGCAATGCGACTGATTCGTTTCCTTGATGATGAGAGTCAATGACACACATATCTTTCTTTATAAATCAAGCACTCTTTCTTTTGATGTTCACAAACTTAAACACTTGATTTCACATAGATTCAACCATATGTACCACAGTATGTGTATGGGTGGGCGGATGGGATAGTACTACAGTACGTGTATGTGTGGGCGAGTGGGTCAATACTAAGATGGAATATCGTAATAAACTGTAATGTGATCATACAAAATCCAAAAAAGAATGTATTTAGTCATAACGAAATCTCCAGAATTACTGAGCAGATTTTGTTGAAAATTTAAGGGGAGATAGGCTTTGTATGGTAAAAACCTACTAATGAAGGATTTATCATTAAACATTAAAATAGTGATTTTTCTCTAACCAAAACTGAAGGGGTGTTTATACAGTTGTTTCATATTGGTTGGCAACAACATAAAATACCAATAGAGATTCTTTTTCTAGACAATCATTTATGGATACTGTTTCTGTAGTATTTTTATGAATATTATGATACTCTATTTCATACTCTGGCTATCCCACAAATGTCATACTGTACCAAATTATATGTGGTAGTAAACTAAATAAACAATATTTTAAAACGTTTAATAAAGATTTGCATTGCTTAGCTAATGAAATATTAACTATTGTTTTCGGTTTCGGTTTGAAGTTGATTTCGGACAATATAATATTAAAACATATTGTCTAACTAATTAGAAGGCATTTTACTCTTAAAATAACTATTTAAATATGATTTTAAGCTGAAAACGGGTAAAAAGTGCAATAAATTCAACAAAACATAACAAATCTACTTTTATTAGACCCTAAAATAGTACAACAATGGTTAAAATACTAAAATAACCTCTAGGAAATAAACCAAACATATTATTTTGAGAAAAGCAGCAGCTGCAAATGGCACAGTTTAATGGTGCAAACAATCCATATTATATCTCCAAGGGCAGAGTTTTACGCTGAATCTGCTTTCTCTCGTGTTTATTTTACGGCCCTAAGCCCTCCCGGGGACTATTGCGCCCTCATTGCCCTATTCTGTGGTTTAATAGTCCCCTGAGCTAACAGCATCACAAATAGGCTTTAAGCACAAATAGAATTCTCGATTCGAGATAAACATGAGCTTGTATGTTTAGCGTTTACATTTAACGTCTTGAAGCCTGCTAAAATATGACATTACTTGTGGATGAAGTAATATTGTTTCATTTCACTGTAAATATGTGCCTCTACATAATTTATATTGAGAGCTCTCCGTCATTATTATACACAATTAAGACTCAGATCGTTTAGATATCGGCGCATGATGAGTAATGAATAAAGGTGAGTGATGATCGAAGATAAAGCGATGTGTCTAACTAAGGCTAATTGTTCACTATAAACAGCCATTTATTAATAGCTCAGTAAGCATGGACAACATATTTACGTATAATCTGAACCACGTAGTATTAGTCTAATTTTCAGATAACTGATAATTCTGTCACTTAGTTCACTTTACTAAACAAAATTCGTACCCTGACTACAACATAACTGTGAAAATAGTGTGACATGAACTTTATAGCTCAAGCTACTCATATTTATTGTAAAATGTTTTTGAACTGCTGTAATGTTACTAGGGTAAAACCTGTTTTATAGCATGTAAATAAAATAAAATAAAAATAAATAAAATAACACGGACACCCCAGACTTATCATGTGATGTCCACGTCGATGGAAACCACTGAACGCAACCTGTAGGTTGAATTGTTTTTGTTCGAAATAAAACAAACATTTTTATACAAAAATAAATAAAACATTGTTATAATTGTACAGTGACAAATTAGTAGCAAAAAACACGATGATAAAAGCAGATAAACGTATACAGTATTTTCTATTTAATTTGTTGCAACTATTTTATAACAATATCTTATAGCCTCCATAGGCTATAAAACCTTTTTTTATTTGTAGTTGTAATAACTATGTTTCAAACTAAGACTTTCCAATATATATACATATATATACGTATATATATATATATATATATATATATATATATATACATATATATACAGAATATCAATGTTGGTGAGTGAATCGTAATTGTTATCTTAATTAAGAATAACATTTTATATGTTATTATTAGTTTCAACTGAGGTAATATTTTTTTGTCACTAAATCAAAGTTGAATTGTATCTTTAAATACAAAAATAAACCTAGTATGCTATATTGATTAATAGTACTTAAACTACCCCAAGAACTATTAATCATAGTAAAATACGATGTCGAGACAGTAAAAAAGTACTGATCATACTTATCATGACTCAATTTTAGTCGTCAGTCAGACGTTACATTCTTTCAATCAAATCGACATTGCTGTACTCTAATACATATTTATAAATTATTTGATTTACCCCAGCGTTCCTCATATCGCCATAAAGCACACGTCAAGGTCACACGTATAGCTAGCTATACGTCTCCATAAATATTTTACTTATTGTGGTTATTCCGTGATAAAAAAAAAATATATACTGTACTTTAAATATTCTAGATTGTATTTTGTTCTGTACGTAGAACTAGTTATCGTGGTTTACCTTACATTACCATGGCACTAAATAAATTGGTCATGTTAAATTTGTCGATTAAACTAATTTACATTCGGACACGTTTTGTTTTAGCAGAGGTCATTGACGTAAACGGCTATCATCTTACCTGCTATTAAATTTGAGGAAAACACTTTTTGAACATTATCTTTACCAAATATAACATCAATTAGGAAACTAAAGTTAGAATTCCGTAAGTTAATCAATGCAAATCTTAAATATTTTAAAATATGTCTTAGGCTTATTACTTGACATAGAAAGTATCATTTTCTGTACATTATGACAATTGAGAAACAGTCAGGGTATGAGATGGAATATCAGAATTCATAAACATTCTATATAAATGGTATTCATAAGTGATAATTGCTTTTGAAAAAGAAAATCTCTTGTCATTTCTTGTTATATGTTCATCTTTCACCCATACACGTACGGTTGTATTGAACCGTCCACCCACCTATACACTACGGTGGTATTGATAATGTATGCGTTAGGTTTAAGGTCATCCATCTGCTCTATGACGGTAGTAAGATGAGTTATGGTTGAACTAAGTTAGTGAGAGCTGCAGTACTGTACGTGCTACAGTATACGTGCATTAGTTATGGCACCAATATGAAAACACCTTTTTATATACCCATAGAACTTTGGTTACAGAGCAAACGTATGCATGTTATGTCTAAACGTGTTCTTTACATCAATATACATTGAATTCAAAATCACACAAGAGATATATTCATACGAGTATTAACTTCAAATAATAAAAAAGGCCTATCATTTTATTCAACCTGATATGCTGAAATATATGAATGAAGTTACTAAGTTTTCAACCCATACAAGTTAAATTAATGTATTGCGAAAATTTAATTAGATAAGATTCAAATATATGGCTTGGATAAAATAATTGTTAATTAAAATGATTATACCACTTGTAAAATTATTTATGTTAATTTTATTAGAATTTAAGTTGAAATTTAAACCAACATTACAAATAACTAGCAAACAAAAGATAATTTAAGTTTATACCTACTTACAAATGTCAGGGTTTTATAAATTTTCCGTTGTTACGCAGCGAGTCTTACAACTTTACGTGGTACGACAGCTGGGCCTTCTTTACTATACATAGGGTGTATAGTCACTACACTTTGGTTGAAAATTGCACTATTACATGTAAATTAACAAACAGCATGGCGTCCACTTAATGGCTGCCATCGATGTGGGCTCTGCCAGAGAGGTCTGGGGTGTCCATGTGGTGCGCTAGTCAAGATTCTGTGAAGGGAAGGGAGCTGAGTATCATGCTTGTCAGTTAGCTGAAAATCATATCAATAATACGTGGTGCTTATTCCATGTAAAGCTTCAAGTTGCACTGGCTGTTGGGAGGTATATAAATTACTCTTTTTAAGGAACAGTCCAGCCTGGTAAGTAACAATGACTGCACTCTTTCATTTACACTCATTCGATCCTCATATTTGTCCATATTTCTAAGATCAGCATCGTAGAAATGAATAATGAATAAAAACATGTCCGTCTTTTTCTATGTTTCATTGTTTTAGTAAGCTACACTTCCAGTTTCCAGATCCATATACAAGTGTTTTTGAAAAATATGTAAAAAATTCAAAATTGCACAAGAATACAAACTATATATTACCATTGGGCTGGTCTGACTGTAACCTGTGTGATTAATTAAGTGCATATACGAGTTTGAGCAGAGGAGGGTGCTGGTGGTTACGTAATGGGTGGAGCTTGCTACCGTGCTACCACCACGTGGCCTACCACATAACTAGTTTCCACGTAAATTTTTACAGGTAAATCATCTTGTGAAAAATCGTTCCGATGTGTGCGCAGTGGACGACGTCGCCAATGCGAATGCACTGGCACGTGACAGCTCAGTCATCCCCTGCAGTTTCTCGTAAAGTTCGCTAGCTGAAATAGTACTACGCGCGGTTCTAAAAACATTAGCTTTAACGCTTAGTGTCCCGAAATTTATTTTAGTTTTAATGTTTAGTTTTGTAAATAAGTGTTTAGTGTTGTAATCGTTTAGTGCATAGTGTATATAGTTTCTAGAGCATAATGAATGTGCAGCCGGGTAGTAGTACTAGTAAATCAAATAAAAAAAGACCTGTTATTCATAGTCATACGCGAAATATTATTTACAATGTTTATAGTTATTTAAAGAAGAAAAATGAAGATTTATCGGAGAAGAAGTTGCTCTCAGAAGTTGCAGAAGCATGTGGAATATCCCATAGTTCTGCATATAAATTCGTGAAGGAAGACGCCCAGTCACCCGGACAATAAAAGAAGTTCGTAACGTCAAGGAAAAACAGACCTAAGAAAAGACCAATAACGGGTTTGTACAATTTTGATTGTACATAATACAATCTTTCTGTTGGTTAATCGATGGAATGTTTTTTTTTTTTTTTCAACAAAATAATTCACCAAACTTTACCATTATCATTAAATATATACCATATGCGATTATGTTGGGGCAGTCCAATGTGTTGTTCATTTCGTTGAAGGGCTAATTTGCAGCGGAAGGGATTGGAATGTGGACTTTCACCACTCTTCGACGGCTGGCCACCCCTATTGTTTGGAAGGTTCTTATTCCGTGTCACTGCACCACCATTGAAGCCGGAAATACGCAGCCAGGCTAGTAGCACGTTGTGTTGTCCGCTCTGCTCCTCACTCCCCACCTCAGACACTACTCCCGCCACGCAACCTGCACGAGGCGATTTTTGTTATAGTGATTCTACTGTGAATACGATTTTGTATCACAGGGAGAGTAGTGCTTTATCTCACTTCTGCCACTCAGTGCATCTCTCTCGCGCAAGTCCATTTGGTCGGTCACAATCTTAATGGCCTATCAATAGCCATTGAGCTTGAAGGACGATTGAGATGAGATAGTGGAAATACCTCCACAGTAGTCATGTAAACGTAAACAATCATAACTAGTAACAATTATAATTAGTGAACATTATGCTTCTTGAAATGTATTTCATAGTTCTTTAAGGACCTGGCATGGAAACGATTGATGAGAACTTGTAATTTCTGACTTAGAGATGATAGCTTAACAGTTTTTAGATCAGTCATTCGTTGAATTTATTACAATATCATTTATATTTCAATGTAAATATGTTTAAATGATTTTATTATTCATAAACATTTTATATCTGTTCATTAATATCAATGGTTGAGGAATATCAAGTTCTCTTTTTAACATTAAAATCTTTCAAAAACAATTAATTAGTAATGTTTCTTACTTAATGTTCTTACTTAAAGAAATACATACAAATATTGTAAATAAGTACAACTTTATACTTAATTAGCAACGCGTAACAAATAAATGCACAATATTTTAATAGGATAAGTTCATATTTAACTAAAATTATTATTGTAATTACAAATTTAAAATAGTATAACGTTGTTTTAACTACCATATTGTTTTAACTTCAATATTATTATTATTGATGTAAACCACTTTTAATCTACTTCTAAAAAATGACTTTAACCACCCAAGTGCCATTCATTCATAGTTAGAGCTATTATTATCATCATTCTTATTTTAATTACCAACTAAACTACCAACTATTCATTGATCTTGAAATACTTTTAGTACAGTTTTTAAGTTTACTACAGTAAAATTATTTACATTTTAAACGATTAACTATACAACATTTAATCGCGTAGTATTATTATACAGTATAATACTACAAATATCAAATGTAATAACCATTCTGGAATTTTTCCGTTACTTCACTACCACTTTTTTATAGCAATTACTGTTAGGTTAAGTTAGCCTGTCAGGTTATGTTAGATGGCTACTAAAGTTGATCACAAACTGGTAAATCCAATGATTCACAAACCACCGAATGCACTCTCGGTGTGTAAGTTGTTGGAAAGCGATAAGATATGTCCAGCGATATCGGATTACTAGCGGATAAGGAATATCAAAGTGGACGAAACATTACTGGAGAAATTGTTTGGAGCAATAGAATATTTGTAAAGTCCTAGTGAATTAACGGAAAGAAAAAATGTTGTGGTAGTGCATTAACGGAAAAGATCCATAATTCTTAAGTGAGAATGGAAGGTTTATGTTTAATTCTAAAATAACATTCTTTCAAATAATCAATTTGATTTTTTCGGCAAAGATATTACATGTTTCCTGAAACCTGCTAATTAGAAATATTCTAAAAAGATGTGGATACATGCTTAAAGATCGGTAATTGGTTTGTACAAGAACAGTATTAAATAAAGATGAAATACCTTATAAGTACTTAAAAATGAGGAAAATACAGTTTAAATAAATTATTTCATAAAATATCCACAAGGGAAATATTCTATCTCAACATAATAGTACTTTGAACGACATAACTTGTTTTCTTTCAAAGACGACGTCTCTGTCAACAGCCAGCCCGGGGATATCACACGAGACGAATTCATTAGACTTAACGACTTTGTGTTTCTCTGTTCTTTGCCATAACTCGCGTCTCTTAGGAAATCCCATATTCATATTCTTCGTGTGTAAACTATAACACTTAAAGAAATAGCCTAGTTTTCTACTAATGGAATGGATATGAATATAAGTGACATTTAACATTCCTCGATACATTCCATGCCAGCGTGGTGGCTCAGTGGCTAGGGCTTTTGACTGCGGAGGGCTTTGTCCAAGGTTCGAATCCTCACTGAGCCAACGGTCAGTACTTCACTCGTTGAATATTACGCACAGACCTGCAGTCACATGTGTAACTGGCGAGTAAAGTTTTTATTTAAACATAAACAAACAAACATTAATAGTAAAACATAGTTCCGCTCGTTAAGTAGTTTCTTGCAAAATTATTTAATTTAAACTTAAATTGTAAGAATCTAACCTGATATGGTGTATATACGACTTTTTTTATTATAAACATTTATTTCATATTTTATGATTGCATATTATTCTGTTAGTAAATATACATCCTAATTATAATTTAAATTTATTTTCTTTTAACTTTATCGTAGGGTTTACACTATTTGAATAGTAGACATTTTGCATTTTATATTAAAGCCACTTTGATTATGACATTTCTACGTGATTTGTGCCATATACAGTTCAGACTAACTTACTCAATATCTAAATAAAATCTTTCTAAAATTAAAAATTGTCAATATCAGTTAACATTTAAAACAAAAGAACCCATTCGATATATTTCGTGAGTATGCTTCTAGGTTTTGTAACATTCTGCTATATATGTGCTTGTATTATATATGCCTGCAAATAGCTTTAAATAGAGTGTGAACCTGATGTGGGTGGGAAGGCCGCTACCATATACGTCTGATGAGTGTGGGTGGGACAAATAAAAACGTGTAGTTGTATGGGTTTAAAAATAGCCTATATGTTTGGTACCAGACAGTTTGGTCAGGTGTTAAATACAATACATTACATATAGCATCTTAAATATAAATATTGAGAATAATAACAATAACCTGCTAACAGTTCGTGTCAAGGTAATTAATTTAATTTAACTTGCAGTGACCATCCATCCTCCAACTTATTTGTTACTATGGGCATATTATATGGTCTACTTGGCAATATAGAACCATCTAATATTTATATAATTTGTTGTTCTTTTTCATTTTTATGTCACGTTGTATGTACTCTATTTATGATTTACCTCACAACCATCCAGAATGAAAATAACGATTTTATTCACCTGACTATGGTATATGCATATCGAAATATTTATTTAATAAATAAAGAAAAACATCATATTTGGCCAGTTAACAGGTAAGTCACATTGCTGTTAAAGATTACTTGTTATTTCCATGTTGTATTGTTGAATTACGACGTTTTCAGTTTAAGGACTTTCAATATATCATAGTAATGATGCAAATACGATACTCATGTATATTTAGACTTTAGTTTTATTCTGCAATAGCTTGTTAAAACAAGAATCCTCCACGTGTATCACATCTCGTAATGTAATAAGGATAACTGTTAAAGACTTAATGAAGTTAATAAAGTTTAATATTTGAATTTCATTAAGTTAATTCACATCAATTGTTTGATTATAACACAAATAATATATTTTCCCTCCTGTGTCACCTCAATATTAAACTATAATTTAATTACACTTAAGTAACTGACTAGATATTTTTTTACTTTTTAACGATTTAGTTATAACTTTGGCACTTCAAAAGGCATAAAAAATAAGCAACAGAAAAACATTTATAGAGAATCTTTAAGAAAAACAGTTAACAGAAAACCTGTCTTAGATACTATTAAAGCAAATATTACGATTTTGTAATTTATTATAATATTGGTGTAATCCACAACGCAACGGTTTGCTAGGTTAAAGTTGAGTACACAATATAATTTTATGTTTAAAAATTTACAATATAATTTATTGGAAATAATATAATTTATGTTGCGTAGCAAATTATATTTTACCTCGTAAGTCACGGTCATATTATGGGCTGATTGTCCTTCGATAATTAGAGACTTTTTTCTTTGTTTACCATAAATTAAATGTTATTTAAGGCTAGGCATCATACGATAACCTATAGTTTAAACATTAAATGTCCGAGTGTGCAGACATTTTATCTATGGGTTGTAGGTCCAATATTGCAGGGCTACTGTATTTTAGTTTATTTTATAAATTAAAAGAAAAACTTTACCAATGCTTGATATTTATCAGTAGTTTTAATTCGTTACATAAATTCAAACTAGTCTCTTAAGAAAATTTGAGTCTGACAGAATTTGAAAGTATATTACAATTGGTTCTATCGCCAAATTTAACTATTGAATATGTAACTACGTAAAGGAGATGAAATCCTTGTAGGAAGAATTTGAACGTTAATCTAGAATAAAATATCTACTTGAGGTTAAAGAAGGTTAAAGTTAAAGATAGTCTTATTTTACCAGGCGAAGTTAGGGCTAAGAAGTCCTCTCTAACACTTAAGATGGGGACCAACGGCTTAATGGTGACTTCTGAACCACCACCAGTGACCGGGCAGGAACGGCATCACTCAGACGGTCACCCATCCAAGGACAGCCATGCTCGATGTTGCTTAACTGTGTTATCTTGCGATATCGTCAGAACCCTCAAGTCAAGGACACTCGGATACTATAAGAACTAATTTCCCTTTCTTTAAAATAGCCTGTTGAAAACCCACTTATTGTCATACTTAGTTTATAAATATTTTATCAGTTTTAATTCAAGTAACAAATTGTGAATTTTGGTTCAAAAATAAAATAAAAAAAATAAATAAAACGATCTAATATTAATATCAAGATTTAGATTTTAGGTCGTATTCAATTCCACTAATGCTATGTTCGTTAGTTTACTCTGTGATTTCAGCATGTATTAACAACGCAATTTTTACTTAATGTTTAACTAAATCCCATTCAGTACCCCTAAAATGTTACGTAATAGCATAATTTATCCCCAACATATCCGGAATGCCAACTGCAACAGTTACTAAGGGATAGAAAGTAGAATGGAACTACAATTAAATGCATTAATCTGCGGGTCATTGAATGAAGGCAGAGGATATAAATTTGCGTATGTAACGACGGAGGCGCCAATATAAAGTAAAAGTGGCGAAACCAGTTCTGGCGAGCGATCCGGTTTCATCCGGTTCAGAGCCTTCGGTGAGGTGGCCGAAGAATGACACCCAGCTTAGGGCAGGACTGGAATGTTATCCATTACCTAACCCAAGCGGACTGTTCGTGGACTTGTTAAAAGATCCACAGTCCACAGTGTGGCGACACTAGTGTGTATTTTAGGGTGAATGTGAATGATAACATAATTGTTGATGAATTGTGATTATAGTCTGGTTCCTAACGGAACTCATGGCTATGATAAGATAGGTTCATTAATAAAGGCTAGATAGCTAGGGCAAATACGCAATATATATAGCTTTACGCTGATTCCAAACAATGATATTATATGCTAATGAACGAAAAGAAAATAGTTCTTTAAATAGAAAAGAGGGGAATCAGGATTATTGGAAACCTTGAATCCCAGCAAAACTGTCAACACGCGTACCATACACTAGGCATCTTCAAAGTACTTGCACTCTAAATCTATGAAGCCATTTTACATTTCAAAATACTGAATTTACAGACTCACATGGACCTTCATAACTACCTCACACTCCATGCCTCTAGATTCATTCTATCCGAACACAGAACAGCCCTCTAAGAAATAACCATCATACACAGAACGCAAACTGAAAATCCTCCTTCCAGACCACTTCCAGAACCTAACTGACAACAGACCTTGTCAGTGGCTTTGACGGGAGGGTTCTGACGTTATCGCAAGATAACGGTGTCAAGCAATAATAAGCGTGGCTGCCCTTTGGATGGGTGACCGTCTGAGCGATCCCGTCCTTGCACGCAGCCCACCTGCCCGGTCACTGGTGGTGTGGTACGGAAGTCATCCTTAAGCCGTTGGTCCCTTGCTTAAGTGTTAGAGAGAAGCCCTCTCTTAGCCCTAAGTTCACCTGGTATAATAAGACGATCTTTAACTTTAAACTTTAACAGACTGAAAAGCTCGCTTCAATAATATCTGCCAAAGAATCCTTTGTGAGCTATTGAATAGCT
The DNA here is from genome assembly GCA_035578905.1 of Stictocephala bisonia. NCBI lineage: Eukaryota > Metazoa > Arthropoda > Insecta > Hemiptera > Membracidae > Stictocephala > Stictocephala bisonia. The sequence goes on along the minus strand of JAQJVL010001207.1, from coordinate 114,627 downwards.
GCTTGAATCTGTAACTGACAGACCACCTTGAGTTTACTTTATATAATGAAACTAATTACTGTACGTTCATTAAAACATAAAATAAATCAATAAAAGTAATATATTTATATGACTAAGAATATAGTATGCCACTATGGTTGGGCTTTCAGCAATATATTTGTATGTTATTATTTAAACTTAATGAAAATATGTTAGTTGATGAAGAACGAATGAGCGGATAGAGTGAACTTGGAACTATTCACTTCGTTAACAGTGATTGTAGTTCAGTTAGATGATTCATTAGTTGCAACCGAGTAGTAAACTGGAATGCTTCGGTTGTGTCCCGTTTATCATGGTTGCTATTTTCGCAGCTGGGCGAACCAATTAATATAAGGGGAGAGTGGCATCAACATCTTTACAGCTGTCTGACGTCACTGGTGCCCCGGGGTTAAGTGGTGACTACTTGGACTCCGGGGAATTCGGATCATTAGGCCATGGTGAGGATATTTGTTAGTTTGATCTGACGGAGGGACTCTGAGAAAAGACAGTATATTTAGATAGTGTTATTAGAACTTGAACCACTGAGGTACTTAACGCTATCAAACCTTAGCCTACATGATCAAAAATTTACTGATAGGATGTTCAAAACAGGTTTCATGAACATCAGGGTTAAGTTAAGGATAGACATTTGGAAATCCATATATCTATAAATTTAAATCATTTTTAACGGAAGATTGCAATTTTTTTATAAGAAAGGTCTTAGAAAGTTCTTTCAAATGAAATCTGTATTTCGCACTAACTTAAAAAAATTTGATTGTTCTTTAGGAAGATCCATACAGTGCATATTTATTGAATTTTTATTAAAAGTTCATATTGGTAAATATTTTATTAAAAGTCTTACCAACGTAAATGTATTGAGTCTATTAACAACAGATAAAACAATTGTGAAATTCTTTTACAAAAATGAGGATTAATCATGTAAATTTCCAGACAGTTTATATTATTTTAAACTGTATAAAAATAAAACCATTATAATTTAACATCTCTCCACTGTATATTCATCAATAAACCAACATTTTTAAAGTTATTCATAATTATATATTCTTTCAAATTAAATTTTGTAAGCAAATTACTGTGATATTAATCAACAATTCTTAGGTAAATTATTGCTGTAAGTAGTCTTATATATGTGAATACCTTTACGTATTTCTACACTTAATTAAGTTCAATTCAAATTTAGCATACATGACATAATTCTATCAGCAACTTTATTTTTGCATAGAATGTTGTTTTGGAAACAAAATATTCACAAAACAATAGTTACCACCAACATTTCATTTCTTCTACTTATTGAGTTTGAAATATAAAAATGTCATTAATAACTATTTATACTGGATATTTTCCAAGAATCTAAGAACTATTGGTAATACAATCGGCCTACCCTTACTAAATTTCATGGAAACAGAATGTCATTGATAAGTTAGTATTAAGTGAGAAGAGAAAACAATGATATGATTTTAAAGATGTTTGCAAACTATAACATAATCATGTATATTAAATCATTCCTCATTAATAAATAGCAGTAGTCTGCATTTAATTTAAAGTGAAATTTAAAAATATAATGCCTTTTTACATTACTTAGATGTCATAATATTGCCGGTTCTGGCTTTGGGTATTAATTCATTGATTATATTAAGACGCCGATCGTCAAGCTATGGGCGAATATCAGGGGCTAATGAGTGTGATAAGTGTAGATGAACGAGTGTAGTCATCGTTACTAACCATGGTCCACTGTTTCTCAGAATTAGCTATTTATTAATAGCTCAATAGCCAGTGAAGCTAAGGAACCTACTAAACCTAAGGAATCCGAACCACGTAGTGTTGGTCTGATTTTCAGCTGACAAGCTTGACACACAGTTATTTTCCCTACACAACATCTGAACCCTGACTACCATCCAACATGGACACCCAGACTTCTGTAGTAGTGTTCACGTCAAGGGAAACCATTGAGCGGACGCCGTGTCGGTATTAAGAGGACCGAGCATAGAGCCTATCGCATACAATCTCCTCAACACGTTGTCCATAAGTAGTTGGGTTACAGCACTGCGCTACTAGTGCTGACAGTAAATTTATTTACTTTTGAAGTGACTTTTGTCATTAAATATTTAGTAATATATTAGAAATATTAATAATGATCATAACTTTCGTTTAGGTAAGGACATTTCTAAAACTATTTTTGGCCAAAATAAAGATTTTCTGTGACTTTTGTTTAATTTTGTAAATTATATACAAGGCCTCTGTGAGTATAACTGATACTGTTTGTGTAAGCTCATCTAACAACTTCACCAGTAACTTTTCTCATCGTTTATCTCAATTAAGGTAAAACAAATCCCATGAAGTAACGCTTATCTCTCGAAGGAGGTTCAAAGTTCACTTAATGAACTTGCTAAAGGAACAAACTTTCATCCCCGGGGTGATGTAAAAGCCGGATGTAGTTTTAAGAGTTCGTGTACTTAGCGTAAAAGCAAGCCTGTAACAGATGGAAGTTACGTCTTTGGCCAAAGCTCTAATAAGTTATAATATTACATAATATAGCAATGCATTTAAGGTGTTTCAGCGCATTTAGACGTATATTTCATTCAATGTCGTACATCGTTGTAAATGATTTTTCACAATTTGTGTTAGATGAATTTTATTAAAAGGGAGTTTTACATTTATTACTTAAACTATCTAAAAACCATGTATTGAGGTACTGACAAACTTATGTAAAAAACTACAAGGCTTTCGATTCTGACAACTTGTCACTAATATTTATATCTAGATACGTATTAAGAATAAATTAAAACTATTATAACTCAAATACGAAAAAAAGATAAATAATACAAATAACAATAACAACCAATAACTGTTACAATTTATAACAAGAGTGACATATGTTAGAGTGGTAGAAGTCAAAACAGGGGATTATTTAAAACAGTTTAGGCGTGCGATATAAAGAAAAAATAGCGAAATTACGGATTAATAAACAAACTTTTGATTGTTTAAGTAAATCTATCAATATAAAAACCAAATGCCACTGCTTGCATGATCACAAATTAAAAAAAATATATAAGGCTTCGGACCATGAAACTTGGCACAAATATGATTTATAGGTTATAAATTTGTACTAGAGACAGTTTTATACATCACTTCTATCAAAGAGCAAAAATAAGATAGATAATTCCACCCGTGACCGACGTAGCTTCAGGTTGAACCCATGATGAATTTAGGTGGCATCTGTAATAAATTCAAGTATCAGCTATGATCAACTTATGTATCCAAACATGATTAACTTGGTTAGATTTCACAGGGAGTTTGGAAAAACAACAGATTTAAGGACGTAATAATAGTCAAGAAACGAGCTAAGAAGTAACATTCGTGCTGGACGGTTTTTTTTCAAGGATTTTTGGTTAGAAAATTGGTTCCTGTCGCTGTTAGTTAACGCGTTCTCTACCAGGAAACGCACCTGAACTCGTAGGTTCCTAATCGTCTCACGATGCTGGGTCAATGCTAAGGGGAATAGAACCCGGGAATACAGCTCCAGAATTAAGTAGCGTAACACTTGGCTACCAAGCCTCTTTAATTCCAACATTTAGTAAAGTGAGTCCATAGCTAAAAGGGTTCCCATTAAACAAGGAGTACCTCAGATCATTAATTTATATTTCTATAGTCTAGCTTTATACTTTACAAATGGATTAAGCAACACAAAGAAATGAGTTATTTTCACAATTGACAGTTGCATAAAATTATTAAATATGCGTGTTTACGTAATGATGCAATTATTGCAAGTCATTGTTATTACAATTCATTTAACGAAGAACAACGTATAATTGCTTATACCTGATGTTATATCTGGGTAAACATATTAAATGAGCATTCAAAGCATTCATGTTAATTAATTATATCCTTTTTCCAGAAACGTATATAACAGTTAACGAAATAAATTCGTTTGGATCTTACAAAAGGTAGTGCTCTCATTATGAATACACATTAAAAACATATATAAATTAAATAATAAACTATACTGCTCTAAAGAAATAGTAAAATAAAATAAAAATGTGCACTACTATCCGTAACAAAAGTTTGGAGACTCGAGTTAGGATACTTACAAAAATTTAACTAACAAAGCTATGGTAATGGAACCTGTACCAATATTTTCACTTTCTTATTGTGCGTTGATAAATGTCAACAAAACATTTTTGAAATTATTTTTTCATATTTATACTTCGTACCAAACGAAAAAAGTACACGATTTTTCACTAATTCCAAACAAATCTTGAATTTTTAAAATCACAGACTAAATACCCATATATATATATATATATATATATATATATATATATATATATATATATATATATATATCTTAATGAAAATTCAATACGTCATTGGTTATGGTATTGAAAATACTATTTTAAAGTTTCAAAATTTTTCTTTCATTGGAAAAAAAGTTCTTGTAGATTCTATAAAGCAACTTTTTCTAAGCAATGGCTGATCTGACGAGGTTGAACTTGACAATGTTGTAATAATCTATTTCACATATTTCCCTACATACTTTGTTAACCTTTTATAGGCCATCATGTATTTTGTAGCGATTCTTATTTGATAGCGAAGCGATGTGCACTGAGTCGTGAGTAACGTGTCCGGCGGGACTGCAGTGTTGCCAAGTCACTGCCAGTCCAGCCGTCATCCAGGTTCGTATAAGAAAAGATAATGTAATATTTTTGGTTTTCAATATTTTTATACTATTTCCCATCACTTTTTCTCATGAGGGCTGTGAACCTCCGATAGTAAGTTTAAAAATGGTTATATTCCTCTAATTATATCATTACAATTTCTTGCTCGGAAAAATGTTCTCTGGGAGGCAAGGCTTTTCTCTGGGAGATGCTTACTCGACAACAACTCACGCAGAATATAGAAAATAAGTGTCAGCATGCCCTTAAGCAGAGATACAGGTTATGACTCATGCGTTATTCAGGGACAACAGTCATATTTACCAGATATTGTACAGGGGTGGCCTTACCAGTGAGTTACGTCTTTAGCCTGAAGAGGGTTGTTCACCTGGCAACAGCGCATTCCTGACACATAACTCAGGACCGAGCGCCTCGCTGCGAACGGCTTTCTCGCTTCAGTGAACATCGCTTTGCTATCAAATAAAAATCGCTACAATTTACACAATGGGCTGTAAAAGGTTAACACAGTATGTAGTGAAATATGTGAAATAGCTTATTACAACAATGTCAAGTTCAACCTCGTCAGATCAGCCATTGCTTAGAAAAAGTTGCTTTATAGAATCTACAAGAACTTTTTTTCCAATGAAAGAAAAATTTTGAAACTTTAATTAATATAGTATTTTCAATACCATAACCAATCACGTATTAAATTTTCATCAAGAGTTTTTTGACTGAATGGGTATTTAGTCGGTGTTTTTCAAAAGTCAAGATTTGTTTGGAATTATTGAAAAATCGTGTACTTTTTTCGTTCGGTACGAAGTATAAATATGAAAAAAAATTAAAAAATGTTTTTGTTGACATCTATCAACGCACGATAAAACATTGGAAATATTGGTACAGGTTCCATTACCATAGCTTTTTTAGTTAAATTTTTGTAAGCATCCAAACTAGAGTCTCCAAACTTTTGTTACGAATAGTAAGCTTCGATGCGATTTATTGTATTTTAGTATAAATTACGTTTATTAATATTTATAATATGAAAGATAATTTTAAGGACTGACAAGGATGATAAAATAATAATAAATGTATGTATAATTCCTGTAACACATTTAGTATGGATACAAGGTCTGGTAATAAAACATATAAATAAATTTCACTATGGTTTACAACAGTAAAAATATTTAAAAAAGTGATTATATCTAATTTTGATTAACATTTTTAGAGTAAATGAAGTCCGAAAAAATAACAAATGTTAAGAGACAAAAATAATAACTCATAATTATCATATATATCCCTCTAAATATAAAAAAAAAAAATGTTTTCCTTGTTTAATTATGTTTTTATTTTTGGTTAGAGCTCTGTTGTTTGTATTTAATGTTTAAAACAGAATGTGAAATGATTGTGTATATATACTACCGTTTGTTTGTCCAAAGCAAACATTGATTTTGCCTTGGCTTAGCATTTTAGATTAAGTTTGTTCAAGTTACCCTTTTAGTGTATTATTTTAGATTCTATGCCAGTGTCCCTCAGTAGGATTTCATGAAGAGCCTTATTACTTTTTTCAAAATAATCTAAGGGCTGCAAGTACAAATACAAACAGTTTTTCGTATATTTTATAGCTTGTATTTCGTCTGTCCCTGATATTAATTTAGTTTTTAGTACATTTTAACAACAAAACGAACAATTATAAAAATTGTTTGTTGGCTTGTAAAAATAAAAAAGTGGTTGTCACTTTAATAAATCATTGCAGTTCTAAAACATTTCAAGGGCCGCGTAGTGAGTATCCCTGTGCTATGCTTACCAATTTTAGAATTCCACGTATACTCATTGATTATAACGTACCATTATATATATTTATTTATTTTAATTTATATAATTATTATAATTCGTAACTGGTAATAGCGCAAATAAATTACATCACATAAAATTGAATGTTATAAATGACAAACGTTTCTAAAAAGGACTTTTTGAATTAAACATACGAACATTTTGATTTATAAAGCATGGTAAAAAAGTTTTTGTTTTAAAATTTTTATTTCAGAACTTATACACAACTGAGCCACAAGCTACTATTTAATTTTATTTCAAACATAACACAAAAGATATTAATAATATTAAAAAAATTACCTTGAATACATATGAACCTTCTATTTATTATTCATTAATAAGACGCAAATCGTCACAATATGTGGGGCGAATGAGTGTGATGAGTTTATATGAACGCGTGTAGTCATTGTTATTAACTAAGTTAGAATGTTCCTCAGAAAGAACTATTTATTGATAGCACAATAGCCAGGGCAACTAAGTGAACTACAGCTTTACGTGTAATCCAAACACCCTAGTGTTGGTATAATTTTCAGCCAACTGAAAATTCAGTTCCTTTCCTACACAAAATCTGAACCTTTATCACCATCCAGCATGGACCCCCCGACTTCTCTTGTAGTGTCCACGTCGACGGCAACCATTGAGCGGACGCCGTGTTGGTATTAAGAAGACCTTCAATATCCTCAACACTTTTCCCTAAGTAGCTGGGTTACAGCACTACGCCACCAGTACCGACTAATATAGTAATTTGAACTAAATTGAAATACATAATAGGGCAAAAAAATTAAATTAAATACAGGAACTAGTAATTGTTAAATAATATCAATCAAATATGAGTAAATCATTTAAAACATATGATCGGATTGCATTCAATAAGATTATTAGGTAGGCATAACTGATCTAGATTATAGTTGAATGAAGTATTTTTCACATACACATATTAATGTATATTGAGAATACTATCAACTCCAAATACAGCAAAAATTATAAAAAATGCGAAAATTCAATAACATGTAACTAAGGGCATAGCAATATTATTTAACCCATAAGATCGAAATTAGCATAGAATATTGGTTTTCTTAGTGAAATATATGTATATAAATAAAAACCATTGGAATCCATTTCAAGAAAAAAGTGAAAAATTTACAACATAAAAACATCCAACAATAATATATTATATAACATTAAAATGTCATTCTATCTGGTAACAATGAAAGAAAGAATCATAACATGTTATAAATACGAAACACGTTCTTTTTTGTATACGTACTATCTAAAAATTTGTAAATAAAATTTATAAGTATAATTTTAAAATTAATTCATTACTTTTAATGCGAGGTCTACTTCAATGATCAAAGTATGACTCGTGGAGTTAGGTAACAGTTTAGGTTTTCATAGAATGTTTCAACACTTTTTTCCTGGTTTCAGAACGTAAATAGAGTTTCCGGTGTATTCCGTCTTGAGCCTGTGAGGTGAGAATATACGAAGCACGTAAACGACAAACGACCTTCATTAGTTGTTCTTTCTAATTATAAGTCAACCGAGTATTCGAGTTAACGTTAATGTTGACAAAAGTAGTTGTCTAAAAGGTTACACAACCTTGGTAGATAAATATCCATCCCAAAGAATCAAACATTAAATTTTTTTTATTATATATGTCCTAGCATAAATATGTATATACTAGTTTCATTTTTTAATCATAGCAGTTTTATTCATCAATAATTCAATGAATAGTAGAAGTAATAATGCTTTACTATGTTACAGAAACATTTTATAAACATAAGTTTTAGTAACGTTATAAGTTATGTACTAATAGAACAATTTTAAAAGGAAGATATGTGAGTGTTAGACTTGTCAGTTTGTAAACAATCGGACCAACGTACGTGGATCAGAATCCATGCCAAACTTGTGATTATAGTTGGCATGGAACTAAACCATCCAGGCATTTAATTGGCCTGAAGATTAGACCAATAAAAAATGTTCCTCTCTAAGGAACAGTCAACCTTAGCAACAATGTTTTAACTCATTCATAAACCTCATCACATTAATTAAAAAAGTATGTCTAGACGTAACTTTAATAACGAATAAAACATCTGCGGTAAATAATTTTAAAATGTAGAGCTTAAATATATTCCTAAGAAAGATTTAATACAGTAGAACGTCAATAATCCGGATTAAGTGTGACCGGATCCCATCCGGATTACCAAATTATCCTGATTATCGAAATTGCCTTAAGAAAGGCCAGTATACACGATTAAAGTACATAAACATTTTAAAATTATAATTTTTATCTTGTACAATAACGGGTTTAGAGGTGAAATTAATCAAAAACATCTTTTATGTTCAAACACTGTATTGTAATTTGTTAGTAGCAACATGTGTAGAGTAAAAACATCAAACACTATTTGAGCTTTAAAAAAAATGTGTATAGGTTTTTGAAGTACCTGAAGCAGTAGTGGTTCGTTTTTTCGCAGCTATGTCCTTAATTAGTTTAAATTTTTTATGGTACGATGTTTTAATTTTTTGCTACAAGAACAAAACAGGGAATATTAATTTTAAAAAGCTAACTGTTTGAACGGATTAAAATCCGGTCATAACAGTTATGTAAAGTAAAAAAATGTCAAAATCCATTTCCGTTTAAAAATTAATTTACATTTGAAACACAATCGGTGTGCAGTAATACGTAGATACAAATCCGGATTATTGACGGTCCGAATTTTTGATGTCTGAATTATCGACGTTCTACTGTAGGTGGTAAACAAATAAGTAACACATTCCTTATAATGCCACATTAAATTGTTATAAAAACAAATTCAAATTATTTTCCTACATAAGTACTAAATCTAAAAGTTAAAAACAATAACTAGAATATAAAAGTGATATAATTTGAAAGACCATGGTATTTAAATTATGCTGAAAATAAATCTCCTATGAAGTTTTTTTATGACAAAGCGCAACAAAGGGGAATAAAGTGAATCACTGCTACAACGCCATTACCCCCCCCCCCCCATTCTCCTCGTAATGTCGTTAGCTGACAGGGGTCGCCGGTAATGTTGGTCATTTTGGTTGTGGTAGTTAGGGGATTTAGGGGGTGGTCTCTACGCTGCTTTACAACTCTTAATTACCACAGTAATTATTCACTTTCTCTAAAATTTTAATATTTTTTTCTGTTATATCATAAAATAATGTACGATATTTTGTAACCTTAAACCATTTTTTTTATCCTCTTTATAATAATTTACTAAAGTGGTTGTTTCGTTTGGTATTTCGGTATTATTTATAACGTAATAAAAATTTCCAAATTATTTTCTACGTTTTTATTTTACCATTCATAATATATTAAGCTTCCAAAAGTTTTAAATTTTGCTATCAATTTATTTAAAGAATTTATTTTTGAAACATGTTAGAATAGTTTATAAACAAAACTGTTGTATGCTATTTTAAGGCGATTCTGTTATAAATAAATGAATATCAGTCGACTATTTTTCTTTCTTTATTAGAAAACCATTTTTTTCCCCAGTTTACATGACTCTGCTGCTAGTTGTTAAATCAACACTGAAGTTTGCGTAAACTTTATTCAATGATTGAAGTACAACAGAACTTATTTTGTCACTATTGTTTTTAATAATTATACTATTCTATAGTGATTATCTCATTTAACATTAACCAAAGATCAGCAACGTAAATAATGTGAACGATTTTACTGACCGTCAGCTCAGTTGAGGAATTGAACCTCGGAAATTCCGTAGTACCAAGAGTCTTAGCCACAATGCCAAAAAAATACCATCTAATGATAAAGAATTCCAAATAAACCGCATAAAAATACATACCAGCATACAGGGAATCAATCGGAACTCTGCAAAATAAAGTTTTAAAAAGCTATTTCCACAAAAATATATAGTTTATCTTAAAATAACTATACATACCATAAAGGATATCATTGTGAATTAGCTACTTGATCGTGTTTCATTTTTGTTTCAATTGTTCAAATCACTTTACTTAAATAATACAAAATAGGGTTACAACAAAATACAAATGTTTGTCGTTAGGAAAACTTAACCACTGGATACCTAAATAATAAACAAAATAATACTATAAATACAGTTGCTCGCATGGCAGTGGTGCTTATTAATTGACTAAACTATCGCCAGAAAACAAGTCTTTACATTTATGATCCAACAGTTTCAATATAAAAATAATGATACACATATATTACAAAAATAATATAAACATATATAAAATCTACACATCACTATGCAGTATGAGTGGAAAACTATTCAATATATCTATAGAGTATATAAACACACTAACTGGACCATATAAAGAACTAATATATACAATACAGACGGAAAATGTATTGTATCCACTAGATCCTCTTCCATTAACCAAGAATATAATTTACATTTAATGTGTTTAAAGGATTTGTAATTCACGAAATGCTCAGGTAGTGGGTTAAATTTTTTTGCAATAACATAACGAATTATTTCCACAAACACTGTATTATCATGGCACTTAGTATGTTGCTACGTTTCAGAAGTGGTGGGTTATTTTATATTTGGAATATTAAATAAGACGGATTTATAGAAATAGTTTATTAATCTAAATATATACAAATATATAAACAAAATTGAAAAATGTTTTTGTTGACATCTGTCAACGCACGATAAAACATTGGAAATATTGGTACAGGTTTCATTACCATAGCCTTGTTAGTTAAATTTTTGTAAGCTTCCAAACTCGAGTCTTTAAACTTTTGTTACGGATAGTAAGCTTCGATGCGATATATTGTATTTTAGTACAAATTACGTTTATCAATATTTACAATATGAAAGATAATTTTAAGGACTGACAAGGATGATAAAATAATAATAAATGTATGTATAATTCCTGTAACACATTTAGTATGGATACAAGGTCTGGTAATAAAACATATAAATAAATTTCACTATGGTTTACAACAGTAAAAATATTTAAAAAAGTGATTATATCTAATTTTGATTAACATTTTTAGAGTAAATGAAGTCCGAAAAAATAACAATATATTAAGAGACAAAAACAATAATTCATAATTATCATGTATATCCCTCTACATATTAAAAAAAATGTTTTTCTCGTTTAATTATGTTTTTATTTTTGGTTAGAGCTCTGTTGTTTGTATTTAATGTTTAAAACAGAATGTGAAATAACTGTGTATATTTACTACCGTTTGTTTGTCCAAAGCAATCATTGATTTTGCCTTGGCTTAGCATTTTAGAATAGGTTTGTTCAAGTTACCCTTTTAGTGGATTATTTTAGATTATATGCCAGTGTCCTCAGTAGGATTTCATGAAGAGCCTTATTACTTTTTTCAAAATCATCTAAGGGCTGCAAGTTCAAATACAAACAGTTTTTCGTATATTTTATAGCTTGCATTTGGTCTGTCCCTGATATTAATTTAGTTTTTAGTACATTTTAACAACAAAACGAACAATTATAAAAATTGTTTGTTGGCTTGTAAAAATACAAAAGTGGTTGTCACTTTAATAAATCATTGCAGTTATAAAAAAATTCAAGGGCCGCGTAGTGAGTATCCCTGTGCTTTGCTTACCAGTTTTAGAATTACATGTATACTCATTGAACATACCATTTTATATATGTATATATATATATATATATATATATATATATATATATATATATATATGATTATTATAATTCGTAACTGGTAATAACGCAAATAAATTACATCACATAAAATTGAATTTTATAAATGACAAACGTTTCTAAAAAGGACTTTTTGAGTTAAACATACGAACATTTAGATTTTTAAGCATGGTAAAAAAGTGTTTGTTTTAACATTTTTATTTCAACACTTGTACACAACTGAGCCACAAGCTACTATTTAATTTTATTTCAAACATAATACAAAAGATATTAATAATATTAAAAAAATGACCTTGAATACATAAGAACCTTAAATAAAGTATATTCATTATTCATTGATAAGACGCAAATCGTCACACTATGAGGGGCGAATGAGTATGATGAGTGTATATGAACGCGTATAGTCATTGTTTCTAACTAAGTTCGACTATTCCTCAGAAATATCTATTTATTGATAGCACAGTAGCCAGGGCAACTAAGTGAACTAACTACAGCTTTACGTGTAATCCAAACCCCCTAGTGTTGATATAATTTTCAGCGAACTGAAAATTCAGTTCCTCACCTACACAATATCTGAACCTTGACTGCCATCCAACATGGACACCCCAGACTTCTCTTGTAGTGTCCACGTCAATGGCAACCATTGATCGGACACCGTGTTGGTATTAAGAAGACTGAGCATAGAACCTATAGCCTTCAATATCCTCAACACTTTTTCCTAAGTAGCTGGGTTACAGCACTATGCCATCAGTACCGACTAATATAGCAATTTGAACTAAATTGAAATAGGATAGCATTGAAATAGGACAAAAACATTCAATTAAATACAGGAACTAGTAATTGTTAAATAATATCAATCAAATATGAGTAAATAATTTAAAACATATGATCGTATTGCATTCAATAAGATTATTGTAGGCATAACTGATAGATTATAGTTTAATGAAGTATTTTTCATACACACATATATTGAGAATACTATCAACTCCATTACAGCAAACATTGTAAAAAATGCGAAAACTCAATAACATTTAACTAAGGGCATAGCAATATTATTTAACCCATAAGATCTAAATTATCATAGAATATTGTTTTTAATGAAATATATGTATATAAATAAAAACCATTGGAATCAATTTAAAGAAAAAAGTGATAAATTTATAACATAAAAACAAATAGTTGTATAATTAGCATAATAGGTGTTGGTACATATACAGTACAAGTAAACGTTACACAACATAAATTTACTACAATATAAGCACAAAATGCACAAATATACCACAATACAAGCACAAAATGCACAAACACTATAGTGATCGACTTCGGTGAACCACGCTCACCTTCCTCAGACCAGAGGGATGTTTGTGTATTTTGTGCTTGTATTGTGGTATATTTGTGCATTTTGTGCTTGTATTGTAGTAAATTTGTGTTGTGTAACGTTTACTTGTACTGAACATAAAAACATCCAACAATGTGCACCAATAATATGTTATATAACATTAAAATGTAATTCTAACTGGTAACAATGAAAGAAAGAACCATAACATATTAAAAATACGAACCACATTCTTGGTTGTATACGTACTATATTAAAATTGGTAAATAAAATTTATAAGTATAGTTTTAAAATTAATTCATTACTTTTAATGCGAGGTCTACTTCAATGATCAAAGTATGACTCGTGGAGTTAGGTAACAGTTTGGGTATTCATGGAATGTTTAAACACTCTTTTCCTGGTTTCAGAAAGTAAATAGAGTTTCCGGTGTATTCCGACTTGAGCCTGTGAGGTGAGAATATACGAAGCACGTAAACGACAAACGACCTTCATTAGTTGTTCTTTCTAATTATAAGTCAACCGAGTATTCGAGTTAACGTTAATGTTGACAAAAGTAGTTGTCTAAAAGGTTACACAACCTTGGTAGATAAATATCCATCCCAAAGAATCAAACATTAAAATTTTTTTATTATACGCGTATATGTCCTAGCATAAATATGTATATACTAGTTTCATTTTTTTAATCATAGCAGTTTTATTCATCAATAATTCAATGAATAGTAGAAGTAATAATGCTTTACTATGTTACAGAAACATTTTATAAACATAAGTTTTAGTAACGTTATAAGTTATGTACAAATAGAACAATTTTAAAAGGAAGATATGTGAGTGTTAGATTTGTCAGTTTTCAAACAATTGGACCAATGTAACGTGGATCAGAATCCATGCCAAACTTATGATTATAGTTGGCATGGAACTAAACCATCCAGGCATTTAATTGGCCTGAAGATTAGACAAATAAAAAATGTCCCTCTATAAGGAACAGTCAACCTTAGCAACAATGTTTTAACTCATTCATAAACCTCATCATACTAATTAAAAAAATATGTCTAGACGTAACTTTAATGACTAATAAAACATTTGCGGTAAATAATTTTAAAATGTACAGCTTAAATACATTCCTAAGAAAGATTTAATAGGTGGTAAACAAATAAGTAACACATTCCTTACAATGCCACATTAAATTGTTATAAAAACAAATTTAAATTATTTCCCACATAAGTACTAAATCTAAAAGTTGAAAACAATAACTAGAATATAAAAGTTATATAATTTGAAAGACAATGGTATTTAAATTATTCTGAAAATAAATCTCCTATGAAGTTTTTTATGACAAAGCACAACAAAGGGGAATAAAGTGAATCACTGCTACAACGCCATTAACCCACCCCCCCTTCCCCTCGTAATGTCGTTAGCTGACAGGGGTCGCCGGTAATGTTGGTCATTTTGGTTGTGGTAGTTAGGGGATTTAGGGGGTGGTCTGTACGCTGCTTCACAACTCCTAATTACCACAGTAATTATTCACTTTCTCTAAAATTTTAATATTTTTTCTGTTATATCACAAAATAATGTACGATATTTTGTAACCTTAAACCATTTTTTTTATCCTCTTTATAATAATTTATTAAAGTGATTGTTTCGCTTGGTATTTCGGTAGTATTTATAACGTTATACAATTTTCCAAATTATTTGCTACGTTTTTATTTTATCATTCATATTATATTAAGCTTCCAAAAATTTTAAATTTTGCTATCAATTTATTTAAAGAATTTATTTTAAAAACATGTTAGAATAGTTTATCAACAAAACTGTTGTATGCTATTTTAAGCCAATTCTGTTATATATAAATGAATATGAGTTAAATAGTTTTCTTACTTTATTAGAAAACCATTTTATTTCCCTGTTTACATGACTCTGCTGCTAGTTGTTAAATCAACACTGAAGTTTGTGTAAACTTTATTCAATGATTGAAGTACAACAGAATTTATTTTGTCACTTTTGTTTTTAATAATTATGCTATTCTATAGTGATTATATCATTTAACATTAACCAAAGATCAGCAACGTAAATAATGTGAACGATTTTACTTACCTTCGGCTCAGTTGAGGAATCGAACCTCGGAAATTCCGTAGTGCCAAGAGTCTTAGCCACAATGCCAAAAAAAAAAAAAAAATACCACCTAATGATAAAGAAAATTCCAAATAAACCGCATAAAAATACATACCGGCATACAGGAAATCAATCAGAACTCTGCAAAATAAAGTTAAAAAAAGTTATTTCCATAAAAATATATAGTTAATCTTAAAATAACTATACATACCATAAAGGATTTCATTGTGAATTAGCTACTTGATCGTGTTTCATTTTTGTTTCAATTGTTAAAATCACTTTACTTAAATAATACAACATAGGGTTACAACAAAATACAAATGTTTTTCGTTAGGACAACTTAACCACTGGACAACTAAACGATAAACAAAATAATACTATAAATACAGTTGCTCGCATAGCAGTGGTGCTTATTAATTGACTAAACTATCGCCAGAAACACAAGTCTTTACATTTATGATCCAACAGTTTCAATATAAAAATAATGATACACATATATTACAAAAATAATATAAACATATATAAAATCTACACATCACTATGCAGTACGAGTGGAAAACAATTCAATATATCTATAGAGTATATAAACACACTAACTGGACCATATAAAGAACTAATAGAAACAATATAGACGGAAAAAAAAGAACTCCATTAGATCCTCTTCCATTAACCAAGAATATAATTTACATTTAATGTGTTTAAAGGATTTGTGAATGCATGAAAATAATCGCACCCCATCAAAAATCTGGGTAAATCGCGCCCTGTCTACCTGAACCTCTGAGTCACGGGCCGCGAGCGTCACTTGTCAGCCGTTTCATAAGGAGAATGACCGGGAATGGCCCACCTCCCGGTTTATCCCTGGCAGCTTTCTCTTTAGTCTTTTAACCTAACCTAACCTAACCTAACCTAACCTAACCTGTGAATGGATAAAGTGCGAAGGGTTAATATTGTGCTAATTGACGTTGACGAGGGTTGACGTGACGACGCATGGGGCGTGATTTTCACAGGGCGCGATTTACAGAGGGCGCGATTTACAGGTTACCGGATTTGTAATTCACGAAATGCTCAGGTAGTGTGTTAAATTTTTTTGCAATAACATAACGAATTATTTCCACATACATTTTATTATCATGGCACTTAGTATGTTGCTATGTCTCAGAAGTGGTGGGTTATTTTATATTTGGAATATTAAATAAGACGGATTTATAGAAATAGTTTATTAATTTAAATACATACAAATGTTTAGGTTTGAAGGCGCCATTTATAAACGTAAATACGTGATTTACGTTAAACGCTTGATAAAGCTTTTTGCTTATATTTAATAACGTATTTTTTTACAGATTGTCAATTTAATTGATTTCGTAGTTATATAAATTTAAAAACTTAAAGAACTGACAACGTATTCTATAAAATATGGTGATACTTTTTAATCTAGGCTCAAAGCAAACTAATATCTATGACGTAATATATTAGAATACCTGAGATCGAATATTCGCAACAAAGAAACAAGTCATGTAGTATATTATAATAAAAATGAGAAAACGTATAATATTTCCAGTGTGACTGAGATATTCCACAGCCAACTAAATAGATATTTCAAAGATTGTAGAGATGTACAACATTTCTAATTTTTTTAAAATTAAATTAGTTTTACATTCAATTTTGTAGGCTAAGAAGCTTAAAATTATTTATAATAATGTTGCAGTACTGTTCGTGCTTAGACTTTTTAGGACTGCAAAAACAATTGATTTTTTGGGGTTGATACTTTTTTAGAAATGTGATATGAGACCCTAGCCTACTAAAAAAGGCTGTAGCAAATTAGGGGTTTTTGTAAGCATTTACAAAAAATATTATATTGTTACTAAAAAAGGAATATTACCCAAGTTTTTGTTATTGTTTTTAAGGGGTATATAAATTGGAAATCAGAAAATAATGATATATTATCCTTTATTATACACACAATTTGCATTTGTATATGTCCAACTCTTAGTAGCCAAGCAGATAACACGTGTGCGTGCACAGGCGGTTTTATCCAGTTCAAGGCCGAGTTGTTGTTGCTTTACAGCGTGTAATCGCCAGTTCAATCACGGTGTATTTTATAATAATTTGTTAGTATATCGGTGAGCTGCGGCGTATGTGCTAAAGTGTGTCTTCAAAGTGCCAAGTCTTTAAATTGTTAAGTGTAGTAGACGAGGGACGTATCCCCCTTAATCTACTAATATTATTAACATAATGACTTGAATATATTTATTAATAAAAATACTCTCGTTTATTTTTAAACAAACAAAAATATGGCAAAAAGAGATGCCTTAGCATGTCTGTACCACTCCTTACCACGTTACGTGTGTAAAAAAAGCTGATGGCGTCGCTACCAGACCGAACCTGAAGGACTTCAAGTGTAATGCGTGTAAGAGGAATCTTCCTCACCTGCAACTAGTATTAAGTCTTCATATTTGTCTACTGCAACAGTGACTAAAGAATTTATGCTCTCAGTAATAGAATCGTTTAAAATAGAGGTATCTAGCGATCTTAAAACTAAGCTTCGCAGTTTCAGGATTTAAGAACGACCATTCAGTTCTTATCATATAGTATTGATAAGTCAAACGAACTTTCCTCTAAGCTAAGAGAGGATTATGCTGTGATAAGGAAGGAAAACAAACTTCTACCTGAGCAGAATAAAAAGTTAAATGAGGAAGTGTATGACTTATAAGATAGATTAAGGAACCTGAAGCAGTACACATGTCGAAATAATCTGGAGATAAGTGGAATACCACAGACACCCAACGAGGACAGCTTCACTATGCTGAAGGACGTCGGTAAAGCACTATGCCAAGAGCTGAGGGATAGCGATGTAACAGCGGTTCAAAGAGTTAACCTACATACCAAAAGGACGCCTCCCATCAGCCCAGTTTCAAAGCCGAAAGCATCCTTCAGAAAAAAAGAAGACTTTTTCGGCAAATCAAATCAACTCTGCGTTCCCCAAGGAGCAGTACGTTTGCGTGAATGAACATCTTTCACCAAAGAACAAAACATTTCTTTGTCAACTCAAACAGAAGTGTCCTGAAAAAAAGTGAAGTTTGCCTAGGTTTAAGATGAAAATATTTTGTCAAGAAAAAGGAAGGGGACAAAGGGTACATAGTAAATATAATTGAAGATTTTATATTGTCTTGTTTAAGTAGGCTATATTACTATATTATAACTAAGCGAATGAGATAAAATGAGTTAACATAATTCAGGAAAAAAGATATATAAAAACCTACAATAGCATAGAGTCTAACTTTTTCATATACCCAAATGGATTTCAATATATAATTTTTTTATATGTCAATATAAGGAGTATGAGAAGGAATTATGATTCTATGCTAGTTGAATTACAACAACTACAAGTTAAAATACATTTAATAATTTTTTTAGAAATATGGTTTCAGAGTGGAATAAATCTCTGCGAAATTCCAGGTTATAATGTAAAAGTTAATTGTAATGATACATACAGAGCAGGTGTTATTTTATGTTATTATAATGGCAGTAATAATGGTAATTGTATTAAAGTATATTAAAATTGAATTGTAAAATGACAAATGCTGATTATCTTTTAATAGAAGCAACATTTAAACACTACATTCTGAATATTTTTTGTATATATAGGCTACATAATCTCTCTGAATATGATTTCATCAATAAATTAGAATCAAAGCTATTAAATATTTCACAAAATATTGTTTTGATTGGGGATTTAAATATAGACATACTGAAAGAATTACTATTTGTTAATTATTATAACAATCTTATGTACAATTACGGATATATATCTGTAGTTAATGATCCTACTTGGGTAATATTAACTACTGCTACTTGTGTTGATCACATCTTTGTAAGAGTTAAACATATAAACGAAGTTAGCAGTGGCAGACCACTGCCTACTTGAGTTAATGTTAGATTAGATGGGCCAAAAAATCAAGACGTTATTTAATTGCCGCATATAATGGTGTACGATTTTAAATCAATAAATTCTGAAAAAAGCTTATCAATTGGAATAGTATAACAAAGAACAAAGTGAAATAAATAATTGAATGTAATTTATTTTATTCAATTCACGTTACCTAATTTTTATTTTTGTTTCACTTTTTATCAGTTCAAATGAGCCTGCAGGCCAGTGCATAATTTTTTTCTATATGATGTACTGACCGTTAGCTATGTTGGGGATTTGAACTTTGAAGCCTACCCTTCGTAGTCTAATATACGTGATAACAACCCACCAAGAAAATATATTTGCGTATTGTTAAGAGTGTACACATGCCTTACATTGAAAATATTTGGCTAATACATCTTAAGTAAAATCAACTATAGCATATATTATTATTTTTATTTTATTTTCAAATTCACTTGCCACTTCACACTGTTCACCGATCCGCCCACCCATACAGGCACGGTGTTACTGACCCACCCACCCTAAACGTAGACAGTGACTCTGACTTGTACACACAAGTGAATACATACACGTACAGTGGGTAGTGACCCAGACCCACCCATATACGTACAGTGGGTATTGATCCACCCGCCCACCCATACATGTAGAGTGAGTAGTGACCCACCCGCCTACCCATACATGTACAGTGGGTATTGACCCACCCGCCCACCCATACACGTACAGTGGGTATTGACCCACCCGCCCACCTATACACGTACAGTAGATATTGACCCACCAACCCACCCATACATGTACAGTGGGTATTGACCCACCCGCCCACCCATATACGAACAGTGGGTATTGACCCACCCGCCCACTCATACACGTACAGTGGATGTTGACCCACCCACCCACCCATACACGTACAGTAGATATTGACACACCCGCCCACCCATACACGTACAGTGTGTATTGACACACCCGCCCACTCATACACGTACAGTAGATATTGACACACCCGCCCACCCATATACGTACAGTAGATATTGACCCTACCACCCACCCATACACGTACAGTGGGTATTGACACACCCGCCCATACACGTACAGTAGATATTGACACACCCGCCCACCCATACACGTACAGTGTGTATTGACACACCCGCCCACTCATACACGTACAGTGGGTATTGACACACCCGCCCACCCATACACGTACAGTGGATATTGACCCACCCACCCACCCATACACGTACAGTGGGTATTTACACACCCGCGCACCCATACACGTACAGTGGATATTGACCCACCCGCCCATCTCTACACGTACAGTGGGTATTGACACACCCGCCCAACCATACACGTACAGTAGATATTGACCCACCCGCCCACCCATACATGTACAGGGGATATTGATCCATGCAAAAATTAATCAATCAAGTTCCTACCGTCAGATCAGTTTGGAATTCGTACATTCGACCCAGGACGTAACTGTGTGAAGGGTAAACACTGAGCAGTGTATGAATGTGTCGATTATATATATTTCTTTCGGCTGACAAAATAATTTAATATATTTATCCTCAAGTACAGAATAAGCTAGAAGAAAAATGTATTAATCTAATCTTAGTAAAAACACATTGATACGCGATTTGGATATTTGATTTGAAACGAACTTGAATTAGTTTACGTAAAATCACGCGTCATTCCGTATACTTGCAGATTAAGAGATCAAATTTTGTTAATTTGATATAATTTTAATTTAAAAATCATTTAGTTCTCAAACAAGAAAGGTAAGCTTTTGAAAGCTTGGTGATTAATTAGAACAATACGCTTAAATCAGATTGCAATGATTAGAATAAATTTAGTAATTTACGTGACAAAAGAACAAACACTCTTACAAACGAGTTTTATAAAAATATTTGCAAAAATGTGTGGATCGTAATTATTAAAGTTTTGAGAGAATATAATGAATAATAGGGAACACCTTTGCACGCTTTACGTGCCAACCATATGATTCGCAACCCTCTTGTTATCTCAGTCTAAAATTACGTTACCATTAATAAATTACCAACTGTCCTATAGATATAGTAAAAGCAACATAACTAATACTAAACATTTTTTGTTATTCCGATTATGATGAGATAAAGACTTTCTTTAAAGAATATTAAATTCCAAAAAGATATTTAATAATACATCCATTTTATAAAAAAATTCCATTTATTGAAAATGTAAAGATAAGCAAAACTGACAGAACAAAATATTTAGAACTGCTTTTTATTTACAGATGTTTGTATAATGAAAATCAGACAGTTTATATATACTCAAAATCACGCAATGTTTAAATAAGTATATCCTTTATAAATGTTAACAAATGTATGTATTATTGAAAACATTTTAGCAATAGAAACCCATTGGATATTTTAGCAGCAGTGGAGTGGGATTTAGAAACTTTTTCCATTTATGACTTTTACCCACCGTCCTTGCCCCTTAAGATTCTAAATGAATGTAACCAAGCTATGTCATCTTCTTCCAAGCTCAAGACATTTCGTAGTGACCAATTCACTTACGGAATCGAACATATTATTTTGAAATTCGTTTTAACTGTAATTTTTTTTATACAGTTTTTTTAACCAAACTTACCTGAACTTTTATATATATTTATATATATATATATATATATACATATATATATATATATATATATATATATTTATATATATATATATATTTATGTATATTTTATATATGTATATTTATGTATATTATGTAAGTATATATAAATATATATATATATATATATTTATATTAAAAAATCACATAGTGACGTAAATCATTATTATGTAATTACTTTCAGTAAAACGAACTATCAATGTAAATTACAAGACAGTACTCTTGTTTCTAGGTACCTTTGCAAAATGACTGTTGTAAAGTTAGCTAACGACAATAAATGCTATCAACTCATCGTTATCAGCATTAACTTAGATTGCAAAATATTTCAACCCAAGTGTTCATTAGGTAACCGGAAATATCCGGTATAAACCAGTTTACCTGCGCTACTATCTTTGTGTGAACGCCACGCCTGCAAGGCGTTATGTATAGTCTAGGTACTCTTGGCCATGCTAATTGGTATCCAGGTTGCGACCACCAGCTGGAAGATTGCTATCTTGGTAATTTGAAACCATCATGTGTTTTATAACTTCATCAGGATTGTATTTGGCCATGGTTATGTTAGCTTTTAATCATTACTAGCTTAATTTCCATTAAAAACTTGCCTATGTGAAGTTTTTTGAAACTCACTTGCCTTAGGACCTATATCAGTATCAACTGTTTGATAGGTGATACTGTTTGGTAGTTGATAGTCATACGTAGAAAATTATTGTTTTCCTCTTCATATGTAAATATTACATAAACAAGAGTTATTTCAATAAACATGTTTTAAAATTTATTACAAAATGTGAAATTGTAAGAATTATATGGAAAATTGTATTAATTGGAAATGTTCGAAGTTGTTTAGAAATTTAATTGTAGTGTTCCTAAAACTAAACAATTATGATTCTAATACGTTAAATATAATTTTCAACATACAAACTTATTCTTATATATGAGTAGCTGACTCAACCTTGTGCGTATATTAGGGGAACATAAATGAGTGTGAATTACCTGTGTAGTCTGGTTAATAATTGAGTTGGACTTATGTTTAGAAAGTGCCGCTAATGATTTAGGAAGCCAGGGAAACTGAAGGTCCAACAGATTTATATGGAGTCCGAACCATGTACAGTAGTATCAATTTGATTTTCAGCCAAGTTTTATAATCAGTTCTTTTACTTCCCTTCACAACATCTAGACACTACTTCTTACTACCCAACATGGCTTTCTATAGTAGTGTCAAAGTTGATAGCAACCATTTGCGTTTGTTGTATCAGTATTGATAGAACTGAGTACTGATCATATCACCTGCCAGGTGTTCGTCTACAGCAAACGCATTCTTTATGTGTTTCCGTTTGTTTTTGAAGCGAGTTGTTTTACGCTAGGTACACAGTATACTTTTTTAACCAAATACTGTTCTTTTTTAACGCAGTATCATAATAGATTTTAATATACATGAAAAAAAAACTTAACTTGACAAGTCTAATGGTCTATATTAAATGTTATCTGTTAAAAATCCCATTTAACTTACTAACAAATGAACATGTATTCTGAGAATTCGTAATTTACTTTCTCTCTGGATGTACAGTACTGTACTATCGTATCTACATTTACGCAAGTACTCTTGGATTAAATATATTACGATTTTAGTTTTCTATTACCACATTATACAGTTCTATGAATTGAACTCCAAAATAATAGTCTAATATTCACTGAACAAATTTGGGAGATAATATGTGTAAATATACTTCGACAAGTAGTTTTGAGCTGGAGGCTGTACGGAAGCTGAATCCCTGAGCAGTTCGTTCCGCACGCGAACCTGTTTATTGGCACAATGAACAGGCATTGTGGCACAGAATGTTAATAAAAAATACGAGGGTCGCTTAGTGGGTAATATAATAACGATAAATGCTTACTCAGCGTTGCTGATCAAACGATAATCTCACTCTTTTAGTTTTATTATTTTTGTTTTGCTATACTAAACACAAACAGGAGGTTCACTTGTGGTACATTTTTTTAAAAGTGAACTTGATCAGCATATAATACTATGAATTTTATTATGTTTTCTTGTCATTCAAGTTCAATGTAATTAACATTTTGTATGAAAAACGTATATTTTCACCGTTTGAATAGTACAAACAGGTAAATAGCTTTTAAAGAAGGATCTAAAATCAGAGAATTTGCCAATCTAAAACTACGGCCAATAGTGTCAATGTCGAGGACAACAGCTTATGTGGTTCTCCAAATGATTTTGATTTATCGAACAATGACCTTGTTTACAGCCTTTGAAGAGTTAAGAATCAATCTGTAGACTTTTGTTGAAAGCTCCAACGTCACTTTCTATATAGTTATATGTTTACTTAACTAATCCTATTTTCTATTACGGTTCCAAAGTTATTTTTATAGTATAAAGGAAACTGCTGTTTCGATCATATATAAACTAATATTTTTTTTTGTTTTTTACTGTGCTATTGCACTATTGCAACCTTTTATTTTTAATTGCTACATCCCCAAACTCCCAAGATATGTTTCAGATTAAATTTTCACTAATGCATAGTTTTGAATGGAGATATAATGAGTCTAAAGAAGGGCAATAAAAACTGGTACTGTTGCCAATTGTTTTTAACAGAGATTAAAAGTTACTGTAAATAAAAAAAAAAAAAATAAATGGGAAACAACTAAAGTAAATAAATGAATGTCATCAGTTAGGTCATGTTAGATATACAGGGTGTCCCAGAACTAACCAAACAAACTAGTCTCATTGTTATAAAGTCAATCTAACAATAAATAAAATATAGCATCTGTAATATCTAGGCTGTTTTTATGTATGTATGCTATTTTTACAAAAAATAACTATCTAGAAATAGTAAAGACCAAACAATGAAACTTGGTAAACATATTTATCTAAAATCCGTTTCGAAATTTTAACAATTAAAACATGTCATTGCTTTTTTAGATATTTAGCAAATATATTCTTTCACTGTGACCATCTATAAACAGTGTGTTCGAAGGAACTGTTTGGTAAAGTATATTCTATTTAAACAAATATTCTTAAATAGTTTCAGTAATTTATCTTAAATCCATTTTCGAGAGAATCAGATTTTTGCAAAAATCACACAGAGACAGAAAACCAATCGGGACAGGACACATGTTATATGGCATAATTTGTTAGTATTGACCTGCTGAACAATGTAGCAAAGTTTGTATAAATGGTTGCGGGACAACCTGTGTAATGAACTTCGTGGATTTATTGTCATTGTTTGTATTTAGGTTTTAATGCAAAATTCACTATTATTGAGTTGAAAGTAAACTTAGTAAATAAACAGCAGATTATTACCTTCCAAAAACATATACTTTAATACATCAAAAGCTCCCAACAGCTACATGACTTTTTAAAAATTCAGCTACTATATATCTAGCTGGAACCTAAAACTTTATTTTCAAAAAAAAGCTTAAAATAAAAAATGTTTCAAGTCCCTTCAGGGGTTGTCTTTGAAACATGCAATGAAAAATGTAGCTATTTAAAAAAATCAAGTTTCCAGACCCTTCAAATTATTCTAGTAAGATCCCATCTGCACATTTACACGCCAGTTAACAGGTCTTATTTTACATGCACATAACATAGATGTAGGTAATGTAGTCAGATTTCTTCACTTTGCTAGAAACAATATATAGGATTATATTGAGTAAGCATACTGCATAGAACATAGAAGTGCTATGCTATGGTTCCTTGTACCAGGAATATATTTTACAATATATACATACTCGTTCCTAATATGCTAACGTATAAAAAACCAACTGATAAGTGATGAATAAAGGTTATATATTGTTAGATTTCACTTTGAAATCCCACTAATTTACAAGCAAACGTAAAATCAAGGACAATAATGTTTTTTAACTCTATAAACAGTATTGAGTCTACCCTTAAGATCAGGCACGTGCCTTGTTGATAGCTTTGAAAATAAATTAAATGTACATTTGTATTACCAATCTGTCAGTTATGCAAAAACATTACTTGATTTACTTGTTTTACTAATGATTCAATGTAAGCTTAGATGGAATTTATGTTGAAACTTGTAACAATGTATCTTACGTGCTTGTTAAAATGAATAGAGTTAAGTCTTCCCCGTTTCCTATTTATTTTGTAACTAACAACAAATTATAGAGATATATATTTACTAACGAGAGTTGGCCACTGAATGGTTGTATTGCTTTTGCGAAAGTGGATATGTATATAAGGAGGGAGGGGATCAATATCACTCTAGGTGTATAGAGGGCGGGTGGGTCAATACCATTGTATGTGTGTAAGGGGGGCGAGTGGTTCAATACCACTGTGCGTGTATAAGGAGGGTGGGTGGTCATTACCACTGTACGGTATGGATCGGTGGTTGGGTCAATACCGTTATACGTGCCGTTGGCGTATGGGAAGGTAGGTAAAAAACACCATGCCACCCATACAAGTACAGTGGTAGTGACCCACTTCCCCACCCAGCTTTAAAAGTCATATTGAACCATTCAACCACCCATACGTATAGAGTGATATTGAGTCACACGCCCACTATACACGTACAGTGGTATTGAACTAAATAATTGATCTTAACTTCAATTTAGTTAATGGGTAGGTGTCGGGGTTTTAAGTATGAGTTTAAGGATAGTACATATTTGAGTCCTGGCCATGACTGGAGGGTTTTATCACAACTATTCTACTTTTACTGTACAGGTATTACCCATACTCTGTTACTTTGGCCCTTCCTTCTTAAATATTTATAAAACTGATAAGTACAGCCAACATGTTAACATAACACAATGGAGCACATACTAGTTTTGACGTTAAACCAAGTCAGCTCTGCTCTGGCGTCATGCTGTCAAACCACGCAAATTAAAATCAGCTGTATATATAACTGATAACACCGTAGCATACTTGTCATAAATGTCTTTGTAACATTTCTAAAAATATTACACGAAATCATATTTCGTACATAACAATACATTTTTTCCTAGTTTATTCACAAGTCACTCCTCGAAGATAATGAAAGAAAATTAGGATTTAATTAGAAAGTGACATTAATAATATTCCAATGACACATAAACAGCTGGTGGTGCCCAGCTAATCACTTTCACAATTGGTGTGGCTGTTATGATAACCCTGTGGCTGTTACACCCTGATAACTGATAATAAAACTAAACTAAAACAACTAAAACAAACTAAACTATTTAATTTAATACAGTGAATTGCGATAGTGCCGTGATGTAGTTTAGACTATTTACGTCTATATAAAGTATAAGCATAAATGTCTACATCATTTGAGACAATCCACAGAATAATTCGTCCGGATGATATGGTTACAGCAATTTAACGCATAGGCTATACTTTTTCAGGGAATTAAAAAAGAAAAATCATCACATAATGATATAGATTAAACTGACTATATCCAATAATAATTCTGATAATACATTTTAAACAGTTGTAGCACATTTTAAAATAATACAAAATATGTAGTATATCACTGAAAGTTTTTAGTAATAAATAAATGTTGATCTTTGGATTTAAAACGTATGCCAGATTTCATGTCGAAGATTTAGTGCAATTGAAATCTAAATTACTTCCATAATGAAATCTGGAAATTCTTTGAAATACAAACAATCAAGAGTTTATGAAAGTTACGTATGACTCCCATAGCTCATTCTTTTAAAATGAGTGCTATATTTAACTTCCACTAGTGTGATTCTTATCAGATCGTTACTTAAATTGGACCAAACTATTATGTAAGTCTGCAGTTGCATACATACCACGATATATACTATGGTAGTTGTTTTTATTAATTATGTTAAATGTTTCTACGTTAACACTCGTTTCTACGTTATTGTATTTCTTAATTCAGTATCAAATATTGTATTTATGTTTGATACTAAAGGTCCAAAAGGTGATTAATTGGACAGTGATTTGATAGTTTTGGCCCTTTGAAATATTTGGTGAGTTTTGAGATTGTTCATACTGAATTTCACTACGTTTATATTATCATTTTCTCACTGTGTAGAGTAATATATAGTTTTATCGATATGACATCTCTAATGTATGTGTATGGATTGGAGGTAGAGCCATCATCACTTACGTGTAAGGGTGAATGTGTGGGTCATTGCCACTGTATGTGTAAGCGTGGGTGGGTGGGTCCGCGTAACCCCACTGTCCGAGTATGGGGGGGGGGGGGGTGGGTTATTAATAATGTGCGGGTAAGGGTGAATGGAATAGTCATCACAATTGTACATGTATGGGTGGGTGTGAGGATCATAATCAATGTACGTGTGTCATTGGCGTAGATTGCTGTTTGACATTGGGGGGACGTACTGGGGGGTTGAGGGGGGTCTAGGGGGGCCCCCCTACCGAAGATTTTTTTGAAAAATAGCTTATTAAAATGATGGTTTTTGAAGCATATTTTACTTCAAATCCGTTTTAAATCCTCTTATTCCGCAGTGGTAAATTAGTGGGTAAATAAATAAAATTCTGAGTTAATAGTTTTAAGTTTTACTAAATACAAATTATGTACAAAAAAACCAGAATAATAAAACAGCATTAGTTGTATTGTTTGTTTTGATTACCAACCAAAGCAGGATAGCTAAATAACCATACAAAGCTGTAATTTTTACTTAGAACTCTTAATAGCTAAAACTGTGTTACAAAGATTAACTTATGCTTAACATAAATACATAAATTCTCATTAGTAATTACATTTTTTTTAAAGCAAAACAAAGTCTTAAATCTTTTGTGCGATTAAACAGAACCAAATACGTTTCTCCTACTATCACACCTGGATATAAATATTTTTGCCACATATCTTGGATCCAATTTATCCAACATTTGTTTGTGAACGTAGCCAACTGCCACGTGATTGAGCCTTTGCTGGGACATTGTGGACCTAAGATAAGTCTTCAGTTTGCGCAAAGCACTGAAACTACGTTCAGCTTCACAACTTGATGCTGGGCATACCAGCATGAGCCTAACTAAACCTTCAACGTTTTGAAACAGCTGTCTTACTTCTATTTTCATCGAACTTAAGACTTCCTTAGCTTCTTTTAAACATTTCACCTCATATTTGAGGTGAAATAGTTCAACCTCTGTTTTGAGTGCGTCCTCATTTATTTCTGGATAGGGGCTTAATAAGTCATATCCTTCTTTTCTAAGCAGCACATTCTCAAACATGATCTGTTTTTTCATGCCATCCTGTTCAAGTATTCTTCTTTTGAGCCCTTGTACAGCGATGTCTACCATTTCAAAATACTCCCGTCTGAAGTGCTCCTCTGGTGATGCATGTTCATATTCCTCACTGGTGCTGCCTTCATCGATCCGTTTTGGTACCCTTTTCTTCCTTGGCAGTTTCAACTCTTCCAGACCTAGCTCTGTGATCTTTTTTTCACATTCTAAAAGCACACAAGAAAACTTCTCATTTGTCCTCAGATTTTCCAGACCATCAGACATGTGTTGGACAGAATCACAGAATCCTGCCAGAATTTTTTTGACACCTTGAAAACTCTTGTTTAATATTTCAAGGAGTTCTATTATTTCTCTTCCCATTAGCAAACCTAGATATGTACTTCCATTCTCAAACACGCTCAACAAGCCACTGGCCCCTTCATATCCTTGGTCTGTTAGCTCAGTTAAGGTCTTTAAAATCAATTCATACTTCGTCAAAACTTCATTGACTTGAGCCCTTCGATAAATCCATCGAGTGGGACACAGGGGCTTTATTTTAGCTGTATTAGATAAGGGCCCTTGAGCTGCATTCTCAGTTACATGTTTGTACTGGTCTTTGACTTTTGTGTTTGAAAACAAAATGCCTAATTGATGGCACCATTCCATTGAGTTTTTCACCGTTCTGGATGTTTCACAACAAGCTTTCATTACTAAGTTTACGCAATGAGCACCACAATGTATGAAGTCTGCTAGTGGCTGTTTTTCTATCACAACTGACTGGGTCCCTTTATGGATGCCACTCATATTACCTGCTCCATCATACGTCTGCCCACGTAAATTGGACAAGGGGAGCTGAAGTCTCAGTAAAGCATCAAAAATAAGAGCTGCTATGTCGGTACCACATGTGTTTGCTGTTTCATATAAGCCCAAAAAACTTTCATGAGGATCCAGATTTTCATCAACCCATCTGACACAAAAACTTTCTTGTTCATTCCCTGATATATCTCGTGTACCATCACAAATAACAGAATACATCAGTGGATTTGTTGATTTAATTCTCTGAACTAATCCAGAAACAATTTCTTCAGCAAAAATCTTTATTATTTCGTTCTGTATGGTGGGGTTCGTATAGTTAGTTTCTTTTTCAATCCATAGTTTTAAAGACGGTATGTATTCACTGCGGACTTTTAATAGTTCCATTAAGTTACCTTCACCAGATTTGTGCCCTCTAATTTCCAGTCCTTGCCTGACTAGGTATTTTAGACTGCCTACAATTGATATTAAAGACTCTAAAGCTACTTTGTTTTTGAAATTTGATAATGATGGAGTATCAGATGAGGGAGACAAAGGTAGTTGGACATTTGCCATCATTACGTGAAAAATAACAATCACGACGTTTCGATTTGGTAAAACCCAAACCTTTTTCAAGTGCTAAAAACTAAATTACATCTACACAAACATGTTATAAAACTACGTTCTTAAACTAATAACATATCTACTTTAATATTTATCTACATTTTAACCTAGATCCTAGAATGGGGTACAACAAAATGAACTTCTACTAAATATAAAAAATATTAACAGGGTTAAATTATTACAACCAATTAGGCGCTGTTAAGGTCACGATATCAACGAAAAATGTCAAAACACAATTAAAAATTAATATTCAAATCAGACTGAAATAATATTACATTAACTAATCATAAATATATGGTACCTGAATAACACTATTAATTAAAATAACATTCAACATGCACAAAAAATGATATATATGCCTTGGAAGGACTGAGACTACTATTACAATTACATTTTAACCTGAAAAGACAACAATTATTAGGAATAAAACAATACAATAATCAAATATTACAAAAATGATGAAGTCTTACGACCCGCAGTGACGATGGCGTCTAGACAAACGTCGTGATTGTTATTTTTCACGTATTGATGGCAAATGTCCAACTACCTTTGTCTCCCTCAACTCTAAAGCTAGTTCTTGTTGTTGCCGCTTAACATGTGATAGTTGTCTCTCAATAGGGGCTTGCAGCTGAGCATGGCTCAAAACTGCTTGAGAATGAGCTGCACTTTTCTCATGTAATTGGAACCTTTCAATGGCTTTCTTCCAATTTTTAAACCCTTGTTCGGTAAAAGCTTTATCCCCTTTAGTTGCTAGAGTTTTACTTGGGCACATTTCAGCATATCTTTTACAATAAAAGCAACTTACCCCTTTTGGCAACAGATCCAGCCACGTGAAGCCATGCGAATTTCCCATACCAGCTTTTCTGGAAACTCAGCACTCTTCCGGAAAGTTCCTGTACTGGGAAGTCATCTGGCAGAATATGGGGTTGATTAGGAACAGTGTAGGAAACGGAGCTGTCTTCAGATGCCATCACGTCGTTGATATTGGTTTCTTGTGTTTTGGGTCGTGGTGCTGGTACTTCAGAATGAGATGAACATGGCAATTTTCCATCTTCAAATGTGGGGCTTTCATCATTATTTGTTTCCGCATCTGAAAGAGAAAACAAAACAAATATAATATGTTAAGTTTGGTCTGCTTAAGAGCGGTCTATACTTTTTAGCTATGGAATTGTTGTCAACATTTCTTTAACAAAATTATATTTAAATACATTTGTTGAAGAATCACAAGATGAAGACTCAAACAAGAATTCAAAATAACTTTCGCGAGTATATAAAATAATTTCATGCACAGTCAAGACTAAATGTTTACAGATTGACAGAATAAAAAAGTAAATGATAAAATAAATGTAGAAGAATTGCTATTCATATAACTCAATGGAAAAAAAGAATGAAACACACGATTGTGCAATAAAAATAGTTAATGTTCCTGTAAGTAGGTGATTCTAACCTAGAAGTACGTGACCTACAGTAGGTCACGTACTTCTAGGTTAGAATCGGTCACAGCAAAGGTACTATAGATGATTTGATTACAAGTTACAAGCCACTTAAGTTAATTTTAGACTGAACAAACTTTTAAAATTACATCTATCTCAAAATGTGTGTGTTAATAGATAAATAAACAGTTACTTACCAGAGCCTTCTTTTTGTTTTTTGAAGTAAGAGAAGATATCTCGTTGCCCTTGTGCTCGCACTCGCTTCATTATGATGTGAAGCAAGTGATTGTGATATTATTAATATCAAATCCACAATGAAATCAGGTTAGGCCTATCTCATCTGACACTGACACATAGTCTCATAGGCAAACTAGACAACAGTAAATAGTAGTTACAGTACAACACTGTTACAGACGTAAGAATTAGAGTAGAGTAGTTCGTCTGCTCAGCTCAGTAATAATCGTATGGCAACGCGCGTGCGTGAGTTTGCTGTCTGCATACCAGTCTCCCGCGCCGGCGCGGCGAGGGTACGAATCACCACAGTCCCTATAGGCATACAACCTACACTTATTGTGTTTGTGTGTGTTCGTGCATAATATGGATATAGACTCTACTAGAATACTTTGTACACTGGTCACTCTTGTCATACAAACGACACTATATAAATATTTCGTACAAGGCCAGTTTATTCCCGATATATAAATAAACTAATAAAATGTGTTATCATAATTTAAATATTCAATAAATTTTCTGGGGGACATAGCCTATATAAAATATTGGGGGGGACGCGTCCCCCGTTTCCCCCCCAGGATCAACGCCCATGACGTGTGTGGATGGGTTACAGGGTCGTTACAACTGTATACGTATGATTGTGTTTGATTGGAGTGAAAATTAGCATGTTTCAGTTTTTAAACCCTAAGATATTGGTTTGCAATCAAAACGTCATATTTTTGAACCAAAAGTAATAAAAATATGAAATTTCTTCATAGAGGTTGTTTTTCTGTCCTCTTAAAATTCTCAAAACTGTGTTGGAAATCGTTTAGGAACTCCCAAGGGGTTTGTGAGGCTAAATACTTGATTGGGGTGACGAACCATCTTACATGATTATAAGTCTGATCCCAGATCCTCTACACAACCCCAAGGCTTCATAAGTGAGCTTTTACCTCACACCTAACTAATTAAATTATGTAGTTAACAAACGTAATCATGATAGGAAAATTATATGGCAATTAATTCGTTATACTTGTTATTTGAATTATTTTCAATTTGTTATTGAATTATTTGAAGTAAACATTATTAAGAATTCAACAACACATACTTGATTAAAATATTACTTAACCTATTTATCTTTACGCCATCAGCATTTAAATAATTAAATTTTCAAAGTGATTGTAGGGGATTTTCATTATTGTTAAATTAGCTATTTCAATTTTATTTAATGCCAATACATGACTGTTTCAAATTCAAGTTGATTTGCACATAACAGAGCTGAACATAACATATTTAGAAACTAACGTGATTGTGAATTGGATAAATGATGGGAAATCAGCTACGAGTGGCTTGTTTTTGCACAACTAGAATCCTTTATGGTTTGGAAGATGAGTCATCGGTTCTAATGAACTTGGAGAAAAGGTTTACCATGTCCTGGAAGACCGACTAATTTATTTGGTGTTTAAATTAGTCATTCTAGTCCGATATCACATACATAAACTCTGGCTCAATGTTCTGTTCACTTTTCAAAGTCAAATAAAGTAAACACGTAGAGGTACATGTAGCTTTATTGTAACTATCTAAATAATAACTGTCTGAAATATGTAAGCAGGTAGACTGAACTAATCTGTTTATCGTGTAACAACATTTCATGACAATTAAACTCAACACTATGCATATCTTTTATAATATGAAATACATTTTGATTTAGCACTGAAATCCAATAATACCACATTTCAAGTGTAGGAACGTTACCTTCAACGTATTAAGGAATGTGTTTCTGTAGGTTCTTCAACATGTTTCTCTTTTCTTTTTTTTTTTTTTTTTTTTTTTTTTTTAAATGTACACACAGTAATACTATTAAAGCGTTTAATTAAACTGTTTATTGATTATATACAATTAAATCGTGATCGATTGTACTTTTTATCTGTTCACAAGTTAGGTATAATAATTTAAATTCCATGATATACTAAGATAGATCTTTATCACATTATTTCACGATTATTAAAATTGCTAGATTTGTTGTTCGTATTTTACACCTAAAAGTATGTTTCTCAGCATTGATTTAATAACATTACTCAATAAAGTAATGAAGCGAAAAAATCAGTCTTACCTGTAGAATGCCAGTGATACTTTTAGGCTCTTCTCCATATTAAGGCATTTTTAAATGTACATTAAAACTGGCAAAAATATACCAACGAACCTACAGACATCTACCGTAGGTGAAATGTGTAGATGAACCGAGTTTTATTTACACATGCTAATTTTACTAGCCTAAAGTATTATAGGTTAATCATTCAAGTATATTGAGAAATCAGTCTAAACACTCAACAAACAAAGTTTCAAGATTTGTAATAGCAGACATAATCTAAAGAATTTCTAGAATTTGTCATAAAAAATGGGTTTAAGTAGCATGTTATTTTTTATCTTTCATACACGAACCCTATGATATTAAAAAAGGAACAAAAAATGCATCCTCTCTATTAAGTAATTTCAGTAAATAAAAATTATGCTTTGAACAAATAAAATTCAATAAGTGATTTGTCTTATGATAAGAGCTTATTGATTATAAATAAATGAAAGAACCAATATTGTAAAACTGTATTTAGATTGAACCAAAATTAGACTGCCACTATAAAAACACTAATGCGATGCCATTGGTTTAAATTACAAACCATAACTGACAATTTTCTAGAACGTTTTAAATGAATTAAAATTGCACTCTGCGTCAAATTGTCAATTAATATAATTGGACATAAGAAATATCAGTGGACTTTCCTGAAGCTGACACTTAATTAAAAACAAATTCAAGTGTTCCGCATAGACAAAGACTTGCTAATGGCTTTGCTACTGTCTATTGTTATTGCTACAGACAATATACATTACTTAAAAATTAATAAAAAAAGGAATGAGTTGCACTAAATGTGATGACCCACTATAGTTCTTTTCAAATCTAATTGAAATTCTTTAAGCTTTTAAAATTGTTGGTGAGTCAGAAAATAGTGGGAGTACTCAATCATGTAGAGGAATATCTTTTAAATATGTTTATATATTTTGTGGCATTTAAAATACTTTTACATTTAAGGACAGATATACTGTATCAGCAATAAAGAAATTTGAGTCATTTATAGAACCTTAAAATGAAATTGTGCTCCTTTGGTTATGGTTAATTATATTTAACTATATGAAGCGTTTGATAACATTAAATAACAAAGTGTTGATCTTAGTAAAATTGTTTAGCATAAGTTATAACAGGACGATTTATTTGCTTTATTGAATAATTATACGTTAAGTCAACTGCTGATAATAATATTTTAGAACAACAACAATTTAAAAAAAATTATATTCGTCAATCACTGGCAGCAATTTTAAAAAGAAAGTTATTCACTTAAAATTTAGAATGCAGACTATCATTGAGCTCTAATAACTACGTTTTTTTTTAACTAACAAATGAATGTAATTTTTATTTTAGTTAGTGTTATATTATGGGCAATAAAGAAAGCATTTCTTTAATCTCATTAACAATAAAACTTAATGAGGATGAATCAAAATTCAAAAACTTAAAAAGGATGAATCAAAATAGTTATGATATTCATTTATTTAACAATTAAAAAAGTGTAGGCCCTTATGTTTTATTTTATCTATATTATTATACTGAATAAAATGTCATTTTTCAAAAATTGATCCGTAGTATTAATTTTACGCGTCCTTTAGTTAGAGGATATATCATATTGTTGAGAACATAGTTACGTAGTGAGAAGTTAATAAATATTTTAACTCACCCATACAAGTACAGTGGTGATGGTCTACATACCTACCCTCTCACGTACGGTGGTAATGATACACCTGCCCACCCAAACACGTACAGTGGTGGTGTTTCTCTTAAACACAGGAACATGTACAGTGATGACGACCCTCCCTCATAATCGTAATTTACAGTGGTGATGTTAGGGTTCTATGCCGTATACGGTTCATCCACTCACCTAAACTATATGTAGAGTGGTATTGACACACGCATTCGTAAAGTGGTACGATCATTGGATTATTAGACACAAATTAAAGAACCTTCAATTTAAATTAAAATCAATACTAAATGTGAGATGCTTTTTTCTTGACAGTAGCTTTTTCTTCTTGCTATTATTTTTGATGCTATTTTTATTTTTGTTTTATAGCTATTTGGGTTAAACATTACACAGAGGAAAAGAAACGGAATCAACATTGTTTGGTCCACAGCTAATGCCTCATTCAGCTAGAAATAGACTACCAACAATGTACATTTTTATAAATAAAGATTCAAACGTACTAAATACAACATCAAGAATTTGGAGGGTGATAATGGAAGTCACTGACAACGGTGCCAACCACTCAGTGAGCTGGAAAACTATATATCGAAAACACCCCAATATTCTATATATCGACATCTATTTAGTGTCATATGTTTTTTCGTCTCTCTAGTGGTGTACAAGTCTTCGGAAACCTCTTATATATTTTGTCGGTTGGTACTTTTCTTCTCAAATACAGTTAACACTCATAAATGAAGCTCAAGAGATCCGGCGAGTGAAACTTGAAAGAAGGACTACCAGTGCAAAACACTATTAAAATTACCTGAAAGAAAACTTATTATTAATGTGTTGATTTATATACAAGATATAAGACAAATATCTCTTGTTTATTAGTTAAAATTGTGGTTTATGACGTATATTATTTACTAAATTTCTTTATTTAGTTTATTACATTTATGATACTTACTTTTCAATTGTCATTCTTGTAATTAGTATATACTTAGCATCTACACCTGTAGTTAGTAATTTATGCTTTTTAGGTGGTTTTATGAACAATATAATAAATAATTTTGTTTTCCAGATGGCGTCGGGTCGGTTTGATGTGGCACGGGCCATGCAGATAGGACGGGGCGTCGACAACCCTGCCTTGGACCTGGGCTCTATCTCGACAGGAATGAACAACCTGTCGCCAAATGATGGACACGACAGGCCAGAATCATTCTGTCACCTCACCATGGAGGCGTTGCCTCGCGAGTACTATTATAAGAACAACAAGGACGCCGTGAAGAGGCCGTCACTGGGCGAACTTCACGGAGAACCTCGCACTTTAGAAACGGTAATTACTTCACCTATTTACTTAGAGTTCATGCTCTCCTTCAGGCCTTTCAACCTGTATAAAATCATAGAAAACAACTTAATTGTAATTATCATGCTGATAGTTAAGGCAGAAAGTATACATTCAATTCATTTTAAATTGAAAAAAAAAAACATATTTAATTCAACCAAAAAAAACATAAACAAAAATAGTAGCATGGAAAATAATTGCTTAAATGTCATGATTATAGCAAAGA
Organism: Stictocephala bisonia; assembly: GCA_035578905.1. Taxonomy (NCBI): domain Eukaryota; kingdom Metazoa; phylum Arthropoda; class Insecta; order Hemiptera; family Membracidae; genus Stictocephala; species Stictocephala bisonia. Next base: position 76,870 of record JAQJVL010001207.1, on the reverse strand, counting down.
ACATCTATACATAAAACAAAAAAGTAAAACAAAAAATGTCTGATTAAACAACAACAAAAAATAAGAATAATAAGCAATAAAGAAAAACTTAAAAAAAACACAACAATACTAGTTATATTTGAAAACTCCCTTATTTAATTAGTTTGGATATTACTCATAAGAAAACTAATAACATGTCCATGATTATTAGTAAACAAAAGAAGTCAGGAAGATGCAGTATTATTAACACAATTCAATGTTCAACTAAACACAAACTATGCTGATTTCACACACCGCTAGTTAGTAACCTTCAAGGTTGAATTTTTTAAGGAAACGGATTTTATTACCAAAAAATTAACGAATCTACTAAATAATACAGTGTCACACAGCATTCGTAGTTTTGTTTTTACCACTCCTGTTAGGACAATAAGTATTATAAATATCCTTGTACATTTTTATTTACAGTGGGTCTAAATCAATTATTTTCTCAAAAAATCAATTAATTTCCAGTAACGTTTTCTATATATCTTCAATAGGAAACAAGATGTATTGATAGTTTAAAATGTATCAACGAACTATTTTCTACATCTTATTATCTGGTTAAAAGAAGAAAACGTTGTTGCAATATAGGGTTATAACGGAAAGGAAGCTTTAACTTTTTATGTATGCGAGTCATCTTCGATTAATCGATTAAACATTAACTACTTGCTTTTTCAGTCTGTAATTAACTGAAACTCATGACTAATATTTTGACTAAGATTATTAATTATGTAAAGTCAAGTTTGACCTCAAAATTTTTCAAAAACCAGGATACATTTTCAGTTAGATTTCTGAATCATTAATTCAATGTAATCATTACAGAAGCGCGTTTCTATTATTAAATTCCAGGAATCTTCTTATAGTGTTAGTTAAATATTTTCATTCCATACAAAAATTTCAAGCTTTAAGTTGAAATTCAATTGATCAACAATTTGGTTATATGAAATTTTGTCTAGGTTTTAGTAAAACATTTCTTAAAATCACAAGAAATAATATTGGCAATATTCTCTGAGTTTCTAAATTGAGTGTTGAGAAGCAGAATTATACGGTAATTTTTATATAGCGTAATTGGTATAGCTATACATTCATTTATAATAATTTAACTATATATAGTTGTACATCGTTAAACAACTAAGAAAAAAAAAACACACACACAACCAAAATAATATAAATATTCCGAGAAACATGTATTTACACACTGTTCCCTGTTATAACACTCTTAATAAAAACAACACGTACTGTATAACAAGGTCCTGACGTAAGCAAATAGTTTCAGTAAATCGAATAAATGAGATTCGACTCTGACGTTGAAAGGGAAAGCTATGTATCCATTTAGTACGGGCTTTCTGAGGGAAACAGAATCTGTCTATATAAGACGCAGAGTTTATTCCGAACCCTTCCGTTTACTTTTTCAGTTTCACAGCATTTCTTTTATTCAAGAGGCTGAACCTAAGTTTCAATTTATTTTCCTGTAATTATGTACAGGACACTTACAATGAATATAAAAAGTACAATAAACTGTTCAATTTTGTTAAAGTGTTTTCTTTCATAGCATTTTATTTTAACATTCACTTAACTATTTAAAATAATTTAGTCTCCACAAAATATTAATATACTGCATGTCTAAGTTCTAAAAAATATTAAAATTAAGCTTACATCTTTATAATATTATTTTAACAATAATTAACTAAACTTTTGTCATGTGTAAAAATTTATAATAATATAAGTTTTATAAACATCTATAGTACAATGTACTTGTCAATTATTTTTTCTTAAATTTTTTCCTTGGAAGTTAGCTTAGTTTCATATTAGTTAAAATTATTTGTACAAATTATTCAGCATAAAATAATTTTGATTCATATGAATAACAAATAACTAGATGACAACCCTACACACTTCGCGTGCTAACTCAGTCACTCGCTGTGCCGGTTATACACTTCGGCCTGTGACTTTTCACTACAAATCATAGCAGGTTAACTATATAACGTAAAATTACAATATTTATTTCATTTACTGTGTATCACTCGCATAACTTACCTTCCCACCTCTTTATGATTATGAAAACTCAAATATTACATAGCCTATTTCAAACGTGATAATTTAATTAGTTTTTGTTAAACAGCTGAATTGTAATTAAATAAATAGCAAAATTGATGGATAAAGGAATATCATTAGGGAAGAGTTGTGTAGACAAAAATCGGCTTCACGTATTAAATATAATTGTTTGTTTTCAAACACTTCATTTAAATGTTCAACTCAATGTTTTCCCATGATAATCTCATAAAATTGTCCTGACGTTATCAGAAGATTTTGCAGGAGGTTCACTTCCTTTCCTACAGTGTGATTCACACAGTGTACATTCATTTCCTGTCAAGGACAAAGGAGACTTTCACACGTCACGTCTTCGTTTTCGCAACATTCTCCCTCCAGTGGCTCCAGTTCCAGACGTCGACGACCTTCACTTGACACATATCACCTTTCTCTCCGTATCAACTCTCTGGTATGAACCGGTTATGGCAATTTTCCTTATTACGACGCTCCTCTTAAAAAGCACACATAAGTCTTTACTAAGCAGTTTATGATAATTATTTTCAACAAAAATTTTCACATAATTATGGACAAAATATTTAAATAGCCACCAAAAATGGCCCTACTTAAGAAACATTTCTTAAACTAAAAATATCATAGTTTTTAAAGTTTAATAGTAGTCAAATAAAAATAAAATCAGGATGTTTCCCGTTATTTCACAACAACTTTTTTTTGTTTCCGTTAATTCACTACAATTTGATAAATATACTATTGTTCTAAAAACTGATCCCCAATTATTGTTACGCCTACTGTGGTATTCCTTATCCGCTAGGATTCCGATATCGCTGGCCTTATCGCTTTCCACGGAGAGCTCATTTGATTGTAAGTCTATCATTAGGTTTACCAGTTTGTGATCAACTTTAACAGCCACTTGACTTAGCCAGACCTAACATAACCTGATCTGACCTAACCTAACCGTAATTACGATAAAAAATTAGTGTTAGTGAAGTAACCGAAAAAGTAGTGGTAGTGAATTAACTGAAAAGGTCCTTATAACGTAAAACTATCAAATGTAATACTAACATAATTAATTAATATTTTTTAATTGTGTTATTAAATGATTATATATTTAGTGCGAATGTATAGTAAAACTTATTACTTATCCTAATAGTATTCTTTTTATATATCTTAAGCTCTCTGAACAGTTTATGTATTTCAGTATTCAACGGTTCCTTCATTAAGGCCAATACTATTTGCATTCTACATTGGACATTTGAAGTATCCCTAACATGGAAGGAGTCTATAGAAACATACAGTTACACACTTTTATTCATCTAAAAGTTTACTGTTTTACTATAATATTGTTGCTACATCAACTTCTTGTTCATTATATAAGTATAAGTGTTTTTATCGCTATTTAATTTTAATTTAAAATTAGTTTTAGATATATAAACTAATTATATCTTGAACCGAAGCAAATAACATTTATAAATCTTGAACACTGCTAAAGTTAAATTAAAATTACTTTTTACATATTTAATCTGTGTCTACTGACAATACAGTTTACTTAGGGAGTCATATGTATTACAATTATTATACAATTATTATAAGTACGATAAAAAATCTGTATAAAGCCTCAAATAGGTACATGGCGAAAGGTGGTACTGTAGAACATAAACTTAGTTCTTAGAGTACTAAACTTCTGTTGAGTTGTATTTATATAATTTGTAAAAAGTAAAAATTGTATTTTATCCATAACAATTCTATATCAAAGACAATTTTGGTAGTAACTCTTCCTTCAAAATGAAACAAAATAATAATAATAATAATAAATAACTGGATAAAGTTTAGGATGGTAAATTTGAGAGTTATGGTAGTTCAATAATAGTTTTACATTCCAATGTTTTATAATATATAATAAACAAATCATGATGTATTTATTACCCAAAAGATTCGTAATATAGATTTTATAGTGGAAAAGTATTTACACATAATATGTAAAAGTATTAAAATGTTTAAAATAAAACAATTTATATAAAAATGGGACCTTTTCCGTAAATTCATTAACACTACTTTTTCTGTTACTTCACTGACACTACTTTTGTATTGCAATTACGGTTAGGTTAGGTTAGGTCAGGTTAGGTTAGGTGGCTACTAATTGAACTGGTAAATTCAATGATTGACTTACTGCCGAATGCGTTCTCCGTGATAAGATAAAAAACAACCATTTAATAATGTTTTAAAGACACTTTATAAAATTTACCAAACTATTTAAAGTAAAACTATCAGATCAGCCAAAGAAATCTAATATCGTAATTAAAACTAACCCGTCAATAAAGTAATAAATGTTTTCTGTCGAATAACGTTGCTGAAGTTATGGGTATAAAGAAAAATAATGATAAGTTTCCATTTGAACAGTTTTTGCGGGGCAAGGATTGATATACAGGTTGAGGACATCAAACAGGTAGAAAACAGTATTAATTAATACTATGTGGGTGTAGGAGTCAATCTGGTCGGCACGGTCCCTCCTGTATCTGAGCCTGTCCAGAATGATGAAGAATATCGGGTGGATACCAACTTCCAGCTACAGCGAATCACTGAACATAAATGAACTCTAATTGTAAATAGCCTTAAGGGTGGATCAGCCCCTGGCGTCGATAATATTCAAGCTCTGTTTTAAAAAACCTGTTTTCGATTTGTCAATGTTCCACTTCTTCATATTATTAACAACAGTATTAAAAATGGTGTTTTCCCTAAATAGTTTAAAGTAAGGAAAGTTATTCCAATATAAAAGGGGGCCCAAGAGATCAATGTTTCAGGTTTAGGCCTATCACCTTGGCTAGCCTCGTGTCCAAATAATGGAAAAAAGTATTAGAATACAACTTGAAAATTATTTAATCAGATATAACATTATTTTTCAAAATCAGTTTGGTCTCAGGAAAGACAAACATTTAAATTTAGATTTGACACGAAGTATTCATAATGCGATTGAACGTAGCAAAAAACTTATTTTGTAATTTATCGATCTAGCTAAAACTTTTGACACTGTCCATAGAAGTTTGTTATAAAAGAAACTTGATAATATTGGGGTAAGGGGAACGGAATTTGACTGGTTTAACAGTTTACCTTAGCGATCGTTACCAAATCGTTTCAAAGAACGGACAAGACAGTACTAGGAAGACAATTGACTATAGAGTTTTGCAGGGTAGTATGCTGGGCCCTCTACTTTTTTGATATTTGTGAATAACCTGGGACGTCTAAATTTAGACGGGGGCCAGATTTTTTTAACGCAGATGATACTGTTTTGCTTTTTGAAGGCAGTGGCTGGGAGGAGGCTGTCCGTCAGGTGGATATAGGCTTACTCGCTGTCAAGCGTTGGTTTGCTCAAAGTCGGTTATCTGTAAATTTATCAATAACAAAATGTGTGCCAATTTTTATTGGAGCCGACTGTGATCCGAGCAATGTGGAATTTCGCTTGCATTTATGTGGTGGTCAGCAGGATTTTTGGTGTGTGAATTCGTTCGTTCTGATTGTATCCGAATATAAGTATTTAGGGGTCATTTTTGACAATCGCATGAAATGGAATGTTAATATATCATACTTAAATGGCAGACTTCGGGAATTCATTTATATTTTTTCTTCACTTAGTAAAGTACTTTCTCCTGATTTGATAACAAATGTTTAATATGCTTACATTCAATCGTTGTTGCAATATGGTAATCTGGCATGGGGTGGATGATACCGAAACATTCTCTTTCATTAAAAATTACTCAGAAGTCAATAAGTAAAGCTTCATTGCCGAAAAACTTATTTTTCCTCACAGACTTACTCTTTGACAACTACCGAACTGGGAGACACAGGACGGTAGTTCACGAACGCTTGCCCTTATATGCGGATGTCCGATTTGTTAACAAGTTGCCAGATTCAATTAGAAATGCCCCAAAGCCCAAGGTGTTAAAAACTCGTCTCAAACGCTGTTTAGCGTCACAGGCGTTCTATACCTGTGATGAGTTTATGGCATATGACTGGGAGACCACATAATTAAAGACCCACAACCAATGCTGGGGGGGGGGAAATGGCACGAGTAAATGGAGGATACTATGTATGTATGACTGAGGTGTTACTGTGGTGTATATGGTAAAAATTATAGTTAGTATAGTCTTGACAATTGCTATGCATTTATTGTAATGTTCCTGGCAATAAAATATTTGATTTGATTTGAAGAATTTAAAGTGCTCAATATCTCTCAACTTTAACTAAGAACAGTTATTTAATACATTTTTAAAAATAAAGAAAACTTATTTAACGAAATAACACATCTGTACTCAATGAGAGCCGCGTTAAATATTGATGTCCACCCACCTAGAATGTTCAAAACTATTACGTCAACCTCATCACATTACATTGTCAACACTGTTTATTCCAAACTACCTCTGCATATAAAAAACCCACACTCTTGCAGTTACAATACGTATAAAAAATTAATTGGTTAACCAATGGTGGCTAGAGCTGGAAAGAGATCCTGTTAATTAATTTTTTTCTTCACAGTACAGATAATCGATCACCCTGTTGCGTGGCTGCTAATCAATGTATGTACGCGCGCACCTTTTGTAGGCGTAAAGTGTGAGTGAGTATCGAGTGTACGTGCGTATGTAGGGCGTAGACGTGTGTGTGTATATGGGAGTGTTATGGAGTGTGAGTAGGGTATTATAGAGTATGTTTGCGTATCCGTTTCTCTGTAAGATGGATTATTTTCTCAATGAAACAAGCCTCAAACTTAAAAACATACGTTTAATTTTCACACTTAATTATGTTTTTTAATATTATTGTTTTTAAATTGATACTTATAAACAGAATATCCTTTTCAATTACAAAAGTTAAATTTATTTGCTAATATAGAGCTCAATCCCCACCCACAGGCCCATGTGGGGAATTTTAAAGTTATTTTTTCATATGTATTCTTTATTCATTTTTACTGAAATAAACGGATTTCCATTTCATTTCATATGGCCAGTGATATATGATTCCTAGCGAATAAGGAATACCACGGTGGACGAAAAATTATTGGGGAATAGTTTTGATAGCAATAAAGTATTTATCAAGCGGTAGTGAATTAAGGGGAAAATCAGTGATAGTGAATTAAAGGATAAGATCTAAAAAATCTAAGCAATATAAATAACAAACTATTATTACTATTTTGTTTTACATAGTTTACTTAGTTTGACACTGCCATTGTACACATTGTAACTAAATATATTATTATATCATAAAACTTGCCACTTGACTAAAATAAAATTGAAAATATGATTATTACTACAAAATGAGTTTCATCTAGTAATATCTAAACAGATTTAGTCCCCTTATAGTTTACACATTGTTAACACCTTAGTTTAAAATATTCTGATCGAAAAAGAGCATTTATTTGAAAGTTGGAATGAATGCAATACAATTCCAATGTTGAAAGGAAAGGTCCTGTGCCCTTTAGTGTCAGAGCTCTCAGGGCTCTCTACTTGTTTGTTTGGTTCTCGATTTGCAGCACAATTCGTTTTATTCAAAAAGTTTTACCTTTAGTTGAAGAACTTTTGTGTTAGTATTGATTCTATCACATTACTGCTTCTCTGAAAACATATTTTCAATTGCGTTTCAATTTTATCGCATAATTTAAAAATGTACATTTATGGTTAAATATCTGTTAAACCAGTTTTGTCTTTTAATGCCAGTGTCATTTTATTGTAAAGCGGTGCAAAACCTAAAATAAAAATTCAGTTGAACCTCTCAAAATACGTGACCGGGTACATTAAAGTTTTAAGTCATAACCTTTAAAAAAGCAACAAAAGCTTTTATAAAATGTTGTCTGACAGAAATAAATGAATTATTAAAATTCAAAAAATAAACGACAAAAGTCAACTAAAATGAAATTAAAATTTTATTTTTCCTAGAAACATTATAAAATACATAATCCTTATTCAGACCTCCTATAAAAATAAAATACACGAATAATAAGTACAAAATAAATTAAACTAAATTCAATACGACATATTTTCCTGTTTGAATATATTAGCCATTGGGGAAAATGACTACATGGGTGGAAGCCTGTGTGCAGACTCAAGTTGTTAAAAAGCTAACAATCGCATTTTAGTATATAACTTGAATAATTGCGGCTTAAAAAAAGGAAAAAATTTAAATATTATTAGCAATATTAAAACAACTTATGCAAAACACCTAATGTTAGGGGGAGATATCACGTTTGAAAATTTGTACAAACAAGCTCTACTCTACAAAGTACTAGTGCCTTAAAATCAAAATATATTAAATATTATAACAGGAAACCAGTATTTATTCGGAAGTGGAATAAATGCAATACGATTCCGACGTTGAAATTAAAGGTTTTGCACAGAACTCCTGTCACAGAGCTTCACGACTGAACTGTTCCACACTAATTTATTGAAGACAAGCTTTATTCTCCATACTTGAACAACAAATGGTACCTTTTAATGTGTAAAGATTGATTTCTGGTGTATAAATTTTACCTAAAATTCAAGAAATGTGAAAAATAATTTGCATCTTTTCTCAGACACAATTTCCATTGCTACAATTATTTCTCTTGAATCGTTTGATTGCCTATTGGACATACGTTTTTTTTTTATTACAGTACAAGCATTTTTAAATCTTTTTATTTTGAATTATTTTAGTTTTAATAATCAAACGGCAATGTATGTAATTACAAACACTTCAAAATCTAAAACACCAACAATTAAAAAAAAAAAAAAATGGAGTTAATTTCACAAAAACCAAGTTACTACTTATAATCAGAATTTGAGACAGTGGAATGCAATAAGTAACAAGAATTCACTAGGAATTTACAGCCAAAGGCAAAGAACTGTTTCTTTGCGAACTTCTACCTTCCAATAACTTATTGGAGTTTTTCTTTCAAACTTGACACACATTTTCGTTATTTGAATGTTTAGGTGTTTTATTCTTTAGTTTGAGTGGATATTTTATCTTTTCAAAGCTAGGTTAAACGAGATACTTTTAACGTTTTTTGACTGTGTGATTTTTTAATCTCTAACACGTTGAGTTATAAGTTATGTAATGCTGTATTTTATGTTACTCATATAATAATAATAATTAAATACATGAAGTCAAAGATATAAAAAATATGTCAAGCATCTTTAGAGATACAAAGATACATCAACTATCTGTTAGTGAGAATTTCTGTAGTTACAAATAACTAAAACGAACATATATAAAATGTATGGCACAGTAAAAAGAAACATTTAATCCGTGTATAAAATAAAAGGTGCATATCTTATTCTGTGACTGTTGCTAAAAGGATTGGCAGTCCAGATAATGCCGTGAGGCAGCAAAATACCAGGGGACTCTTAGCTTCACCACTAAATCGAGACAAAGAAGATACACGATTCCCCACTTACTGAAAGTTCCATCCTCTCATGTCAAGTTTATTGTTTAAATCCCCCCAAGTTCTCGGATAATAACTTTGCATATAATGCTGCCAAAACTTAGAATACTAAAGGAACAAACAAGATTATAGCTGAAACAACAGTTATTTTATAAGCCATTTACTAAAACGTAAAATAAACAAGATAGAAAGAACATACAGGTATCTCTTTTGAAATCTCGAAGAAAAACGGAATATGTGTAAAATTAACTGTAATATATATTTTTTTGTCTATGGTGTATTTTAAAACATACTTACTCTAATGATCTATCAATAAGCAAATTGTATTTATGAGCAAAGTAAGACTAATATGAAAAACCGTAAGGGCCTGAAAAATAATGTTTGTCCGTGTTAGTTCAAATAATAAATATTAGGCAATATTCAAGGAGCTTATTTTAGTTTTAATACTTATATTCTATTCATTGGGATATGAAGGTTACGCCTTTCCTAAAAACATGTTTATTAGTGTTGCATATAATGGGTTTATCATCATTATTTTAGACATTAAACTATCTTAAACTAAGTAGGCTTGCTTTGCTTTAGTTCGCAAGATGTATAATTGTCCTAATGCACATTATGAATAGTTAGAAGATGAATATACATTCAATACCTGGGGAACACTAGGGGAATAACTAGTCCAGTACCCTTAGATTTTGATGTGAAGAAGAGGCTGGTTGGATGCACGGCAGTACGGGAAAACCTCGGCGCATGCGCCGGTACTTGAGATCTGTAGTCAGTAGTCGAGCGTCATAAAGTAAACTAGTTACCAGCCATTCAAAAAAATAGTTACTTACTTGTTTTTGTGTGATAAAGGATTGTAACTGATCTTGTTGAACACAAAGAGAAAGTTACTATAGAAATTGGCATGCAGATCAGCACGATGTTAGCTTGATAAATAAGACACGTTTGTATGGGTGGAATTATTGGACCGGTTGTAATTTGCAACAGGTTAGTATCGGTTGGCGATAGTCTTCTCTGCTCTCTCCGCTCCCCTTTCCTCCAGCACGACCCACTTCTTCACAAGAACATTTATCTGTACAATGTGAATATTACATATAAAACTTCCAGACCAGAGTTCAACCCTGAGTCATTTCTAAACATTTAAGGCCCACTTGTCCAGCGTAGTGTAGGCCTATAGGTTGAATGAACATGTTGTCATTCATTATTTCACGTCCCTACTTAATTCCTGACTGTAACACATGTAAAGATGATCATAGTCTGCGAAAGTTGATAAGGAAATTTAAGGTAATTACCATTTATGTATCTTTGACTAATATAAAATTATCGAATTTGTAAAAAGTCTTACACTAAATTAACATATTTCTACCTTATCCTCCACGTACATATTAATTTATATCCATAATCGACTTTTCAACACTCTATATTAAATACTATTTTCATAACTGTTCAAATATATCTACAATCTAGTTAGTGGGAGACGTTTTGACAATATACAGGGCGGGGAAAAATATTGAAACGCTTTCACGGCTTTTTTATGACTTCACTTGTAAAAGTGAAATCTTGTACATGAGTAAAGTTACAAAGAACATACTTTTTGACTCAATTAGTGACATTTCATCTTTTTAGGGACGGCCCAGATGAAAATCTTCAACGTAAGCCTAGGTCGTGTTTGGTATCAAATGAAAGGTCTTATCAAGAGAAATTAATCACCGTAAACCAGACTTCGAAAGGTTTATCCTTTTCATATCAGCGGTCATTTGAATTTAAGAGTAACTAATTTGAACGATATTAATGCTCTGCTACTTAACGGTTTTCAGTTAATTATTTTGATAACAAAATATACTTTGTGGGTAACACAATTATTACAAAACATTAAATTATAAAATTATCTATGGAAAAAATAACGTTGTTGTGAAATCGTTTCCATATTTTTGTCCACCCTGTATATATCAAGTTACGAGATGATTACTATAAAAAGTTTGAGCAAAGCTAAAAAAAACTAATAACATACTGATTACAATTTACATATACTGAAATTCAGAATAAGTATTGAATGGTTATAATAACTCAAACAGTAAGTGACGGCATTTATTATTATTATGTTAATTTCTCTGACAAAAATATAAATTTTTCAGAAAACCCCTTATGTCCTAAAAGACAGTTTTTTTTTAATTATTTTGGTCTTTAACCTGTATTTTTGCATGTTTTTTTATATAATTTAAAAAGAAAAGAACCTATCTTGTGAACTATTAAGTATAGTTGGATTCATTTAATTAAAACAAAGCAGTAGGCTAAAAGTTTACTGACATTCTTCGGTATAATTTTTCAACATTGATTCTATCTCAGGATGATTGTAAAAGCACACATTTATTTTTTTTACCTAATCACGAGCCAACTGTATTTTATTTAATAATTCTTAAAACTTACCTGTAAAACCACTGTGTTTCAGGCACAAGACAAGATGGCGATGGCAGACGGAGAGCAGGAACATCATGGCATGAAGCTGGGATGGATTCAAGGGGTTTTAATTCCTTGCCTCCTCAACATCTGGGGAGTGATGCTGTTTCTGCGGTTGTCCTGGGTGGTAGGTCAATCCGGCATCCTTCAGTCTCTCCTCATCATCGCGGTCTCTGCCTTTGTCTGTGTGCTCACCACACTGTCCATGTGTGCCATCTGCACAAACGGGGAAGTCAAAGGAGGTAAGCAAATGTACTTTGCAGTACAATTATGTCACATAACCTGAATATTGGGTTGCAAAATATGTTTTTAATGAACTTGGTTACAAAAAAAAAAAAAAAACAACAACATTAAAGTGTGAAGAGATACAGGATAGTCAACAGTGGCGTAAGATAGTCAACAGTAGAACATATATACCTCTATTAAAAACAAAAAATATATATATTCTTTATACAGTACAGTAAAATTAAGTTAAATTACATAATACTGTTGTTGCAAAATCAAACAATTATTTCACGCTTTAACATTATTCTATTGCAAAAAGGCACAGCTGACAAATAATTTCTGAAAGTCAATTGAGGTTATAGCCTACTAATGCTAACTGTCAGTATGTTAAAAAGTTATTTTTTTATCACTCACTAACTTTTTTGTGATATAAAAACTTCTGTTGATTGGCTAGCATATTACATGTTAATTAACACAGCAATTGAACGTAAGGTAATACATATTTACTACTGTAAAAATATCATGGCATTTAATTACGGCAAAACGCGTTTACCAACCTAATGCCGTAGTTATTTAAAAATGAAATATTCCATACCTAGCTATGTACAATGTTTTAGTCTGATGAAAGTAAACATGGTGTATTTAAATGTATTATGTAGCAGAGAATTTATTGTTCTTGTATTGTACACGTTGACTTGTATTGATGTAATATTTTAAGAGTGTTCATATATGCGCCTAGTTAACGCTTCAATAAATTTAGTTCTTGATATCACCACATACGTCCCTAGAAGTATCAATGCACCTACGTCACTAACGCATATTTAACGCGTTCCCCCTCCTATCTCGCTCTCACTGGCTACCACTCTTGTTGAATTTCCATAACACAAAAGTTCATAACTATCTCATTTATCGTAAACTCTTGCTATACAGTTTTTGTATATTACTAATCTACTATTTCGGCTAAAGTTATTTGTACATATTTAAACTCAACATTTGTGCGATGTAATTTGTAAACAAAATTAGTGTTACTTTACGCTAGGTTAGTTCGTACTTGTTGTCCAATATATTAATGTTATTACAATTTGACGCAAGGTGACTTGGGGAGCTATGCACCTAGAAAGGCCAAATTAGAAACTTTAGGTAGCCATATTTTTGTAAAGAATGTTTGATAATTTTTTTTCCTTTACACATTTATTACTTATAAGAATACCAATATTTTTATTCAAAACAATTTCCACAGTAGTTTTTGACCGAACACCCTATGCAAAAAGTGGTGTATATATCTCTTATAGTTATTTGATGTAACCCAATGTTTTCTTCAGGGGGTATTTACTACATCATCTCAAGGTCGCTGGGGCCAGAGTTCGGTGCTTCTGTAGGAGTAATCTTCGCCTTCGCAAACGCCGTCTCGGCCTCTATGAACACCATCGGGTTCTGCGACTCCCTCAATGACCTGCTGGACTCATACGGTCTTAAGATCGTGGACGGAGGAATCACTGACGTGAGGATAGTCGGTGTCATTTCTGTCTTCATCATGATTCTTATCTGCGCTATTGGAATGGAATGGGAGTCCAAGGTCAGTTCTTATAAGTCCAAAATTGAAATAAATCAATCCTGTTCTTAAAAAACAGGGAAAAACGTCAATAATCATTATTATACCCAAACTCAGGTATTTAATGGAACATTTCAATAAAAGAAGAAGAACAAAAACAATGTTCACATTATTCATTTATTTGAAACAGACTAGAGTATTTGTTAACCAAGTTTCTTAGGCAACTCTACAGCAGATTTCAGTGATTATTTATTTATAAGTCGACGGTAATTCTGTAGCATGCAATTTTAAAGCCTGATTTAAAACTTAGAGCTTGAAAAAAGATTGATAGAACTTAGAACAAAGTCAAGCAGCGGATTAGAACATTTTCCTGTTTTAATTACATACTACCTTGAGTTTAGTTGAGGGCTACAGCCTACCAAACTTCCGTTCACCCACAATTTAGGCATAAGTAAAATTCTGTATGCATTTCAAAATCACGTCCACTATTTTGAATCTGATTTGCATGTTAAAAGTTGGGAAGTTTTTCATTTTTGAAATTTCCCGTTGGTTTCTTGATATGAGCCACAAATTAAAAAAAATTATAGTTTGTAGTTCATCTAAAAAGTGTTAGAGTTAATTCACATAAGTGAGTCAGTAAGTCAGTTAAATATGCGGCTATAGTAATGTTACAATTAATAAATTCACTGATACATTTTTTATGTTTCTTAGTGTATATTTTCAGTCAGCCATACTTTACGATTTATTCTTATAGCTCATAATTTACAGACACTATTTATATTTAAATTGTATTAGGAACAATAGCAATTGAAGAATATTAATTTTCTTTCCTGATAATTAGGTTAAACTGCTAGGATAGGAGATTATTTAAATATTTTTTACTCATTAATTTTACATATGTTTTTGTAAATTTTATCATTTTTTTATATTAACTTTTTATGAAAATGGATTGTGATAGCAACCATTTATATTTTTCCTAATCTCTTTATTTGTTATAATAGTCTCTAACAAATGTATTATTTTGTTTCATATCAAATAACGGTGGTTATTGAAATAGAAAGTATAAAAATAATCGTGAAAATAAATTTGAAATGTATTTTATTATTATATTTTCCTTGTTTGGAAAACATTCAATATTTAGTAACTTTAATAATAAATGCTAGTGGATAATTATTTTTTGTCATCCAACAGACTTTTAATTGTAAATTGATTCACTCCACTTACATATCTACTGTATAATTATTTTGTAATCGAAAAATGAAATTGTTCAGCGCTTAATCATTAAAATTAGTTTAATAACAGTGTTCATAAAAATGAGATGTCTCAAGATCATGTTTTATGACGGTGCAGGCCCAGAACTTCCTGGTGGTAATCATAGTGGCTGCCATATTTGACTTCATTATTGGGACGATCATTGGTCCTTTGAATGACGATTCCAGGGCTAAGGGATTCACTGGATTTAACAGTAAGACACATGTTTTTGCACATTTTACTGTTGGTTGAAGACGCAACATACTATTTTCATAGTTTATTTGTTCAGTTTTTTAATAATTGTTGTTTATGGAACAGTTATTTAAATAAATATACTATAACAGTGAACTAAAGACAACGAATAACCAAAATCTTAACTTATTTTTCTTTTTAAAACATTTTAAACTTGTTATTACTTGAAGAATAGCTTACAACATTGTATTTTATTTCAAATGAATCGCCGGTTTTTAATGAATGAGTTGTTCTTCAAAGTACGCAGACATCACTCTTACTTATCTTTAAGTTCCCTCATTGATAAATTACGAGTCCCATATACTGCATATTAACAGAAATCTCATTAATTCGTTAATAATGTATGACGACTGTTTACTAAAGATATTAAGGATAATACTCAAGATTCCATGATGTATGTTTTAAAATAAAAAAAGTTGCATAACATTAAGGATAATAGATATGTTCTGATGAATTGTGTTGAAGTAAGCCATTACTTTTTTAAGACTTCCTTTAAACAATTTAAAAACTGTGAATTAAAAAGATTATTTAACTTTAATGTGTGTCAGTGCATGTTTATTCTCTTCCGCAAAAAATCCTGGGAATTTGATCTAATTTGACTATCAAATTACATAGATAAACAGTCTATTGCTATAAATAGCTCGTAGGCTTAAGTGACTGGCGTCATAACTAACAACTAAATCATCCGGTAATGACAGCGTTAAGACGTTCCTTGCAACATTTACGTTGCCAAAGTTTTCGCCCACGCTGTGATGTGGCATCCTCAGTGGAATATCTGAGATTCAGAATTCGGTGATGTATTATAAATACTAACTAGACATTGTCGTCACCCGAATATTTAATTTTCAGTATTGCTAATTTCTGTTCACTCACTTATATACATCCAGATTGAATCATTAACATCTGTTTAGTGACGGTGTTCGAACATAACTGGGGCGCGGACTATGGTTTTTCTGAAGGTATGCACCAGAACTTGTTTACAGTGTTTGCCATCTTCTTCCCCTCAGTGACGGGCATCCAGGCTGGGGCCAACATCTCGGGTGATCTCAAGGTATGTATTTAGATATTCTAGGGACTAATCTTTGGATATAAACTTTATAAGGAAGGTTTTCATTCATATTGTAAAGATATTGCTTTGTGGAAGTCAAATTTGGGTTCTGGTAATAAACATAATTTAAAATTTGATAAACCTTTAATAAATCCTTTAAAAGGTTCTTATACATATAATGATAGTATTGGCCTACTTAATGATTGCAATATTTAGAATACTTATGTTGAATTAAACAAAAACAATTTTTTTCCGTTTTTTACTGTGGTTTACTCTAAATAATCACATAAATATAAAATATGCTGTTGTTCTCCTAGATATCAAATTTAATATTTTATAAATCTCTTTAAGTCTACTTTAAGGGAATGCAAAAATGCAATCATATCAGAGTTAGAAGAAATAACTTTAAATGTTTCTCAATGAAAACCAAATCATCCAGGTTATTGTGTCATATTTGTGTTTTTTTATTGTCATATCAGCTGTTTAAAATAAATATTAAATTAATGTGAATGTTACTATTATGGAAGAAGGGTAATGTTGAAAGGATGTTTATAACCATTATAAATTTAATTTTTAGAGATCGTCATTTAGTGGGATTCTGTGATACCAACACTAACTTCCCTTCAAATGTCAGCAAAGCCTTCAGAATCCGTCTTGTTTTAGGATCCTGCTGGTGCCATCCCTAAAGGCACACTACTCTCCCTGCTCATATCCATGCTCTCCTACGCCTTGTTCGTCGTGTTCGCCGGCGGAGCCGCCCTCAGGGATGCCACAGGCAATCTCACCCAGTACTACGACGGGACGTACACCAACTGTTCCATGGATGTGGGCTGCAGCTATGGACTCAACAATAGTTACAGCGTACGTTAGACTGCTGAGTTTAAGTTTCAACAAAATTATTAGGGGAGCTTAAAGTTTATTTCCTTTTTAGATAATACTCTTGAATATATTTACTTACAAGTATGTACCCCGAAAAAAAGGAACATTTGTGCCAGTAATTCCATTAGTTAGTGATGTCTGCAGTTGGATGCCATCGAGGTGTAAACTAGTATAGGGGTCTAGGGTGCTCATGTTGATTGGTAGTCAGGGCGTGGATGTTGTGTAGTGAGAGAATCAGTCTTGTCATTAGCTGAGAATCAGACTATTTATTTTTTCTGGATTCAATGTAAAGATCTTGCTCCCTTTTTTGTCGTGGCTATTGGGTTATTAATAAATGTTTTTTCTAAGGAACAGTCGATTTTAGTTAGTAAAAAACTACAAAGGTCATCCCCACTCAATGCAACACTCGTATAATCATATAATAAAATACCCAAAGGCTGTGTCGGTGTGTCATATCTGAAACATCTGAATATAGCTGGTTGAAACTGCATTACATTTATATGGCACAGCATTACCATATGCATATAAAATTAGTGATATTACGAAGTAAATTACACTTATTTGATCAACCCCTTGATGTACTGTAATATACAAGTTTATGTCAAACTATTACGAAAACCATAGAGCTGGTTTTTTACTGAACGAAGAACACTACAAAATCATATGGGACATATTATAAAATATGGTACCAAAACACAGTGTTTATAAAGACGTTTGAACGAGGAATATTAATTCAACTAATGTGTGAAATGATAGTTTTAGTTGTGTGATATAATTAAAATAGAGTAGAGTTCTTTGAACTGAAGTTAAACAGATTCGGGAGCTTCATTGCTTATTTCTCACATTTAACTCGATTTTTAAAACACTTATTTAAAAAATGTAACATCAGTATTTAGTTAATAATTATTATGGAAATATTAATAAAACAGTAAATGTATAATTTTATTTTGACATACGATAGAAAATATCCGCATATTCATCATTTATTTATAATATTTATGATATAATAAAACTGACCCTCTTAATACCCAATAACTATTTAGTACTTTATTCCCAATATAGGTTAAGAAACATTGTTTATAAGTGATACTAAAATAGTGTATAACTAAAGTGGAAGGATGTCTTCTTTTACCAAGTGAAGTTAGGGTTGAGAAGGCGTCTCTAAACTAACATAATGTGTACACTACCTAAACATAAATTATGAATGGGGTGTATACTACATAAACATAAATTATGAATGTGGTGTACACTACATGATCATAAATTATGAATGGGGTGTATACTACACAAATATAAATTATGAATTGGGTGTACACTATATAAACATAAATTATGAATGGGGTGTACACTAAATAAACATAAATTATGATGGGGTGTATACAACACATGCAATAAATATGAATGGAATGTATACGATACAAACATAAATTATGAATGGGATGTATACTACACAAACATAAATTATTAATGGAGTGTATACTATACAAATATAAATTATGAATGGGTTGTATACTTCACTTGCAAAAACTATGAATGGGGTGTATATTACACAAAATTAAACTATTTAGGGAATGCATAGAGTGTATTCGACATTAAAATAATCGAAAAAGAGGTTAAAACAACACTAAATGTTAAAAGCGGAAGGAAAACTTGAATATTTCTAAATAAAAGGCTACGTCAATATTGATGCCAGTGGATTCTATATTAAAACTATCGGAATGGCTGGAGTTTTATTTATTCAATGTTTTGACTACATTGAATGTACTGTTTTCAGGTGATGCAGCTGATGTCCTCTTGGGGGCTGTTGATCTACGCAGGGTGTTTTGCCGCCACCCTCTCCACGGCCCTGACAAACCTCCTGTCAGTTCCCCGGCTCGTCCAAGCACTGGGTATTGATCGTATTTATCCTGGACTCATATTTTTCTCTAAGAGCTACGGAAAACATGGTGAACCCTACCGAGGCTACGTCCTTACCTTCATCATATCGGCTGCTTTCGTGTTGATAGGTAAGCGGCTATTAGTATAGTCATATACTCCATTATATTCGTTGTTTATCTATTCATAGCTTCAAATTTATTCTTTAAGAACATCCTGTGATAGTTAAATTAATGTTATTGTAAATTATCAAAGCAATTTTGCTGGTAAAATATAATATAAAACATATTGAATGAGTAATAAATATAAATAAATTACGTAATATCCTAATGTATTTTGTTCATGTATAAACACACTCGGAAAACATGAGGTTGGAATAAAAAATATCAGTAGATTTAGAAAAATAAAAAATTAAAAACTAACGTAAAAACAACAAAAAGCCAAGAATCATTATATAGGATAAAAAGGATAAGCATTAATAAACTATTACGAGTAAAAGAAGAGAATATGATTCCAAAGAGAATATATATTATTTGACCTTGTACACAAATTATACGAATAATCTATGGATATAGTACTATTATATACAAATGCAATTATAAGAACAATAATACGGGTGGTTCGAAACAATTACTACCGTGGGTGTATGGGTGGGTGAGAGGGTCATTAACAACGTATGTGTATGGGTGGGTGAGAGGGTCATTACAACCGTAAGTGTATGGGTGGGTGAGAGGGTCATTACCACCGTAAGTGTATGGGTGGGTGAAAGGGTCATTAACAACGTATGTGTATGGGTGGGTGAGAGGGTCATTACAACCGTAAGTGTATGGGTGGGTGAGAGGGTCATTACCACCGTACGTGTATGGGTGGGTGAGAGGGTCATTACCACCGTACGTGTATGGGTGGGTGAGAGGGTCATTACCACCGTACGTGTATGGGTGGGTGAGAGGATCGTTAACACCGTATGTGTATGGGTGGGTGAGAGGGTCATTACCACCTTAATTGTACGGGTGGGTGAGAGGGCCATTAACACCGTATGTGTATGTGTGGGTGAGAGGGTCATTACCACCGTAAGTGTATGGGTGGGTGAGAGGGCCATTACCACCGTAAGTGTATGGGTGGGTGAGAGGGTCATTACCACCGTAAGTGTATAGGTGGGTGAGAGGGTCATTACCACCGTAAGTGTATGGGTGGATGAGAGGGTCATTACCACCGTACATGTATGGGTGGGTGAGAGGGTCATTACCACCGTACGTGTATGGTTGGGTAAGAGGGCCTTTACCACCTTACGTGTATGGGTGGGTGAGAGGGACATTACCACCGAATGTGTATAGGTGGGTGAGAGTTCCATTACCACCGTAAGTGTATGGGTGGGTGAGAGGGCCATTACCACTCTAAGTGTATGGGTGGGTGAGAGGGCCATTACCACCGTAAGTGTATGGGTGGGTGAGAGGGTCATTACCACCGTACGTGTATGGGTGGGTGAGAGGGCCTTTAACCACCTCACGTGTATGGGTGGGTGAGAGGGACATTACAACCGTAAGTGTATGGGTGGATGAGAGTTCCATTACTACCGTAAGTGTATGGGTGGGTGAAAGGGTCATTACCACTGTACATGTATGGGTGGGTGAGAGGGTCATTACCACCGTACGTGTATGGTGGGTGAGATGGCCATTATCACCGAAAGTGTATACTGTAATTTGGTGAGAGGGCCATTACCACCGAAAGTGTATGGGTGGGTGAGAGGGTCATTTATGGATCTTGATCGGTTAAAATCAACATTTACAATATTCTTACTCAAACTGTGGAAATATATAAAACACTCGGTAATTTTTTTTATAAATACTATCCTTAAGAAATAAAATTAAACATTTTCATTCTATGAATATATTTTCAAATATAGTGTTTTCACTCAAAACGACAAATAAATTAAGAAACAAAGTGAAAAACTCTAAAGACAATATAATAATAATACAGTATATAATATGTACTTTATAAATATATATTTTCAAACAGTGTATATTATCTTTAAAAAAGAAACGAATTAGAATTGAACCATCCAATCTCCAGTTAAAATTGGGTTACACAAATGGAAATCAGGTCCGAACAGGAGGGAAACACGAAGCTTGTGGTTAATCAAAAACCAATTCTAGGGAGCGAGTTGTGGTTAAATCGCTGATTCATTATGCATGCGTTGGTCAACACAGCTTGACTCCTCTGTTGGCACCCTCTATGGATTTTTTGATTCAAACTCAGATTATCCTTTGGGTTAGGAAATTATTTTGCATAGCACATCCCTTTTGTAGTAAAGTTTATATCGAGTTGAAATTGGTAAATTATTTATTCTGAGTTAAGTTATTAATTTTCAAGAAGTACTAATAATTAAATTTGTTGCAAAGCCTTTCCACCTTAATCAGGCTGCAACTAAATTATTTTCTATACAAAAAAACAGATGATAATGAGTTTTAAAAATCGTATGTAATTAATTATAAAAATACGGTTTTCTGTTGATTTTACGATAAGTTGGGATACTTACATTATTCATTAATGATCAATCAGTTTTGTTTGTAATATATGTTTCCTACAGATTTCAATAGCTTTAACGTTATTAATTTCTTCGTAAGAACAAGTTTCTTACGCTATCTTTACTAACAGACATTCTTATCCATTATATTTCATTTGTGAACATTTTCTTTATATGTTCTGTTCGAATGAATGTTATTTTGTCCTACATATTTTTATCTCCAACCATTATTAAAAATTTTGAAAATTCCAGCTAGAGTAACAATATTATTTCGCTTAATTTTCCCATTAGGGTTTTCATTTTATGTTTTATTTTGTTGAAATTTTAAATGAAAAAAGAATATTTGAAATTTTATTGAAATAATGCATTTTATAGTAGTTCTAAGTACTAGTTTGGTGAAAGTAAAAACTTTCCCAGTAATTGTCTTATTTTTCCTTAATATCCATTAAGATATTTCTTGATTTTTGTTATTAATTATACTTTTAATGTTTCATCAACGAAAACGGGATTGTATCCATTGTAAACGGCAATATTTCTTGTTTAGGAAAGTTCTTCCTCAAAACATTCTTCATTTAAATATATCTATAATATCCTCTTATATCCCTGAATTTTTTCTAATATTCTTTTAATTACATACATATCCTTTTTTAAATTTATAATCATCTTATATTGTTTATAAACAAATAAATATGTGTTGCCTGAAGACGTATACCACCATTACTGGTGAAATGCCATGAAAACAATTGGTCAGCAATACTACTGAGGATGCCACATAAAAGCATGGGTGAAACGTTTCGTTATCTTGTACATTTTACATTTACAGCCGAGATCAATGTGCTGGCTCCCCTAATCTCCAACTTCTACCTGGCTTCATACGCTTTGATCAACTTCTGTACATTTCACGCTGCTCTGGTCCGTCCACTCGGTTGGAGACCAACTTTCAAGGTATATTCCTAAATCTGTATAACCTATAACTAATTCATTTATACCATCATAATATTTTATTCGTCTTGTACTTTTTCTGGAAAGCACTTTTACTTTGGAACTCATAATTGTTTTGCAATACATATCAACACAAATTATGTTTTGTATAAAATTTAATTGTTTAATTTATAGCTAACTATAACTCAATATTTTTGTATATTTTTTTTTATTTTTAAGAAGAAAACATACCAAATCTTGAGATAAAAACACTATTCTAAGTTTCACTGCATTTATTTTTATAATATTGTCATATTTAAAAAAGGTGTTGACTTTCTAAAGTGAAATTTAAATATTTTATTAATATTTTATAGTACGAAACATTGATAAAATCCCAATTAATATTTCTAATAATATACCTTGACAAAAATCAACAATAGTTTTTAAAAGTGATTTTAATAAGTAGGTTAGGCAGGAAAAGAGTATATTATAAATCATTTATTTTATAACATTCTTATAAATTGTAGAATCAAGTGGTATTATCTATATCTATAAAATCCAATGTATGTTTGTCTGTCCTTTATGCGCAACCAAACCGTCCAGCCGATCGCCATGAAACTTGGGGAAGTTGTTCTATATACCCCAGGGAAGGTTTCTGTCCTATTCCTGTTTCTTTAATCCCTCAGGGCTCCATCACTTGGACTTCTAAAGTTTCAATGTTAATCAAAAAGCAGGATGCATGAAGGTATAATAAGTCAAATATAAAAAGAATATCAGCTGTGGGTTTTAAATATGTCAGAATTAAATTAAACAATGTGTTAATTTTTAAACTGTTTATATTTTTATGTTTTGATTTCTTGTGAAGCTATATTAATTAATTGATTTATTTGATTAACAGCTGTTAAATAAAAACAAATAGAATAAAATTGTGGTAGGCAAAACTTTCAAAATTAAAAATAATTGAGTACAGTAGTAAACTACACAAAACATCAGCTGTTGTAAATTGGATACTGTGTAAACTGAAAGGTTGCTGCACATTTCAATGATACAATCAAAACTGAATATTATGACCGGTGAGGCGGGCGGGTACAGCTAGTTTGGATTAAAAATCTGTTCTCTTAAAATATATTGTTTAGAGGTATTTTATTTTTGTTAAATATTTTAATGCATTTGATTGAAGAAATAAAAATATGATTTATTTACATTTAAAATGCTTTATTTTTTTCAGTACTACAATAAGTGGCTTAGCCTTTTCGCCTTTATATTGTGCATCGCCATCATGTTCCTTATCAACTGGGTAACGTCCATCATTACCTTCATTGTCTTCTTCATTTTGTACCTGGTGGTCGTCTACCGAAACCCCAGTAAGTAAAGCTAAGTAGAATACAATAAATATGTTCAGAATAGACAACTACCCCCTTATCAAGAAAATTCTTTAGTAAACGCTCCAATAGTAAAATGTATGAGGTCACTCATATATACAGGTGTGATGACCATCGCTTTATTTAGTGACCATCTCAGGATTAAACATACAAGTATTGCAGCCTATTTATTTAGTAAATAAGAATTACATGGAAATTTTTTTTTTGTTTTTTATTGTAAGGACTCAAAACTTTACTTGGATTCTAGACTACTGATAAAAACTGATGTTTACATATTAAGACAGATTTTATATTTTTTATTTAAGATCAACTAATGATAACCTTTTCATAGCATTCAGGGACCATGCACATATCTTATTATACAAGAAAACATACACAGAGATCAGTATTTGCTTTCAATATAATTAACTATATGTACATATTAAATTTGGGATATAAAATAATATGTGGTTTAACTATAGATATTTTCAACATTATACACTGTAATAAGAATTTTCAAAACACTTTTTTATCGTATAATTGTTTAACTAAATAAATAATCTTTAAAATATTCTCCTCCTTATTTTTTAATAACATAAATATAATATTTTTTAATATATATATATATATATATATATATATACAAAGGTATGGAAATTATTTCTGTAAGTACTTATTACAATGTCATGACTATAAAGTTTAAATTTTCTCATGTTTTATAAACATAATTAATTACCAACAACTTTACTAAGTTACACTTCTAATTTCTTACAAAATCTAGAAGAAATATAAGAGTTTTTGGATAAAGATACGTGTTTATACTTGTACTCTCATATATTTAAAGACCTAAATATAGGATATATTATATGCATAATATATCCTACATTTGTATACGGGTATATTTAGTTTACGATTATGCAAATACATTAATATCTACGTTTTATATTTAACATTGTGCATTTTAATAAATTGTATCCATAACTATCTAGAAAAACAACTCTTAAATCACTATCGTTTACGAGAAATATTAAAACATTCGTAGAAATCCTTAAACATTTACTTTACTAATTTCTAATAGTGATAGGCAAAATAAAATATACACTAATTAAAAAATAATAGTACTCGTTAATATAGAAGATGCAATATAACAACCAAACGTATATAATATGAAGGTTAAATAAAAATGTATCAATGATTTTTCAGACGTAAACTGGGGTTCTTCTACACAAGCACAAACGTATAAACGAGCTTTGATGACAATGCACAAGTTGTTCAACCAATCAGAACACGTCAAGAACTACCAACCTCAGATCCTGTTGTTGGTAGGACAACCCCAGTTTAGGCCCCCTCTGGTAGACTTGGCTCATCTTATCACCAAGAACAACTCTCTGATGGTCTGTGCCGAAATCTGTAAGGTAAGATAAATAAGAAACATGATAAAGAGCTCTAATAACAATGGAACAATTGCTAAACTAATACAAACACGTGAAGAAATACCAGCCAAAATCCTTTTTTTAGCGAACCAAACTCGGTTTCGGCACCCTCTGGTATATCTAGCACGTCTCATCACCAAGACCAAAACACTGATGGTCTATTCGGGCACCTTTATTCCATTCAGTGCCGACAGTCTTTCGGGCTGCTCAAGCTTTGGCCATAGAACTTGAACCATAGAAACTGGTAGGTAATATGCAATGGCCGAAGCAAAATCACCACGATCTGGTGAGCAAAAAGAACCCTCCGGATATATGCTACTATATGCGTGTTGAGTGGAGTCGAGCCCTCAGTATTTTACTGTTACATAGCTCGTGTCCTGTGGCAATGCTTACATCTCCACACAGAATCATTACAGCAGCCTGTTTTAAGCCCATAAGGTCGAAGATCGTAACTTATAGATGCCACCACTATTGGCACTGAAAGGGCTAAGGTAGGATGAATCTTTTAGACTAAGGGAGTTATTATGTTTATGTCTTTAAAATCTGATCCTACATTCACGTTCAGTAGGAGTCGGTGTTGTAATGTTTTATATATACAAATACTTTTTAAAACCTTGAATTGTTGCAAGCAATTAATTTGTAAAAAAGTAATTGTTGAACATTTTAAAGCAACAACTTACGTAAAACAAACAGAAAAATTTTACAAAATTAAACGGATTATTTACTCCACATAGCTCTTGGTTCCACAGTGTGTTGCAGCAACAAACAAAATCGTCTTGAAGTGAGTGGAAGTAAAATGGAGAATCATCCAAGACCTTCTTATACTAATGGATCCCTAAAGACGGAATATTGGCTGTTAAGTGTAGGGGAGATAAGAGTGGGGCAATTTGTAGATGGTAACGATGGAACTCACGAGGCGATGGGGAGTTTCCTCTCGTAACTGGGACTGTTGGAAAATGCTTTTAGGTCAGTCGTAACCTTTAACTCTCTACTGGATGGTGGGGTGAAATTAAATAGGAACAACATATCTATCTGAACACTTTTTTTGTTTAAAATGTTACAATCTCACCTATTTTAACTAAACTATTTTATAATTATAATAATAATAACAATAGGAGCTATTTCAATTAACCCTTTTTTAAATTAAGCTATATCTTAGCTTCGTGATTGTTTGCATGGAACCTACTACTTAGTTACTTTGTATAGTGTTTTTCCTATTAATTTAATGACAAATAATATTTTTCTATTGTTCAATAATAAGTAAGATATAATAGACTATAATTAATAAATTATATTGTAAATGATCAATATCATCTATTAGTCTTAAACTTTATTTTGTAGAAATATATTTCATGCTTCACTCTAAATGTATGACTATTACTTTAGATTTATTTTAATATCTGCATATTATTTTTAAGAATATCGCAGAGGTTATTTAACATATATGAACAATCCAAGCTTAAACAGTTAAAATACAATTTTTAAAAACTGACTAATGGTTAGTACCACAATATCTTTTGCTATTCTTCTTTTAATTAAACATTCTAATTAAAAAATGTTAGTTAAAATTTTTACACATTTTCAATAAGTGTTTCTATTATATTTTATATTTTGTATTAACCTTCAAAACGATATATAGTATTTCACTAAATGTATATTATACAGCTAATTTATTTAAAACATCTTTTTGGAAAAGCATACACGCGTGTGTAAGACTCATATATGATATATTTTTTAAATACCATGGGTTGCAGTATGATGGCAAAGAAAAAACCCGATTTACGTCCATAGAATTAACTGTCCAAAAATATCGTTGTATGTAGAGACGTTACTGTTTTGACTAGATTTGTCTATATGAAAGTTGAGTTTGGTTTACAATGAGATTCATTAAAGGTATAACAGGTAATGATTAGGTATGGCAAAATGCATGTCCAGTGACACTTTTAGAATGTCCATCGTTAACTCTTTAAATTTCTGTTCTCTTTTTTAACCTTACTTTTACTATTCCCACTGACAATAGATGTGTTCGTGAGATATATTTAGATAGAATAGGAGGAGAACGTACATTACAAAGTAGATCTTGATGTGATAAATACTGCCAATCGAGGCTGGAATTCAAACCACAGTCTCTTTAACTTTGTCTCAAATTCCCTAGAATACTCGTCGACTGGCTCCACCCACCCTATACAGACTCTTGATTTACCCTCCTACCCACCCAAAATTTGACACTCTATTGTCCCTACCACCTATCACTTCTACTATTGTTACTCTGCACATGAATGGTTGGGTGTGTGATTAAATACCACTTCTCGTATATGAACGGGCTGATAGTTCAATATCACAGCACGTGTAGGGGCGAATGGGTTGATTAATTCCATTGTAAGTGTGTTGGTGGATGGATAAGTGGGTTAGATATAAAACTTCATACGCATTACCAACACCTCTTCTTAAGTTAGACAAATGCAGTGACCTCAAATGGCCTTTTTACACACTCTAAATATGGCCCTCCTATCCACCCTAGATACGACTATCAACTGGACCTTTCATACATCCAACTTGTGTTTGATTGTCCCTTCTACCCACCCTATATATGACTATCTATTAGCACTCCTACACATCTTACATACATAGATCAACTTGCCTTCCAAACCACCTTATTTATCATGCTTCATTGGCACTCCCACTCACCCTATACATGATGCTTGAATACCTTTCCCCCATATTCTTTACATTTCTCTATTGGACCTCCCACCTACCTCATATATGGCTCTTAATCATCTCTGCCACCCATCCTACATACGACTACCAACTGGTCTACACAACCTATTTCACGTAACTCCCAATATTGCTGCCATATTGAATTGAAATAATTTGAAGAAAAATATCGTTATTTTGTCTGCAGAAGCGTCTCACTTATCGTCAGAGGGTGGCTCTGATGAAGCAAGGTCAGGCTTGGCTGGCAATCCGCAAAGTAAAGGCGTTCTTCACAGTGACGGATGGGTACAAGATGGACGTGGCGGCGCGTGGACTGATGCAGTGCTCAGGGGTGGGTCGACTGAAGCCCAACGTGCTCATGATGGGGTATAAGAGTGACTGGCTAACTTGCCACGTGGATGATTTGCAAACCTACTTCAATATCCTACAGTGAGTAATTTGGTTATTGGATTTTATAAATTCATAAAATAGCTACGATTGTTATGCTAACAACAATTTATATAAACATTAGAATATTGTAAAAATGGCAACTTTATACTAGCCTTAGGTATTTAAAAATAAAAACCCCGTGTTCTTAAAAGGTGTTTGTGAAATCTTAAATGTTTCTGCAACCCCAAGTTTCTTCAACGTTTTAATTTACTGAATATTAGAAACAATCCAACTTACTGTAAATCTCAACATTTTAGGAGTAAGATTAGCACAATTTAATGAAAAAAAGTTCCTTTTCTGTCTTAAAAAGGTAGTTGTGTTAATTTATATGATATTTAGTAATTAAAATATTAAACAATTAAAATGTGTTCACGAAACATTACTCATATGTAGATGCTGAAACAAATAATTTAAAAAATAACGAAACAGGTTGTGTTATTTTTCTTTGAAAAAGTGAAATAACTAAAATTAATTATTGATTTAAAATTAAATAAACATTGAAAGAAATGATTTTGTTTATTTTAACGCTATGGTAAGGTTTATACATACAAACTTTGAATGAAAATGAACAAAATAAAATAAGAATAACTTAAAATAAATCATGTAAAATGCAAGAAAGAGATTCAATATAAAATTAGAAAATCTATTTTTATGAACTTTAACCCCATGTTACTTGATACATAAATGAGATTAATGAAAAAACCACAAACTCTTAGCCGAAATCAGATTCTCGCTTGGTTCAAAAGATAACGTCATGCTTAAAACAAATATGTTTTCTAAATATTCAAAGGTATTTACGTCATAGAAATATATAAGTGATAGGCACTGAACCTCAAGTTTTTTGTTATCGGAAAAATACTTATCAGCATTCAGAAAACCACATTTTGATTGGCTTAAATAATACATAAAGTCTTTTTCGTTTTTACTCCACATCCAACCAAAGAATGAAAAAAAGAAAAACAATGTCTCCCAGTTCAGTAGTTCATAGTAGAAACTTGAACATAAGTTGGATAGTCCTGAGATGCGTTAAATTACCTTTCAAGGTAGCTTTAAAACTATAAATTAAATGATGGATATCACATTCTAATATAAAAGCTTTAATATATGTAATTTTTATTTGATTGTTTGTAATGAATTGAGTTGGCCTTAGCCCACTACATCACTGTTCTTGGAGCAATCTTAATATCAAGAGATACCACCCTTGGAAAAATAAATATAGTTTATGCATACTCTTATACCAATTGCAGTGACGCTTTTGAAAACCGCCTGGCAGTGTGTATTTTACGCTTTGCGGAGGGTCTGGACATGTCAAAGCCCTCAGACTCTCAATATCCTGAAGATCTTGGGGCCTCTTATGGTGACCTGAGTAACGGATCAGCATCGGCCAGCAACGGCATGGTTCACAACGACTCCAACCTCAGCTATATTCTACCTGGAGTTCTATCTCAGACCTCACTCACAATTCCCGGTAAGTAAATTTATTTATTAACTCATTCCTCATTACTATGAAAGTCAAAATGGTACATTTCATCAATAAATCATTAAAAGTGTAAAAGTATAATGTCCAAATGTTTCACAACTATATGAATTCTTTACTTATTTCCGGTATCTACCTAGAGAGAAGTGGGTGTCCTGGAGAGTACTCCATGAGTGTATGTCTCCAGCAAGTACTTTCACTTCTCTCCAAGTTTTGTTAGCCTCCTTTCCATCTTTAACCATATTTATCTTTCAGGTTTCTTGGGCTTGACTCTTCTCCAACCACTTTGCAGGTTCCAATCGATGTCTTCCTTTTCAATGGTTCCATTTGGCTTTCTTGGCGTAAGCCCTAAGAACCTCCACTTCTCCAAGCCTTCCAAATATTAAACTTAATTTGATTACATACTTAATTTGAAAGAGTTTGATTTGAAAAAATATACCTACATGAAATGTATTTTTATTGAAATCCTACATATCTAAATTAAATAAAAACATTTAATATTCATTAAATGAAAAGCTTAACATTTGTATGTATACATATCTAAATACCTCAGAACTCATTTTAGATTGATTAAAAAGGTTTTTAGTTTTTCCAAATAATTATATTTATAATTATAACTGTTGGATTAGGTTCAAAGCCAACTGAGAGGGTGTCAGCTACCAATCCTTGGGACAACTCACCCTCCGGCGTCCTCAGACAGAAGAAGAAACAAGTTGCCTCTCAAATATTGCACCAGTAGGTTCACCTTGATAACGAAAAAATTCTACCATCCTTAAAAAACTCAATTAACTTATAATAAAATACAGTTTATATGATAACGATTGTATATAACGTTTGATACATCTGATTTGTCCCGTTCATGTATAATTCGTTGGTATGTTATAAGTATAAATGCTATATACTAATAATTTAAAGTGTATTGAGTGTAAGAAACGAAAAATCGACGTGTTAAACATCCTGATCACGAACCTTGCTTCAACCAGGGAGGGGAGTTCCAGATGGGCCAGCAATATGTCACTTGAGGCTTAGGGCCTTTTAACCGATTGAATACATAATGAGTATAGAGTTCCCTTATGGATACTGTTAATAATCCCAACGTATGTACACTATACATGACTGCCATACATATATTAAATACTGTTTTAAAAGATTGACACTTTAAAACATATGATTTCTTTAAAGTTCAAACATATGAATATTTTGGGCACAATTTAGATATTTTAAACATGGTAATTCTCAATTATCGACCTAAACTAAGGTTCACAGGGTAACTTCCATCATATTACCTTACCTTAACTCCTTGGCCATTGAAACCATAGTTGGTTTTAGCCTCGCCAACAATGCCCCTCCATTCTGCTCTGTTCTTTGCTGCCTCAGGTTTAGTCCCCAATTTGTGAATATCTTTGAGGACCTGATCTCTCCATCTAAGTCTTGGCCTGCCAAGGGATCTTCTACCTTCTGGGTTCGATCGTTCAACATATTTAATAATGGAGGTATTTTATCGCCTCCACACATGTCCAGCCCACCTTAGTCTTCTACTTTTCACTAGTGGTACTATATCTGGGTGAGTGTATATTTCTCTTAATTCTCTATTCTTTCTTATTCTCCAAACATCTCCTACGCATTCTGGACCAAACACTTTTCTCAATACTCTACTTTCAACGATAATAAGCTTCTTCTCATATTTCTTTGTCAATGTCCATGTTTTTGCTCCATATAGTAACACAAGAGGACTATTGTATGGTAGATTTTGATCTTAGTTTTCCTAGACAATCTTTTTGATTGAAGTAATTTCTCTACTGCCCAATAGGTCCTAGAGGCTAAGAGTAGTCTATTTTGGATTTCGTTTTCCTCTTTTATGTTTTGTGCTAAATTTATGCCAAGGTAAACTCGTTAACTTTTTCAAATTCCCACTTGTCCACTTTAATATTTTGTATTCTATTCATTCCCTGTCTTCTGGTTATATGCATGTATTTTGTCTTATAATGGTTTATTTCTAATCCTACCTTTCTGGTTTCTTGAATGAGCATTTTTGCAAAATTTTCCAGCTCTGTTCTACTGTCAGCAAGAAGAGCAACGTCATCCGCAAAAGCTAACACATTTACTTTTGATCCAACATAGATCCCTGCTCTTAAATCTTTTGTCTTCCTGAGCGCATCTTCTAAGACTAGGTTGAAGAGTAGAGGTGATATTCCATCACCTTGACGAACTCCTGTATTAACTTCAAATCCCTCTGTATATTCTCCATTTACCTTCACTTTACATCTTTATTTATCAATAAATATTTGTGTCAATTTTATAAGCTTATCTGAGATGCCAAACTTTTGCAATTTTTCATACATTTTCATCATATTTATGCTATCATACGCTTTTTGAAAATCTATAAATAATAGGTGAACATCCTTATAAAACTCCCAACATTTTGAGAGAGATTGTTTTCTGGCAAATATTTGGTCTGTAGTAGGGTGACCTTGAACAAATCCTGCTTGGTGGTCTTTAATATTTTCTTCTATATACTCTTTTAGTCTATTTAAGAGCATTTAATTATCTATTTAAGAGGATTAATTCCATCATATTACATACTTTAAAATAAAAAACTCATTTAAGCCAGGTGTAATTATGTATAAGTAGTTATTAGGAAAGTTGAGTTGTACAGGTCTATATATAAGGAGTTGATATTATAAGGTCAAAATAAAAATTATAACCATAGGCATGTAGGTCTTTACAAAAAGGACCTGTAGGTAACAACTGATACTTTAAGATTTATATATAAACGGCACTAATGTAAGAATGGAGTCGTATAGCTGTGCATATGATCCTTTTTACAGTTGTAATAAACAACGTTCTTAACTAATAATGCCTCTCAGATTTTGACAACATAGAATAGAGAAACAGTGAGCCTAATAACAGTACATAGATAAGTACCACTGTGTGTGTATTGGTGAGTGGGTGGGTCAGTACCACTGTAGGTGTTTGGGTGAGCAGGTGGGTCAGTACCACTGTAGGTGTATGGGTGGGCTGGTGGGTCAGTACCACTGTATGTGTGTGGGTAGCGGGTCCTAATTATATTGCCCCCACCACAGCCACCTACCCAGCAATAGTGGAAGCCATTTCAGTCTCTCTCTCTCTCTCTCTCTCTCTCTCTCTCTCTCTCTCTCTCTCTCTCTCTCTCTCTCTCTCTCTCTCTCTCTCTCTCTCTCTCTCTCTCTCTCTCTCTCTCTCTCTCTCTCTCTCTCTCTCTCCCCTCTCTCCTCGATATCTAATCTAAACAATAGATATAATTGTTTATATATCTATATAACTAATTACTACGTTTATCTTTGAGGATTTTGAAGGAATAAGAGGAAGACTGACAAGGTGTGGGCCCTTACATCAAATGACAAAATGGAGAAATAGCACACATTTAATGCGCTATTAAATGTGACATAAAATTCATTCTTTTATATATATATATATATATATATATATATATATATATATATATATATATATATAGCATATATATATATATATATATATATATATATATATATATATATATATATAGCATACTATAGTCTACTAATACTGTTTAGTGCCAAGTAAGATTATTGTTAAATATGTTTTTAAAATACAAAGAAGGTGTATTTCATTATAAAAAAAAATCAAACAAACAAACTGAAAGAAATATTGTAAGAGACGATAACAAAAGTATATACAGTACATAGTTAATATTACCACATTTTAGCTTTGAATTAACTTAACATAAAGAGAAATATCAAAATAGAAAAGATCGTTCTTAAGAAATAGCTTAAAGGAACCAAACTTTAGGAGGCAGGAGATACGTTCTGTAAACGATATCAATGAAAACAAACCAATAACTCAGAGAGTTGTAGAAAATAACGGCCAATTCCCCTTTCCTCTATCGGAACCAGACCTTACAACGTAAATTCCAATGGCTACCCCATTTTCTGGCGTGACAGGATGTTGTATATTGGTTTTATCATGGCATAATTTGATAATATGTGATAAATTAAACCATTGCTTGGTTCTGATACTTATTTTACTATAATGTTTTAAAGAAAATAAAAATTAATTTAAATTTTTAAACAAGTTTAAAATTACGTTATGTTGGTAGGAAATGTTGACAATCCTATGGGGTTTTCGTAACACATGGCATAAATCATTTCAGAGTAACTTAAAACTATCCTTATTTTACTCTTTGTACAATAAATTCAAAGTTAATCCTTGTATATGATAGAAAAAATATTAAAATCAAATATACCCACTGCATTCAGCTTACATAGTTAATTGTAACTTCCTTTTCGTATACATTATTGTAAATATCTGTTATAAAAATTCAGATGTATGGATAAACTCAATTTAACTTATGTGTTGCAGTCATTCTGATCTATTTTACTATAGATTATTTTTATTTTTTCAGTTATGAAGGAGGTCAAGAGATTAGTAAAACTGTTTTAGACAGCATGATGACATTTTCCAAGAAACAAAAGGGAGGTGTTTTGGATGTTTGGTGGCTGTATGATGATGGAGGTAGACTTTTCATACATTTTACTATGAATATTAGGAAAAATAAAAGATAAATTTTTTTTAATTAAAATATAATACTGTAGTTGATAATTTAAAATAAAAAACATGTTTTAGAAAAATATGACCTTTCTAAAAAGAACAAGTAAAAAACCACCTTTGTTAAAAACATTCTAATTTCATAGATTTAAGAACACTCAAAAATCTCTCCCCCAAAATGATTCAAATCGGGTTTATATTTATATAAAAAAATTAATAAATTAATAATGAATAAATGCATAAATGAGTTTATTTCCTATAATACCAAACATACATACAATCATTTGAAAAATTGAAAAATTTGCCATTTTACAAGTAGTGTTGCTAATTACAAAAAAAAAAAAATAAATAAATAAAATAAATAAAAATAAATAAATAAATAATAAATAAATAAATATTTTTTTTTTGTATACGTATTATATAGTAAATTATATAGTAAAATGTGTAAGTTGTTACTTAAATCTTTAAAAAAATTAAGGTTGTTTAAAGTTCGTCATTGGAGAGAGTATAGATCATATCCCCCTTAAATAGACGGGGTAGATTGCTAAATATGACAGAGAGGAAAACAGGATACGTAATTAGTATATATTTAAAATTTTGCTTTTTAAGTTAGTTACATAAGTAACAAACGATTTACGTTTACTGACAAATATATTTAATATTGACTTTTATTTTTATTTTAAGTTGCAGGTAAAATTTTCATGTTTAGACTTCTATTTTCATTTTTACCTAATTCTTTTATTTCTAAAATAGGCTTAAAATATGTTAACATTTTATGCATTTCGCTGAGACTTTGTATTTAATATTTGTTTAAAAAAAATATATTATTACTGTCGAATATAAATTCAGAGCTATCGAGATTAATAATCATTAATGTGTTATAGGATTGACAATCTTGCTACCATACATTCTAAGCACTCGGTCCTCATGGGCAGACTGCAAGATGAGGGTGTTTGCCCTGGCAAATCAAACCCATGAGCTCCAGTCCGAAGAAGAAGGGTGAGTATATTATAGTGGGTGTGTTCGTTATAAATGTATTTAGCATGCAAAGAAAGTCAATTATCTTATATAAAATTTAAATACAAATACTTTATGAACCATATTTTTTTAAAACTCCACCCTTGAATTAAGGACTTTAAAATGACTCCGGGTAATTAAATGGACTTTATATTCCTGTACAACTATATATAGAAATATTTTTATTACAAATATAAATTAACAGGTTTTAGTCTCAAAAATATACCTAGTCACTGCTATAAAAAAATTAATAAATAAATGAAATACACGAATATATAGATTAATTATTGAAAAAAACTATTAGGTTTTACTTACAAGAAACATAGAATGAAGTAAAAAGTATTAATAAAAGAAGTTAATTTTAGGTAATTTAGGTATTTTTAAACAATAAAATGCAAATATCCACTTGTATTACACTGTTTTATGTTAAATTTCTAAAGCTAAGCTGTCTAAAATTTCCAGTAATCACTATTTTTCGCGCATTTAATACAAGAACAAATTACATACTTTCCTATTTTAGGCTTATATGCTAATACTTTTAAATATCAAGAATTATACATGGGCAATATGAATTACCATGTGTTGTTTTTTTTATGATTCAAATAAAGAAAACATAGAACAACTAATATTATTGATCAATTCATAGAAAAAACTGAATTATTGTAACTTTAAAAAAATATGGTTTTCAATTAACAAAGAGAACATTTAATTTGATAATAATTTAATATAATTATAAACTTTAATATGTTTCACTTATACGTAATAATAAAATCCATTGTTTCATATGTTTGATACTAGATAATTCAATTCAAAAGTAAGGTATTTTAATTAGGTAATTAATTGGTAATAAAAAAGCTTATTAATTATGTTTTATAATATATTAAAATATCAAAAATCTAATAAGTGGTTCTAAATATTAGTTTGTAAACCCTTAAGTTACATAAATATTCCAAAAAAATTAATTAATCTTAATTTTTTTGACACCAATTTCTGTTTATAGGATGGCTAACCTGCTGGAGAAATTCAGGATCAAATACACGTCTTTGACAATGATTCATAACATTTCTGATGCCCCAAGACCGGAAACAATAGCCTACTTCAACAACTTAATTTCTGGATTCAGAGAGAAAAATCAAAACACAGGTAAGCGAAAATCTTTTTTTTGCGTTGCAGTATATTCATTACACATTTAAAACTTAAATTTTATGCTAAAATCATTTATATGCTACAAATTAATTAACTTTTTTTGCTGTCGGTCTGTTATTTATTTGTTTTTGTTCTCTGTATCCTACCGAATTCTGTTATTCCAGTTCGTTTCTGTTAAACTTTTATACCATTTTATAATAGTACAAAACATTACCTTATTACACATGTTTAAAGGATGTGTTAACTTCTAATTCAGTTTATAATACGCATTAATGTATCTTAGAGATTTAATTTAGTGAACATTTAAATGATACAACTACAAAATGATGTTATATATATCATTATAAAACAAACAAATATAACCAATAATAATACTAAATATTAGGTCCCCAAAATATTGAAGGGGGAAATTTCTCTTCACGAAAAAGCCAAAAACATTATTTAGGGGAGAAAAATGGCAATAATGCACCATAAATTTATTGTGTTTTTTTTTTTTTTTTTTTT
Source organism: Stictocephala bisonia (assembly GCA_035578905.1). Lineage (NCBI taxonomy): Eukaryota > Metazoa > Arthropoda > Insecta > Hemiptera > Membracidae > Stictocephala > Stictocephala bisonia. Next base: position 39,772 of record JAQJVL010001207.1, on the reverse strand, counting down.
TTTTTTTTTTGTAATTTGAGTATGTTTGTAATTTTATTAAGGTTAAATGTATAATATCTGAAAGTCACTCTTGACAATCTTAAATAAAAACACATAATATATAAACTAATATTCCACTAATTTGGACCTTTGAAGAGCATAAAACTAAATACGAAGTAATGATTTATTCATATAGTAAATTAAAATACAAATAATTTTCAAATCATGAATACAAAATGAATGCAAACCATATTGTATAAGTTACTCTAACAATGCGTAAATTACAAATATAATCCTTGGCTTCGATTTTATAACAGTATTACAAAAAAATAAAGGCTATAATATATTTTATTTTTCAGACTGTGTGGTGACAGACGAGGAATATGAGACCCTCAGGGAGAAGACATATCGACAGCTACGTCTGAGAGAACTGTTACAACAATACTCTAAGAACTCAAATTTTGTGGTTATGTAAGTCTTACGTAATTAAATCTCAATGTATACTATTATATATTAGACACAGTCTTCATACACGCTTTAAAACAGCTTAAAATACAATATTATACTATCTTTTATGACCTCTTCATTGCAATTAATTACAAACAATATTAATAATGTTGTTGTATAACTATTTTGGCCTTTTCTGTTAATTAACTAAACATTTGGGACAGCTTTTTCCCTAAATTCACTACCACTACTTTTTTTTATCGGATTTATAGTTAGGTTATATTAGATTAGGTTAGGTGGCTTTAAAGTTGATCACAAACTGGTCAATCCAATGATTGACTTACCACCGAATGCACTTTCAATAGGAATACCACAGTGGACGTAAACATTATTGAGTAAGTTTTTAGAGCAATAGAATATTTATCAAGTGGTAGTGAATTATCGGAAACAGAAAGAAATTAGGGGTGGTAAATTAACGGAAAAGATCCACTACTTGCAACGGATTATGAAATACAATTATTTTTTAAACCAAAATAGTGGCAGTTATACAAATATTTATGTGCTTTACTTTTCTTAAAACCATGCATTCATAATAGAGTTTCTGAATGAAATATTTTACAATGGTATTGGCTCATGCCAGGGATGAATAACTTAGACATTTTAATATCTATATTACAATTTTTCTGCTTTTTACATCATCTTATATGTTAAGGATGTGAGATTCAATGAATATGTAAGCTCAAAAAAAAAAAAAAAAAAAAAAACTAGTTTGAGAGTCACTTTTATATACTTGAACAATCTGGTAAACTTAAACCTACTTTATGTTTATTTTATTTCATCAATTTTAATGTAGTATTTAATTAGTTGATATTGAAACCATGAAATCAGAAAAAGATGTGTTACAATTTAATATGGGACGGTGGAACTTTATAGTATCTTTGTACTACCGTGTTATTATTGTTTATCTGCTGTATTCTAATATATACCATCATAATATCAGTGTGGTGAATATTGATTTTTAATTATAATGATTTAATAATAATAATAATAATACTAATAATAATACAACAAAAACAAAAAATTTCATTGGTAATTTAAACTGTTGTGATTATGACATGATGATATAAAAGGAAATTAGGTTACTTTATTTACGGTATGGTTAAATTTGTATAGTAAAATTATTAATTTATATTTTTTTACTCTTCCTGTTCTCAAAATACTATAGATATTTATACCACAGAGTTGTCTTTGTGGTAAAATTATTCAGACTGGGAAAGAAGGAAAACCAGTACAGCATAAAGTGAATTTTACTGACAAAATGTTCCAGTAGAAGCCAGGATTTGTGATGATGCTATCTCTATCTCAGTTTCAAAGTCTATAAGGCTTAGACCACTTAATCACTGGCTTTTTTAAAAGTCATTAGGTACTGTTAAGTCTTGTTAGTTTGAAGTGTCGATGTAATTGAGTTCTGAAAACATTGAATTTGAATTATTTTTTTAATTTACGAGGTGATAAAAACAATGTTTTTAATCTGTATATATTTCCACATCCAAATATTCATCTATACTTATTTGACAAAAGAAATTCTAATTCATTAAAATGGATACATAAAAATATGTGTCATAAAGAAACGTGTCCCAGGAAACTGACCAAGCCTCCGTTTGCTCATAATATCTAGGCTCTGATATAGTATGTATATACATTTTTTTATTTAACTATCATTGTAATTTTTTATATATTTATTTTTTTTTACAAATTAACACTGTTATGTTTGTAATATAATTAGTAAGGCATATCTTATTATGACTACTGTTATTTTTGAACAGTCTAAGCGTTATAAAAGTTAAATAAATTAACATAATTAACAACAAACAACATCTGTGGCTTTCCCTTACTCTAAATTAAACTGATGTACACATCTGTTTTGTACCTTGCAGGTCCCTGCCGATGCCTCGCAAGGGTGTGGTATCAGCGCCCCTTTACATGGCCTGGCTAGAGGCTATCACCAAAGACATGCCCCCCTTTCTGCTCGTCAGGGGTAACCAATCATCAGTCCTCACATTCTACTCTTAGTCTAACTAAACAAATTGTATTTATATGCAATCATATAGTCAATCGCCATACAGTATTTATTATTTATGTAGCGCAGCATCATACATTTTAGTCTTAGAGATTTTACTTAGTCTTAGAGAGAGATAGTCTTAGACCTGATTTTACTTTATAATAATGTTTAATGTATTCCGTGTATTTTTAGGTAAAGTATAGCTTTTGATAATAAGTTTTAACAATCAAGTAATAGTTTCAAGTATATTTTAATAAAAAGTTTTAATGAGAAATGTAAACTACAAAAAGTTTTAACATCAGCATTTCATTTCTTGGGACTCAAAATATAAATTATGCATTGTGAATAACTAAATTAGAAACAACTTAAGAATAATCAACCTTGTAAACAAACTTAACTATATAGTTATATAATTATAACTATATAAAATATGAATTTGAAATATATGACAAAACAAACAAATATCGAATCTGAAGCTCATATCAATAAATACCTGAATACTATAAATTCACTAACCATTATACTCTTTATAAAATTGGTAACAATTGAAAATATTTAATTAGTTTTAACTTTGTTTGTGCATGTCAGGGAAACCAATATTCATTCCTCGCATAAATCATACGTCAACAGAAGTTTAATATGTATCAAATAGACATATTCCTAATGAAAATTAACGTTTTCATTGAAAATTAGACCTATTTAATCAATGCTTATTGCTTTTCTCTTCATGAGTCACAAAATATCATCCTTAATTACTTTTAATTTGAGCATTTAATGTGGACTACGAGTTTACGAAAAATATAGCACTAGTTCTATTATTTTTTTTAAAGTGCAAATGGTTATATATTAACTTTCAATAGTTGGAATATAACTTACAATCATTTAATTTAAGATAATACGATTTTAAAAATTCGAAATATGTCTTGCCATAATTAATAATTTAAATTTTTGGTTCATTAAATATTGTAAATGAAGTTTTATTATGTAAACTAATTGAATGATGTACAAGACAAAAAAATATAGTAAATTATTTTTATTTATTGTCCTATATTTGATGTTTTTAAAAATATTTTGAAAATAGCTTGGACAGTTTTAAATATTTGTGACTCTACAAAAAATAAACTAAAACAGTACATAAGAAAAACAAAAAACAACCCCAGACCAGAAGGAATTGCATAGTGATTCATATAACTCGTCTTCTTATTAAAGAATTTTGTTTCTCTATGAATCTTTCTGTAACTGAAAATATGTAAGATTTCGAGTAAAAAGATGTTATATAAAATCATATTTTCCTAATGATACACGTAGTAATATAAACTAAATAAATGAGTGATTACAAAAATATTCATTCAACATTAGAGTAAAAAATACCGTAAGTAACACAAATCTTTATTTTAAGAAGTCTTCGTATCTAAAAAGGTATCAAGAAAAAAAACTTTTAAGCCTTACTAGTGATAATTTAAAACAAATAAAACACATTAAAAAACGCAAAATAAAAAAAAATAAAAAATTGTACTAAAGGAACTAGTAAAACTTTATACATACATATTAGTAGAAATATTGAAAAATAATTCAACATTTTCATTGGCTGTGGGTTAAGGAATATTTAAAACTAAAAAAAAACATAGCTTATATAAAGAAAATAAATACATTTAGGATCTAAATTCACTATGTTTTTATTAAGTTGTATATTTAGAGAGACATTTTTACCTATCTAATGACATAACGTATTTATAAATTGTGCTTTTCACTTTTATTCTATATTGCTTTTGTAGATTCAGGTTATTATAGTTCTTGTTATTCTGTAAATAATACTATTAAATAGCAGCATTACTAATTTCAATGTTTACATGTACTTTAAATACAGTTTATATCCACATTTTAACTGTTTTATTAGGAGTCTTTACACAAGTTCTTATTAAATTATTAGCTTTCTAATAAATTTTATGTGCCAAAATCTCAGATTGAAAAGTTAGAATCAGTAATTTTCTTCTCTTAAAATTATTAAGTACTTAAAAATTTTCATCTTCACTAATTATTATTTTGTAAGTTGCTGCTTTAATTTAATTAAATGTAATCCAATAAATTTAAAGAAAACAGGTAAAATCTAATGGCTGTGAAAAATCCAATGTATCTTCACATGGATCCATTTTAAGTGTCACATTACATGTTTATAGTACTTAGTGTATAATGTAAATAGTGTTTATATATATTGTAACTGATATAAATATTTTATCATTGAATCAGAGTTTTATTACATTTTATCTGTCTTTTTTCATCGTCTTATTTGAACTGGATTATAAAAGAATTGGAACTGGAACAGTAAAAACAATAATTTGTTAAAAAATTTTATGATCGTATGATTTTAAAATTTATTATTGGATTAGGAAAGACATCAGATCTTAATCTTAATGCTAGTGAGCACTTAAGCCATATTTTTTAAAGGTAGTTTAAATGAGATAAAAATGTTTACCTACAATTTTTACTTTAATTGTTGTGAATCTTTGGTCAAAAGATCAAAAGTTGGTAGACTTTTGCATTTACTATCAACGTTGATATATCACTCTTTTATCAAATATATTTTATTAGGCAGTAAATACATACACTCTTTATAGATCGTTTTTAGTTTATTTATTGTCAGCTATTTTGTAAATGCCATGCTGCTATATATTAAGTAAACGCTAATTCACAACTTTGAGTATAACACACGATAGGTCTGACACACGATAATGTGTTTTACAGTTTTTGCTTGAAGTTGATAATATAAATTGAGGATTAGAATTTAGATCGTTTAGCAATAGTTCAACTGTTTAAATAAACGTAGAAAAAATACTATTTAAACATTTACATTTGAGATTATATTTATTATATAGTGCATAGAAAAACCAAACTTTGAAACACAAAACAATTTTACTTTGAACATTTACAATATAAAATTGGAATCCGTTATTGTTAAAGGAGGTTACACAAATGGCGCGGCTTGTAATCTGGACAACAACTGGAGGGAAACACCAAACTTGCGGTTAATCAATTTCCAATTTTGGAGCAACGGTTGTGGTTGGGCCATCCCATTTATTATGTATGCAGTTGGCCAAACACAACTTGACGCCTTCGGTGAAGCTGTTAATGGACCACTTTGTCTAAACTGGGGTTACGATTTTGGATAAAATTACTTTTGCTCAATGCAACTCTTATAATCAACCACGTACCGTACATGTATACATTCAAGTGCATATTTTCCTATTATTATGCAAATTTGTATTATGCCTGTATGACTAAAACGATTAGTTATAATTTAAATTATATTACAGTAAAAAGTACTGTTTTTACGTGGGCACGAATATAGTTAAAACCATATTCTTGGATATTTATAAAAAAATTTATATATAGGCCTAGTAACATAAGAAAATCTGCAGACCCATTGGTCCGTTATCAGTACAGATACAAATCAATAACACTATATATAAAAAATAATTAAATAAAAAGACTGGAGTAGAAACATTTATTAACCGATATATTACAAGTGAGCTAAGTACTTTGCAGATTGGTTGCAGAGTGGAAGTTGACGCATCAGTGTTTCTATTACAGTTGCACCATTTGCTGGAATTCTATTAAAGTTGCTACTATTATGGAAAAACACATGATTTGCTACTGTTACTAAATATAATATAGGGGAGGGAACGTTTTCTTTTATACTGATTGTGTATTGTTTTCAATTTATAAAAGTTATAAAAATATATGTAAATATTAAAGGATAAATTAATAAGGCTATAAATTATTTAAAGTTTAAATGAAAAATTCGATCAAGGATATATAAATTTAAATATACTTTTATAAAAAGTGACCATATATGCCGTTTCTTCATAAATACGTACTGGTTTTATTTTTGATAAAAAATCACCTGACAAAAACTATAGAATACATACTATGAACATAACAGCTCTAGAGTATGAAATTTGTTTAACTTATTTTGTCTCCCTTTAAATAAACTAAAATTCGAGTTAATTATATCTAGAAATTATTGAAACTAGTACATTTAAAGATGGGGATGAAATATTGAGAAATGAAGGAGGGAAGGAGGAAGCACAAAAAAGAGGACTGGAGAAAAAGATATGTTTCATGAAGACCTGCCAAGAGGCAGGGAGACCAATGATTATGCAATGACGCTTCGTTTTACCACAGACCAAACATAATACAGACATATCACATTATGGTGTTTTTCATACGTGATTTTAGACCTTGCATCTAGTAGACGTTTCGTCAAGCATTCCATTTTTTGGAGTGGAGATGTGCTGCTGAGCCATCCAGTGGTTAACGTTGGAACTACAATACTCTAAATATTCGTCAATATTGTTCTGCTACGATCCTGGGGCCTGACAATAAATACCATTTCTTGTCGAGCTCAACCCACTCGTTTAAACTGTCTTATCTGTGTGTGACGCTCTGCATACAGGTATGTCACTTAATTCCAGCCAACTCTCAACCGTCGGATTGATTGGTTTTAAAATTATGTGAAGACCTAATTTACCCTAGATCCGGGACACTAGAAAAAGTGTGTTCCTGGACGCCGGTTTTAGTTTTACAACAATCTAAGAATATTTCACGTTTTATATTTAATAAAATATTTTACATAATTATTACCAAGTTTTAATGATATATTAGTAAAATATAATGATTATTAATAAAATTTTATTAATTGTATAAGGTTATTTATGCACGTTATCAAATTATCATGTTAGTATAAATATTACTCTCGTTTATTGGTAGTTTTATATTATTGTGTTTTATATTAATCTACGTCCTCATTTGACAATCTCTCGATGAATGAAACATTGAATACAGTGATATTTTGGTAAAACTTATATAAAATAAATCATATAAACTATTATTTTCATTTATTTTAACTAGTGAGATATATATAAACATGTTTAAAAGTACTCTATAAATTTTTACTTCGGTATCGTAATGAATTAGGCCTGTGTAGAGACACAGTTCCGTTTAGTTCTCACACATTTGATACATATCACTATATTACCATAGACCGTAAATTCAAGCATTAAATTACTTTTTAAGCTTTTTTTAGCCACCTTTATAACTAACTGACAATCCACATTCGTCAATTACTTGATGTTGGACTATGTATTATAAATATTTTTCGTTTTATATTTATTGTATAGGTTATGTCTGAGGTACAGTGGATAAATAATCTAACTTTATTTCATTTTACATGTTACATTTCTTTTTATTGAACTGGGTTGTCTTCATATAAAAAGCTTTTAAAAGAATCAAAATGTTAAATTAAACAGACCAATTTTTAATGTGTGGAATACTTATACATGTAAATAATTTCAAAATGATCAATATATGCTTATTATATTTCAATCGTTTAATGTTCTAATTTGATTCGCTTGATCAATGTTGGCTAAAATTGTAAAATACTGTAAAACGTAATTGGAAATACGTGTTGAGATTATCAACAAAGGCGTGGCAGTCACTGACGCCTTACTAAAGCGATCTACTAGATCTACCTAAGGGCGCCCAACTAACTGAAGGTGCTCTGACAAAAACGCGCACGCTGTGATACATGGGAGTGCAGTATCTCTATGCTTACTTGATCTCTGGTTTTACTAACAACATATACAGACAGATATGCATTGTTTCCAATTAAGTTTGTAAATAACATCACTACGATCGAGTTTCTTGTTTGCATTTGACAATAATCAACTTAAACACTTTTCCTTCGGTTTGGGTGATATGAAATTCATTCAGTCCTATAATGATTTGTTGTTTTATATATATATAAAATAAAACATTTTAATACAAATCCATACTAACTAAAAGCAACATAAGTAAAGCCATGACTAGACATTTCTATTATGTTTATCAGTAATGAAGTAGGTGAAAGTCTGTTTAAAAAAGGTAAATTTTTATTTTTTATATTTTAATTTTTATTTTTGTTATACTATGGTGGCATTTTGAACTGGGATTTCAACGTCTGTATGGGGAAAGATCCAAAATCATAAAACAGATTATCATTCAAGGACAGTTTTCATGATATTAGACATTTTAAATATTGATTTATATCATAGTTATTTAACAACTTTTTAAATCACCTGATAAATCAATGATGAATGTTTATGAGAACACATAAAAATATATATTAATTATAACCAATACCAAACATAATCAAATAAAATAAACCACTGCTACAATGTATACTTATTTATTTTAAGGTATTAATAATATTTATGGAGGTGTGTTTCGGAAGACCTATAATAATACAGAAATATTTATGAACGAAGTATTATGTATAATAGCTGTTCAAACAACAATATGTAATTAAATAATGTTTGTTTTTTCCAATATATTATATATAATATATCGTTAATTAATATTATTAATTACACAAATAGTTGATTTGATAAATTATTATTTAATTATTTTTGTTTGACTTGTATTATTTTTTAAAATAATTTCTTATAATATTTGACAGTTTTTCAGACATGTACATTAAAATGTAGTTACTTTTCTTTCAAAAGGAGTTTGTTTTGTCCTTTTCTATGTCCTAAAGAACATAAATATCTTTAGTGTGTGGTCTACTTATCCATACTAAAGCACTGTATTCAGCAGCTGTACGCCAGTTACAAAGCTGTCGTGCGCAGGCTTCTCAAGTTGTTCAAAGCAATACTGTGCAGTACTATTGCCCTGGTTTTAGTTTTTGCTGCCAGTTAAAATTAACTAAAAATGTTTATTTATTAAAATACTACAATACTATTTTAGTAAGTAGTATTGTAGTACTGTACGTGAATGGGCGGGTAGGTGGATGAATATCAATGTACGTGTATAGGCGGGTGGGTGGGTGAATACCACTTTACGTGATGGGCAGGTGGGTGGGTGAATACCACTGTATGTGAATGGGTGGGTAGGTGGGTGAATATCACTGTACGTGTGTGGGTGGGTGGTTGAGTGAATACCACTGTACGTGAATGGGCGGGTAGGTGGGTGAATATCATTGTTCGTGTGTGGGTGGGTGGTTGGGTGAATCTCACTGTACGTGGATGGGCGAGTGCGTGGATAAATACTACTGTACGTCTATGGGCGGGTGGGTGGATGAATATCACGAACGTGTATGTGATCCAAAGTTTAAACAACTATTTTATAATAAAATACTAACAAATTTATATTTTCCAAAGTAATTTGGTTACAGTTAATTTGTATGAAGTGTTTAGGTGTGTAAATCAGCAAAACGATTATTCAAATTTACCACCCACGATTGGATAGAGAAGGGTCTTGTGGTAGCCCATCAGTCTGTTACAGAAGGTTCTTTACCTTTCTATCAACTGAATACATAATGAACAGCCTAGATACCTGAGGTTTTAGCAAATCGATATAGATCATACAACTTTACTTACAAATAAAACTTGTATGTTTTATATTTAAATGTAATACATATACGAGAATTTAGTACATATTGTGGTACGTATACTAATTTGTTTACCGTTTAAAAGTAAGAAACAGATTTAATTTATATGCAGTGTAGGTTAAAGTAGAGTCTTTATAATTTTCTCTAAATCCATTACTGCTTTTTTACTACGAAACTATTTATGGAAGAATGGTTTACTTCTAGTAATGGAAATTTTAATATAAAGTTAAAATATTAAATATATTATTTAATTTACCAAAATCTCTTAAATAATTGGTTTTAACTAATTTATCGTAAATTATAGTTTTTAACTAGCAAGCAAATTCATAAAAATAAAACCTTGATTTGTTGTTTTATATATATAAAATAAAACATGTTAATACAAATCCATACTAACCAAAAGCAACATAAGTGAAGCCATGACTAGACATTTCTATTATGTTTATCAGTAATGAAGTAGGTGAAAGTCTGTTTAAAAAAGGTAAATTTTTATTTTTTATGTTTAAAATTTTTTTTATACTATGGTGGCATTTTGAACTTGGATTTCAACGTCTGTACGGGAAAATATCCAAAACCATTAAACAAATTATCATTCAAGGACAGTTGTCATGATATTAGAAATTTTAAATATTGATTTATATCATAGTTATTTAACAACTTTTTAAATCACCTGATAAATCAATGATGAATGTTTATGAGAACACATAAAAATATAAATTAATTATAACCAATACCAAACATAATCAAATAAAATAAACCACTGCTACAATGTATACTTATTTATTTTAAGGTATTAGTAATATTTATGGAGGTGTGTTTCGGAAGACCTATAATAATACAGAAACATTTATGAACGAAGTATTATGTATAATAGCTGTTCAAACAACAATATGTAATTAAATAATGTTTGTTTTTTCCAATATATTATATATAATATATCGTTAATTAATATTATTAATTACACAAATAGTTGATTTGATAAATTATTATTTAATTATTTTTGTTTGACTTGTATTATTTTTTAAAATAATTTCTTATAATATTTGACAGTTTTTCAGACATGTACATTAAAATGTAGTTACTTTTCTTTCAAAAGGAGTTTGTTTTGTCCTTTTCAAACTTCAATTAGGGCAATTTAAATTAAAAATTAAAAACCTAACCGTCAGTCATAATTGACTGACATGGCGTGAGCAGTAAAATTGCTGTCAGTCAAATATGACTGACAAAATGAAAGTTTGTGCATTCTGCTTGAGTGGCCTGGCATGTGTGGGAAGATAGTAAATATTGAGCTAGCATGGGGGGAAAGTCACTGTCAGTCATATTTGACTGACATGGCAGTTAAAGTGTTTAAACAAAACATATTTCCAACCATGTTATTTATCAAATGGGTGACCTCTTATTGTCTCTACTGAAATTGTCATCTTACTCCTAAAACCTAACAACCATATACATCAATTCCGATGAATAATTACATCTGCATGATAGTCAAATTGTGATATGGCCTGCTATAACTATTAACTTTACATAATATATACATTAGTTTTTACCTAATTTAAAGTCTTGTTAAAAATCAGTTTATAAACAACAGATTTTAGCTTACATATATTTTTAAATGTTAATTACGTACGTATTGAGAACATAACACTTTAAAATATGTATAGTATATATTTTATTAATATTATGTATAATTAATATTATTGTCATCCAGTTATGCAGATCATATATTTTCTACCGTTCAAAGTAGGAATAGAACATCTGTAAGTCCATAAATATTTTTTTTAAATATGCCATTTAATAGCTATGTTAAAGTTATTCCACTAAATCTTGTGATGTATAGTCAAACATTGTGTGTAAATCAAAACAATGAATACGTAAATTATTTATTCAGAAATATTGTATAAATTAAGATACCTTCTATATCAAATAAAAATGAAAATGTTCATAAATATGAGAAAATCAATTTTGTTTCAGTATTTGGTGTGTACCAATGTTAAAAAGTTAACATACAGTACTTTTCTGATATATACATAAAAAAAATTACCAAAGAAAAAACGAATACCAAATTACGCATATTAGATGACAAAGTACAAGTATTTTATGAATAGTTAGGTTTATTTGCTGAAGAGTTCTCAATGTGGTGGGGAGTTTCCTGCTGCAACTGGGGCAGTGGCAAAAGGCTTTTAGGTCAGTCGTTCCTTAAGGGCATACGAAATGCCACCTTTAACACTACCCTGAATCATAAGAGAATATAAGACCAGCGGGCTTTAGAAACATTTGTTTGTGTGTTTGGATATTTTTTCATCAAACTGAAATAATCTTTTATAACTTCTTCTGCAACTCTGTTTCTGTGGTTTAGTTTATAGTTTAATACATTTTACAAAAGTAAAATTTACTTAGTACCCAAATATTTATATTTTATCGTAACATTCTTATAAATTCACAGTTTACTGTATTTTTCAGGTAGTGGTATTTGTTTTTTAGTAACATTACATTATAATTAAACTTAAGTAGATTAAAATGTATATATTTTCACTCCAAATTGCCGCAAGATCAATAGAAGAATTCAACATAAACCCTTGACGTATTAAAATAATTAATTAGTTTTACGTTCGTAATTTTACGAATCATGAAATTTTTCTCTTAGGTTTCAATACGTTTTTATAATAACAATACTAACTTTTTATACCTAAGGATAACTATTTACATGTGTACACTTTGTTATTATTATTATGTATTTTATACTATATAACAATTTTTAAGATATTTACGTAATTTTCTATTTTTCATGCAGAAGCTTATTTTCAGACTGCATAGTTATACTTAACAGATTATTTAATTTTCGATCGCCAACTTTGTGGGGATTCAAACCGTTGACAATGGACTCCCTAGTATGATACCATACCTACTTGAAGGCTAAATACTTGTCTACATTTAGCCCAGTGTAAAGTGCTCGTGGACAAACTTCAAAAATGTAATTGTACAGGAAAAATATTAGTAAACAGTTCTTTTTAAATACTACAATTTCATTCTTGCGTCGAATGAATAGTAAACAATTATATACTATATAATATTTAAACTCATTGATGGGTATATAACAATTCACCTAATACTAGTAAAATAATATGACAGACATAAACATATAAACTTTATATTTACTTTGTAAATACTGTAAATAGGGTTTGTTTAATGTTAAGGCTTCAAAATAAATACTTAGGTACACTTTAGGAATCCTAAAGAGTTTAAAACTTTAAAATTTAATTAACATTTCTCAACCACAAAACCCATCAAACTTTTAATTACAGCAATGCTAGTTAGCTTCTGCTTTGTTAAAATCTCCAATGACGTGCCAGACATAACAATGTTTTTCTACGTTAATTAGCTAAGTATTTGTGTTTTAGCAACTAGAGTTAGTTTGTTAATTAGATATACTATCTATTGTATTAAACATTGTTGGCTGATCATTAAATAAATTCAGAAGCAAAATAACATCTAACTCACTATTTAAGTACTAATTATTTTTAATTAAAACTATTGGTACTGATATTAAAAATATTTTAATGTAAATCTATTTACATATTACTGTGCAAAAAACACTTTTTCAGAACGAACTGTTATTAATATTTATTTATTTATTATTTATTTATTCATAAGACGCCGATCGTCAAGATATGGGCGAATATGGATTTCGAATGAGTGTGATGAGTGTAGATGAACGAACGTAGTCATTGTTACAAACTAAGGCCGACTATTCCTTAGAAAGTGTAATTATTTAATAGCCCAATGACAAATGAACAGCCGGTGGTTATCAGCTGATCCTTCTCAAAATGTATTATGACTCTGATTGGGATCGAACTGAGAACCTTTAGCACATGCAGCTGGGATTGAACCAACTACGCTACCGATCTTTAATTCAAATAGTTGAACTAATTAATTGCTAAACCAGTCAAGCAGTTAGTTTTCTGTCAGCTATCATTTATAAAAAAATGAAACAGGCAGAAATATATTTAAAACTGTATCCAATATTATACTAATTATTGATAGATCAGGTAAAGTAATATCCAGAGCAACTCATCTAGCTCTGTAAGCCCTGAATAACCGATTGCATTTATTCTGGCTAATCCCTCCGTGAAATCACAGGGGACACTCTATAACTATGTGATCCATTGTTTCGGTGGACTCCCTGCCATCACGTGATTGATCTAGTGTCAAACCCCATTTTGTATTTCCAGTAGTTACATCTACCCATGCCAGTCTGGAACCGATTCAATAGTTTCCATTCTCTACGAGGGAGGTTCATCCCACCTACAGGTATTGATGGATTGTTAATAAGGAGTTTATTTCATCCATAAAAAACTGTTCCAAGCTAAAGCCCAGCTAGTAGTGGTTGTGAAATTTGATCTACTCAACTGGAAAGCATTATGTAGAGGTGGGTTTCGATATCGACCATTCCGACGTGGGAGATCCTGTGCAATGGGGAAGTGCGAGGCAGTCAAGATTTTTTATTTCTCCAAGTAGTGCCTCCTGATGTCTTACCTCTGGAGGATCTATACAGCACCAGGAGCTATGGAAGTAGAGTTGCTATGACAGTGCTACTTATTGTTCTCATGACCCCATTAGGTTGAACATAAATATCTTTAGTGTGTGGTCTACTTATCCATACTAAAGCACTGTATTCAGCAACTGTACGCCAGTTACAAAGCTGTTGTACGCAGGACGTGTACGTAGGCTTCTCAAGTTGTTCAAAGCAATACTGTGCAGTACTATTGCCCTGGTTTTAGTTTTTGCTGCCAGTTAACAATAACTAAAAATGTTTATTTATTAAAATACTACAATACTATTTTAGTAAGTAGTATTGTAGTGCTGTACGTGAATGGGCGGGTAGGTACATGAATATCAATGTACGTGTATGGACGAGTGGGTGGGTGAATACCACTTTACGCGTGTGGGTGGGTGGTTGGTGAATATCACTGTACGTATATGGGCGGGTGCGTGGATAAATACTACTGTACGTGTATTGGCTGGTGGGTGGGTGAATATCACTGGAACGTGTATGTGATCCAAAGTTTAAACACTTATTTCATAATAAAATACTAACAAATTTATATTTTCCAAAGTAATTTGGGTACAGTTAATTTGTATGAAGTGTTTATGTGTGTAAATCAGCAAAACGATTATTCAAATTTACCACCCACGATCGGATAAGGAAGGGTCTTGTGGTAGCCCATCAGTCTGTTACAGAAGGTTCTTTACCTTTTTATCAACTGAATACATAATGAACAGCCTAGATACCTGAGGTTTTGGCAAATCGATATACATCATACAACTTTACTTACAAATTAAACTTGTATGTTTTATATTTAAATGTAATACATATACGAGAATTTAGTACATATTGTGGTACGTATACTAATTTGTTAACCGTTTAAAAGTAAGAAACAGATTTAATTTATATGCAGTGTAGGTTAAAGTAGAGTCTTTTTAATTTTCTCTAAATCCATTACTGCTTTTTTACTACTAAACTATTTATGGAAGAATGGTTTACTTCTAGTAATGGAAATTTTAATATAAAGTTAAAATATTAAATATATTATTTAATTTACCAAAATCTCTTAAATAATTGGTTTTAACTAATTTATCATAAATTAGAGTTTTTAACTAGCAAGCAAATTCATAAAAATAAAACCTTATGAAGAAACTATTAACAATTTACATGCTTAGTAGTGAATCATAAACAACAACTGAAGTAAATATTTATCAAAATCGTTAAAAATGAGAAAATCTTAATAAATAGATAGTATTGGATTCTTAGATAAAGTCAAGATCAAAGTAAAAATAGCAAAGTACAGTAAACATGTCATAAGAAATAATATAAGAAACCCTAATATTTTAAAAAGAAATATTCTAAAAATAGAAACCAGGAAAACAAAGAAATTACACAAATAGATTCAGGAGGTTGTTTATGAATAAAAAAGCAACTAGTTATTGTAGTTTTTCTCTTTTATAACGTATATTACACTTATATAGTGTTGAAAAAAGTCCCGGAACAGAATATTAATTTCTAAACGACTACAGATAAAGCAATAAATCTTGGCACATCAATATACTGCACCTATTAATCTACTTTTTGATGTATCTACAGTTTTTCTGTCCACTCAGGGAGATGGCCCACAAGGAGTCAGAAGCAAATCTTAAATGAGATCATAGATCAAGTAGTACATCAAATTATTAATTAATTAATTAATTAATATAATTAGTAGAAGAAATAAACTCACAAGTCTGACGTTACAAGGTTTCTCTCCTTAAAAAATGGCACTGTTTTGAAGTTTGAAAAAGATGCAATGAATATTCTTCTATAGTTGGTTTATTAGTATTTTCTTAGCTCAACTTGGGAAAGTTTCACTTTGTAAATTCCTACTGGACTTAAGAATAATTTTTTAGAGTAGTTGGTGACTCTTCACTTCCAATGGATGATGGTCCACAAGGAGGTTGACCAATAAATTAAAACTAACATAGGTCCAAGTTGTACATGACTTTAAAGGAGTTTTCTAGCACAGGTGAATACCACAAACAGCGCTTAAAAAGTTTGATCCAGTAAAAAATGGCAGATATTAAAACATTTTCTTGGTTGTAGTAAGACATTGACATAGCAACAATTGATGCACTACTAAATCAAAGAAAAAATGTTCACAAATGCCTTTCGTGCAAATGTACATGATGAAGTTGGACATGAAAAAGAGTTAGCCACTAGAACATTTATTCTTAACATGTTTGGTAAGCATTACTTATTTTGATTCAAATCTTTGAACATCTGCCATTTTGTAGTGTTTCAACCTTATTAAGTGCAGTTTGTGATGTTCATAAGGGATAAATAACCCCTTTAAAATGATGCACATAAAGTGGACCATCATCCATTGGAAGTGAAGAGTTACCAACTATTCTAAAAAACTATTTCTTAAGTCCAGTAGGCATTTTAAAAAAAACTTTCCTAAGTTGAGCTAAAAAAAAGACTAATAAACCGACTAAAAAAGTACTTTCATTGTATCTTTTAAAAACTTTAAACTAGCGCCATTTTTTAAGGAGTGAACTTTTTGACGTCGGTTTTGTGGATTTATTTTCTACTACATAGATTTATAATTTGATTTACTACTTGACCTATGATCTCATTTAAGAATTGCTTTAGACTCATTATGGGCCATCTCCCTGATATGACAGAAAACCTGTAGATACATCAAAAAGTAGATTAACATGTGCAGCATTGATGTGCCAAATTTTATAGCTTAATCTGTAATCGTTTGGAAATTAATAATCTGTTCCAGGACTTTTCTTCAACGCCGTATATAATACGTGGAACTATTTGTGTACATTTCTAAATGTAACGCAAGTGGAATTTCATAGAGTATTTTATAGTAGAGCATGCACGTAATTCTGTCTGATTTTAATAAATCTTTTAGTATTTTAAATAAAATTCCTATGTCAAATGTAAATTAAGTAAATGTTATGTGTTCATATGATTAAAATTCAATAAATAAAAACTAAATAATGATAACGTAAGCAGACCTAACGTAATTAAGAAGGACATTGAAATTCTCCCCCAACAAAATCTACAAAAACAAGGCAATATCTCAATAGGACATAGACTACTTAAGAGAGATTCCACTTTCCGTTATTGATTCTAGAGTCAAAGACCACCGAACCTTGGTTACGATATTGCCTAGTATTATGATATTAAGGGACCTGAATGTTTTATATTCACCTACCACTAAACTTATTTACACAAATAAAATGTTTCAATAACATGTAGCCTGAGTTGAACGTTAGTATTAAAAAACATTAGAGAATTAACGTAAATAACTAACATATGAATTAATATTTATGGAGTGTCTATGTGCTATTATAGGTTTCCTAACAAACAAACAAAATTAAAAATAAGTTTTGTAACCGGAGTATTACGAAATTATGTTAAAAGTAATTGTTTTACTTTCAACAATGCCTAGTTTACTGAGAACGACATTATGTAAAAAACAGATTAGTAGTCATTGCAATGATTCTACAACATTCAATAATATAGAATGTGAAGGGCCTAAAAATTTGAAATAACAAAACAGCTGATGTGGCATGAAATCAAACCTTTTTTTATGTATTATTCATTAATCTATTACTTTACATTACTAACCAGTATATATTGCCTAATAGCAGGTACTATTATTTCACAATAGAAGTACTGCCATTAGCTCGATTAAGAAAGAATTCGAACGCTGGACATTGAATTCTGAATTATTATTGGTCTAATGTTACGCCTTATTTTCCTATAATATATAAACTCCGAGCTCTAATCAATCCATCTAAGTTTAGGTTTGTTAAAAAGAGATGTGAGGCTTTATATTTAGTTTTTCGTTCATATGCCAGAAATATGAACGTGTTTCATTTAGTTTTTATCTATTACAACACTCCATTTCTTTCTATTTTATTCATAATATGGCAGAATGGTATACATATGTTATCTCTTGTTATTCAGTGAGTAAGGTTTTGATATTTGATGTAGTTTTATATAACATAACAATGTGCATATTTCATTGATCTCTAAAAGTACTGTGTGTGAATTTTATTAAGTTTTTTTTTTTATTTAGGTGCTAAGACGATGTGTATATATTATTAGCTGTCCATCAGTTCAAACATTTACTATATTTATTTTTATGATTTCATCCTGAGAGAGATGTGTATGTTGTGTTTCCTTATTATACATTGGAATGGTACATATATGTTTTATTTTGTTGTGAAAATTAAATTAAATTTAACAACAGTTACTCTAAGGTGATATCTTGTTGGTCACAAAACACTCCTATTTACCTAAGTATTAAAAGGAAATGCCTAATTAAATAGTATAACAAGTAAAGAGAGATTTTATTGTGAAAATAAAATTTTAACCTAAAGCATAATTGCAGTTGAAACAAACGTTCGTTCACAGCTCCAGCGAAGGCGTCAAGTTTTGTTTGGCCAACTGCATACATAATAAATGGACCGACCAACAACGACCGTTGCTCCGGAATTGGTAATTGATTAACCGCAAGTTTGGTGTTTCCCTCCAGTTGTTGTCCGGATTACAAGTGGCAACATTTGTGTGACTTAATGTCAGCTTACAAATGACATATACTAACTTGAATTTGTAAATTATTTTCCAATTAATAATTGTGAAACATGTATCTGCCGGAAACTTATTTGCTGATGACAACGTAAAAATATTTGTATTCCACTTTTACTCTAAATTTTACATATTACAGTCACTATGGTAATTGTATTATAAACTAGAAGTTACGTTTTTTACACACATGGAATAAGCATTCTTGGTATAAATTATTTGTATGCATAGTTTACTTGTATGTACCGTTTTATATTTATGAGCATCGACATACAAAAGTAAATTTTCCTTAAAACAAAGAAACGTTTGTGTTGTTATATTAAAACTTTTTTTGATTAATAAGGATTCATTTAAAATATTTTCTGTAATTATAAGAAAAGTAGTTAAAATCAAAAGCAACGATGATGTCACAAATTAAATATGACAAAGCTACATTGAATATTATTCTCGGTACATGGTAACATGTCATATAAGACATAGGTCTTTATACTCTCAGAAACGAAAAACTCTCGACAGAACCTATGACAGCTTTTTTTCTTAATGGAAGAAGATTTTTGTCTAATTCGCAGACACTTAATGTAATCCTAGTTAAATTTTGTAGCAAAGTATGTGGACTATCATACAATATACAAAACGTATCTAGAAAAATTTTAATTATCATTCGGAAATTCTTTGTTATAAATTATAACAGTGGGGAAGAGCGCCTATGGAAAATAATACTATGACGATAAAACAAGGATTGTGAGATAGTAAAAATAATATGTAACAATTGGTTGCAATATAAACAATTATATCCAAAATTAACTTTATTAAATGACTAATCGTTTCCTATCATAAAATAGACTACATTTATAAGTTAGTCCTTCTACCAGCATTATTTTATATTTTTGGTAAGGTTTCAGTTGCATTAGCTAATTTAAACATTTCATAAAATTAAGTTAATTAAATTGAATGGGTATTATTTGCAAAGGTATATTATTATTACATTATTAATATTGATTATTTATTTTATATGATCTTAGTGTATGTCTCAAAATATTTTCCTAAGTATAATATAAATAAAAAATTTCAATATCCATAAACTATAATATAGTTACTCAATTATATTATAAAACTCAATCCTTCCTTTTAATCTAATAAAAATATCTCCTATTTTATTAAAAGTGTAAATAAAGTAATAAACATCGTAACATGGTGGACCATGACCATATTGTTATGATGTTCAGTTTGTTGTACAAAATATACTATTTTAAGCTTCCTGCGTGGTAGAGTTTTTTAGACGTAATATGTTTATTGGCTCATTTTTAGTTATGCTTAATACACTTGCTCTTTTTTTGTTTTTTTTTATAATCATTTGCTTATATAGAAAAGAAATAGTAAAATAAAATCCTTCGGTGGTTGTGGTACTCCCCACCTGGGTTTTTTTAACAGAAAACAAAAATAGCAGAAGATATCCCTTATTCTTTATTCACGAATGCAGAAAATATATCTTCCATGGCTTTGAATTTTACTTTTTGTTCAAGCGATTTCAAAGAATCGTTGCTCATATAAAATTTTATTTATTCTGATTGAATTCATGTAGTTAGGAAAATTAAGTTATTACATACTGAATTCAAATTTGAAAAACTTTAGACAATGCAATAAAACAAGAATTTGAAATAAAATAGACAATTTGAAATAAAAAAGAAATACTTGGAAAAGTACCCTATCTTTGATTAACTGTCAGCTTACTAACACCTTCAAAG
This sequence comes from Stictocephala bisonia, assembly GCA_035578905.1. Classification (NCBI taxonomy): domain Eukaryota; kingdom Metazoa; phylum Arthropoda; class Insecta; order Hemiptera; family Membracidae; genus Stictocephala; species Stictocephala bisonia. The sequence goes on along the minus strand of JAQJVL010001207.1, from coordinate 18,980 downwards.
ATGTGCTGTGAAAGTAAGTTATTTATTGTTTCAATATCGTGATTCATTCTGCTTCCTAGTGTACCTCCTTTTATCTAATGAAAGATGTCCCGGATACTTTTGTAGATGGAACTTCCTCATTTAGTCAAAGAGCACGATATTTCCTCAGTCGACCTGCCATCAGAGCGTTGTTAAAGAATATTGCATGCACAAAGACATCATCTACCATTTCATTTCAGGGAAGTATTATTAAGGTCACGCTGATCCAAGCCATCCAATATTTACACAATGTGACTTCCCCTGGATGTACTTACTATTGCTAAATATACATTACGACACTTCGTTCATCACATATATATATTATATAGTTCGCTTTTATCTTTTATTCCTAAAAGCCCTAACGCAAAATCGCTTGAAAATAAACTGTATGAGCCACTACTGATGTAAATTAAAAACTTCAATTAATTTTAATTTTAAGCTATTTAGTAAGCTGATCAAATTAAAAAAAATATTTCTTATTTTTACTATCTCAAGTCCTGCTTGACATATATTTTTTGGGAGAAAAAATAACCCAAGACAAACAATTAGTTGTCCTTAATAAAACAATGGAGTGACGATCAATAAATGTTATAACATAATACAATATACATGATTATGGATTCGTTATAAAATCTACTAAGGGTTGTAAAGTAGACTATGGTTACTTGTGAATGTGTATTATATAACAGTGTTGGAATAGGAAGGCAGGTGCACAAGTGTTAAAATAACAAATCTTTTTAGACTAATAAAACGATTTAATTAAATTAATTAGCAGATGGTTAATGTTGAGAAGTAAAATAGGGATGTGAACACCTTTTTATTAATAGAAAGTAGAAGATAAATGGTGAACAAAAACGTAAAACTATTTATTGGAGAATATACTAATATCATAACTTAACATAAACTAGTCATGATAAAATAAATATAAAAATTATTTACTCACTCTTACATTCCGCATGTAATATTTGTTCCGTAAATAATATCAAGAGCACGTTTTCAACCTCATTATTCACGATTCGATAGGGGAGGGTTTGTGGCGGATCATCAGTGTGTTACAGAGTACCTTTTAGCATTCAATCAACTGAATGTATAATGAATAGGCCGTTTACCACCGGTGTCTTAAATTAAAACAAAACTAATAAGCTGATGCAAATAAATAAATAAGCATTAAAGATAAAACAAACCCATGCAAAATGAAGGGAAAATGTTGAAGTTGCTTTAAATTTCAAAATGAATATACGAGTATGTTGTTCGTATGATGTTAGATACATGAATTGAGGGATTACCAATATATGACTTACTGTAAATATGATCCATTATTTTCGCGAGGTGAGGAGGTAAACAGTTATTAAAGAACGAGATGTGGGTCTCTCTGTGTGCCCTGGTTGTTGGGCTATTAATAAATTGCCCTTTCTGAGGAACAGTTGAACTCAGTTAGTAACCAGACTACACTCATCCACACTCATCCTACACTCATAAAACCATTCATATTCGCCCTAAAATACGCACAACGTTGTGTCGGCGTCTCATATGTAAGAATGTGTGCCGAAATACCCACTAAAAACCCCCCATTTTCTACTAATACTAGCCATATTGAAGGCTTTTTTGTTGTTTGCCCTCAATGCATTCCACAGTCTACACCGCTAAGTATTGATCTACCTGCTTTCCCGAAATATGGCCTCAAAATACCGGGCTACACGGTTCTAGGTGTCTTCCCTTTGGAGAAAGATACCTATCACCTACAACATAATCAGGTTGAGGTCCTGGACCGGACTTTTAGAATCCGGATTTTTAGAATCCTCCACAATTGCTCCACAGTCAGAGCAAACCTTCTCAGGGCCCAATGGTGACACTGGACAAAAAGGTTACTCCGCTGTATCCTTAACGCCATATGCATTTAGAGCTTTCTTCCATTCCAATATTGTGCAAGTAGGAGGGAAACCATGTTTGGCCAGATAATATGACCCATTATTAGCTATATGACGTTTAATATTCATTTTATTACTATGAAACTGTTTGTAAAATTTTATATAAATAATTAAATTTTAAGAATTTGTTATTGTTATTTTTATGTTAACTACTAAGATTACCAAAATATAAAGGTTGTTTGTCAATACTAACTGGATCATTTTCGCTTCATAATCTTTTTTATTTTATGTAACTAGAGGTAGCTCAATAAACCAACAATATTGAATGCTAGTAACCTTGAACAGATTGTGACAATGTTATTGTAAGATAATGGCGCAAGGAACATCGAACGTAGCTGTTCCTTAGATAGGTGACCAGTGAAGGATCCTGTTCTTGCACGCTCCTCGGTTGCCTGTTAAATGAAGGTAATTCTGAATTCAACTTTTAGTTGTTTGTCACATTGCAAATGAAACTTACACTTTTCTTGAAAATTTAAAACGAGAAAAACTTATTAGTATATATATATTCTCAACATATATATATATATATATACCCGGTGAACTTAATTGGTAGAGAGTCAATAAATATAGTTGACTTTATTGTGCAGAAATGTTAACTTAAATATGATTCTTAAAATAATTACTGTCCAGGGAATATAATAAAGGGTTTAAAATTTTGTCACATATAGGCCAATAGGTGTTTTTCAGTTTAATTTTATACGTAGAATTAGATGAAATAATTGTGTGTCACATGAAATGAGGGGTGGGGTTTTGTACAACCATTCAGTAGTTAGATTAATACGAAGTGTAATTTAATAACTCACAAATTTAGACATAATTTATATTATTTTTATATTTAAATAAAACACCACGTAAATTTCTGTATTAAAGATTTCAAATACAGAAATTTCACTGGCGTGGTGGCTCAGTGGATAAACCTTCGGACTGCCTCTGCAAGCAAGGTCCAAGGTTACAATCCCCACTGAGCCAACGGTCGTTACTTCACTCATTGAATAATGCCTGTAGGCCCAAGTGAACTGGTGAAAGAAGTTAAAAAACAAATTATGTAAAAATACTGTCCAATCATTTTTGTAAATATTAAATAAAAAATACTGACTTATTTAACTATAGGCTTAGCTATAAGTACAGTAGATAACGAGTTCGGTTACTCAACAAATCTGTTTAAGTAGTCTATTTGTAAAAAATTTAATATAATTATATTAGTTTTTGGTGTTTCTTGTTGTATTACTCCCTCATAGACGTATCTTACTTTACCTATCAAAGAGGATTTAAAAAATAAATAAAATCAACAGTCATTAGTATCATGAGTAATTTATTTAACAGTATTAAATGTAAATTTGACTTGAACATCTAAATTACACCAAAGAACTGTCTTTGGCAATGTACAAATAAACAATTAAATTAAGGCAAACATACCAAAAGAATCATTATTTTGATTGGAAATGTAAGGAATAAAATGGCCGGAAATGATGGTTCTAGTTTGTAAGTAATATTAAGTATAAAAAAAGTAAGTCAACTTTTACTTAAAGACATGCTAGCTTCCTTGTGAAGACGTCTTAGAACTAATACTGGCTTCATTTATTTATCCTAGTGTTTTCCTGTTGAATTAAACTTATATTAATCAGTATAGTTCCTTAATATAAGAACGATCTCTATAAAACAGAGTTACTTTTTATATCTTCTAAGATAAATTTAATTTTCAGATTTATGTTATTATTAACTTTGTTAAATACAAGTTGAATTATGTGAATGTTTTTTGTGGTATTTATTTTAATAAGTGATAATAATTTGTTTTTAAAAGTCATAGTTGTAAAAAAATCTTATTTATTTAGAGAGATTGATGAAAATAAAGCAACAATAATTCGGGAAGCTCCTGGCAACAATTGCTTGGTTTCCTGGTTCTTTGTCTGACTGAGACCTTATAATTAATTGAACAATTGCTCACATGTCGTAAATAATGAACAGGTATACTTTTTACGATAATAACCTTTAAATTAATGTAACTGTTTTATTTTTACTTTATTTTTATCAAAACATGAGATTATAATTGTGTAGTAATTTCCCATTTCTGTTCGAAGTTTTAGTTTTATACGAAGTTAAAATATTACCGATTGTTGAAAGTACACCTGATACTGAACTCTTTTTTTTGTCAATTATCGCAACTAACATTTACTAATTACATTGGTTGATAGTTTTGATTGACATACAGATATACCATATACATTCTTGTAAGTATATCTAATTAAAAAAGTATTGAAAAGTAATTTTACTAAGGTAGAGACGAATTAATACAATATTTATATATGTTTATAAAATAAAATAAATGCATAAAAAATGTATGATAGTCTATATTTTATATTTGTATGTATAAAATTAAATTTGAAAGTTAAATTTACTTATCAACTGATAAAGGCTATTGTTATCTTATTACATAAGACGGTAATTAGATTTGAATTGTATACTTAGTAAAAAAAACTAACCTTAAATACTATATTTTTAATTTATATTTAATTTCATTTGTAATTGTATAGACATCAGTTTTTTATGATATAATCTTTATAAATTATACATAATTGATGCTCTCAAAAGTCCAAACGTAGTAATTTAATGTCGTAACAGTCAAATAAACATTGGAAGGTTGAACTATCATGTGTGTTAATCCATCCTGTTATATTGAAGTATTTTATTATAATAATAATATATAACAATTTATAGATTATCATATATTATTCTAAATCCTTAGGATGCCTACCGATCACTGAAGGACTTCAACGAAGAGACGAAGAGAGCCTTTTGGAATATATTGTCTGTGTTGGGCCGATTATACGTCAACAAGACACCTGGAATAACCTTTCTTTAGGATTTGATGCTATCAGACGATCAAGGAAAGTACTGGTCCACAGTAGTTTTCCCCCAGAAACACCACAAGATGCTGAAGAACTGTTAGAAAATATTCTTCGAGGACTTTGATTTACCTGAACCATCGTCCGTTACAAACCTGTCTCGACCAGCTTTACTGAATTCCACCCTTTCATCACTAATGCCTCATTCAGCCACCTCCACGTCCATCCTGTTGTATTGAAGTTTAAAATTAAAACTTCAATAAACTAAAACATTTAATTTGACAAATTTCAACCCCAACTTCATTAATGTATTTATAAGGTGTAATAGATGTTAAATAATAATAAACATTAAAACATTTTTAACCATAGAAAATTAATAGGCAGCACACTTAACCCTTCTGTTGCTTGTTTTACTGTATTCGAGTTAAACGTAACTAATAGTTGTGCCAGTGCTATGTTAGAGAATGCGTCAGCCAGTTACTGACCTTAAATGCACGATATCCTGACGCCAGAGCTCAGCTAGTGAATACAACATCCTGGCACTCTCAGTAGTAATTGGTAGTCACATTTAACCCTTGTATATTGTGACATTTCTTGCTGTGTATCAGTTGAGGTTACGTTAACTTAATGTCAGTATACACAATAAGAGAACACAACAGGTACAAATTATCAGTGATAATTATTTGTAACAATTTACATTTATTTTTTATTTAAAATTTTATGTATTTCAATGCACGTTACGTATGTAAATAAATCATTACCTTCCAAGGACTTTATTAATAATTGGTTTTAACATGTGGTCCTTACATGTTTGTATATTTGTTGCTGTTATAGAACACAACAGCCAGTTACTGCTAGTGGTAATTGGCTGTTACATTTTATCCTTCTGTATTGCATTCTTTGCTGTTGTGTTTGAGTTAAAGTTACGTTATCATTACGATAGAGTTCAATTAGATAAAACATCAGCCAGTTACTGCCAGTATTAATTAATTGGCTGTTACATTTTATCCTTCACTATTCCACTTTTTGCTGTTGTGTTTGAGTTAAAGTTACGTTCTATTACGATAGGGTTCAGTTATAGAACACAACAGCCAGATACTGCCAGTATTAATTAATTGGCTGTTACATTTTATCCTTCACTATTCCACTTTTTGCTGTTGTGTTTGAGTTAAAGTTACGTTCTATTACGATAGAGTTCAGTTAGAGAAAACATCAGCCAGTTACTGCCAGTATTAATTGGCTGTTACATTTTATCCTTCACTATTCCACTTTTTGCTGCTGTGTTTGAGTTAAAGTTACGTTCTCATTACGATAGGGTTCAGTTAGAGAACACAACAGCCAGTTACTGCCAGTATTCATTGGCTGTTACATTTTATCCTTCTCTATTGCATTCTTTGCTGTTGTGTTTGAGTTAAAGTTACGTTCTCATTACGATAGGGTTCAGTTAGAGAACACAACAGCCAGTTACTGCCAGTATTCATTGGCTGTTACATTTTATCCTTCTCTATTGCATTCTTTGCTGTTGTGTTTGAGCTAAAGTTACGTTCTCATTACGATAGGGTTCAGTTATAGAACACAACAGCCAGATACTGCCAGTATTAATTAATTGGCTGTTACATTTTATCCTTCACTATTCCACTTTTTGCTGTTGTGTTTGAGTTAAAGTTACGTTCTATTACGATAGAGTTCAGTTAGAGAAAACATCAGCCAGTTACTGCCAGTATTAATTGGCTGTTACATTTTATCCTTCACTATTCCACTTTTTGCTGTTGTGTTTGAGTTAAAGTTACGTTCTCATTACGATAGGGTTCAGTTAGAGAACACAACAGCCAGTTACTGCCAGTATTCATTGGCTGTTACATTTTATCCTTCTCTATTGCATTCTTTGCTGTTGTGTTTGAGTTAAAGTTACGTTCTCATTACGATAGGGTTCAGTTAGAGAACACAACAGCCAGTTACTGCCAGTATTCATTGGCTGTTACATTTTATCCTTCTCTATTGCATTCTTTGCTGTTGTGTTTGAGCTAAAGTTACGTTCTCATTACGATAGGGTTCAGTTAGAGAACACAACAGCCAGGTACTGCCAGTATTAATTGGCTGTCACATTTTATCCTTTACTATTCCACTTTTTGCTGTTGTGTTTGAGTTAAAGTTATGTTCTCATTACGATAGAGTTCAGTTAGAGAACACAACAGCCAGGTACTGCCAGTATTAATTGGCTGTCACATTTAATCCTTCACTATTCCACTTTTTGCTGTTGTGTTTGGGTTAAAGTTACGTTCTCATTACGATAGAGTTCAGTTAGAGAACACAACAGCCAGGTACTGCCAGTATTAATTGGCTGTCACATTTAATCCTTCACTATTCCACTTTTTGCTGTTGTGTTTGGGTTAAAGTTACGTTCTCATTACGATAGAGTTCAGTTAGAGAACACAACAGCCAGTTACTGCCAGTGGTAATTGGCTGTCACATTTAATCCTTCACTATTCCACTTTTTGCTGTTGTGTTTGGGTTAAAGTTACGTTCTCATTACGATAGAGTTCAGTTAGAGAACACAACAGCCAGGTACTGCCAGTATTAATTGGCTGTCACATTTAATCCTTCACTATTCCACTTTTTGCTGTTGTGTTTGGGTTAAAGTTACGTTCTCATTACGATAGAGTTCAGTTAGAGAACACAACAGCCAGGTACTGCCAGTATTAATTGGCTGTCACATTTAATCCTTCACTATTCCACTTTTTGCTGTTGTGTTTGGGTTAAAGTTACGTTCTCATTACGATAGAGTTCAGTTAGAGAACACAACAGCCAGTTACTGCCAGTGGTAATTGGCTGTCACATTTAATCCTGCTATTTTTCAACTGATACTGCTGTGTTTAAAAGTTGAAGTTATGTTCTAATAACGTCAGGTACACAACAGTAAGGGAACACAACAGCCAGTTACTGTCAGTGGTAATTGGCTGTCAAATATAATTCGTCCACATTTAAACATATGTTGCTGTGTTTGAGTAGAACTTAATCCTGTGAAACAACCTAAAGTGTTAGACTAGTCCAGTAGGAAACGGGCAGGGAACTGGTACACATGTTCACTAACTGAACTCTGACTTTATTAGAACGTAACTTCAACTCAAACACAGCAATATAAGTGAAAAAATATTAATTAAAGGATTAAATGTGACAGCCAATTACCGCTGGCAGTAACTGCCTGTTCTGTTCTCTAACAAAACTCTCGCGTTTTTAGATCGTAAGTTCTACTTAAACAGAGCAACACATGTTTCAATGTGGACGAACTATATTTGACAGACAATTACCGCTGACAGTAACTGGCTGTTGTGTTCCCTTACAGTTGTGTACCTGACGTAATTAGAACATAAATTTTAAACAGAGAAGTTATGTTCTAATATATATAATTTCTAAATATTTTTCTCTAGCATATATTACTTTTTCTTGTTGCAATCAAAGATAAATAAACTTTGTTAATTGTCTTTACCAAATTACTATATTTAAAGACATTACTCATATGGATAATAGATTTTAATTATTTTCCTTGTTTAAAAAGGGAACTTATGTTAAAATCGGATACATTCTGGTATAAGGGTAGCAATTATTTTTGTTCGCACCAAGTCACTTACCGTACCAAGTACAATTAGCTGTAAAATCGTGTTGTAAGGTTCTAGCATGGACGCCATTGTAAGGTATACTACAAATGCATCTATTAGTCCTTTTACTGAAATGGCGTCATAAAAAATAAATTTTTATTGTTTGAATCATGTTATTATGGTTTTAAGGTGTACACGTAAAGGATTTAATCTTATTCTTGATTAAGGAGGAGACGATAATCTGTAACGGTTTTTTGTAAGAAAGTCAATTATTTGAAGACACTTACACCGTAAGTGTAAGGATGAATGGGATATTATTAAGGTTTGTTTGTGGGTATTATGAAGGTGTATGGTTGGGCATTATGAAGCTGTATGGTTGGGAATTATGAAGGTGTATGAGTGGGCATTATGAAGATGTATGGTTGATCATTATAAAGGTGTATAAGTGGGCGTTATGAAAGTGTATGGGTGGGCATTATGAAGGTGTATGGTTGTTCATTATGAAGGTGCATGAGTGGTCATTATGAAGGTGTATGAGTGGGCATTATGAATGTGTAAGGTTGAGCATTATGAAGGCGCATAAGTGGGCGTTATGAAGGTGTATGGGTGGGTGTTATGAAAGTGTATGGTTGGGCGTTATGAAGGAGTATGGTTGGGCATTATGAGGTGTATGGGTGAGCGTTATGAAGGTGTATGGGTGGGAATTGTGAAGGTGTTTGGTTGGGCATTATGAAGGTGTATGTTTGGGAATTATGAAGTTATGAAGTTGTATGGTTGGGCGTTATGAAGGTGTATGGGTGGGCGTTATGATTTTTTATGGTTTGGCATTATGAAGTTGTATGGTTAGGCATTATGAAGGTGTGTGGGTGGGTATTATGAAGGTGTATGGGTGGGCGTTATGATTTTTTATGGTTGGGCATTATGAAGTTGTATGGTTGGGCATTATGAAGGTGTGTGAGTGGTTGTTATGAAGGTGTATGGGTGGGCGTTATGAAGTTGTATGGTTGGGCATTATGAAGTAGTATAGTTGGGCAATATGAAGGTGTATGGGTGGGCGTGATGAAGTTGCATGGTTGGGCGTTATGAAGTTATATGGTTGGTCATTATGAAGGTGCATGTATGGGCATTATGAATTTGTATGGTTGGGCAATATGAGTGTGTATAGGTGGGCGCTATGAAGGTGTATGGGTGGGCGTTGTGAAGTTGTATGGTTGGGCATTATGAAGGTGTATGTGTGGGCATTATAAAGGTGTATGGGTGGGCGTAATGAAAGTGTACGGGTGGGCGTTATGAAGGTGTATGGGTGGGCGTTATGAAGGTGTATGGGTGGGCGTAATGAAAGTGTACGGGTGGGCGTTATGAAGGTGTATGGGTGAGCGTTATGAAGGTGTATGGGTGGGCGTTATGAAGGTGTATGGGTGAGCGTTATGAAGCTTACTCGTTCAAACTGTCTTTAGATCTTCTTGATAAAGTATGATTATAACAACCGTGGACGGAATCTCAAGAACTTAGCGTGCTGGACATAGATTTTCTTCTGTCCAGACCATAGGGTCTAGACGCTATTAGTTCCAATATTTGTTACCAGGATTCGCTACTGAATCTGTAGCTGCCCAATTACCTCACGATGCTGTGTACATCACTGGGGTCTTGGGATGCATCTGTACATCCACCACCTCAAGAATTAAACCCTGGTCATCAACTTTAAAATGTGAGTATCATTCAGCTTCGACATGTAGCCTCTTAGTAAACTATATCAACAGCTTAACCTATTTTATCAGTTAGAAAATATATATTGGTATTTTCTTGTGCTCCAAAATATAATACGTCGAAATATGGAATTAATTAAAAATCCATCAGTACGCCGTAAATCAATCAATTAATGAAAAATTTAATTGGTCAGAATACAAATTGCAATCATAAAATCATACGACTCCTATTACCATATTTAAATGGTGTCATTTACTGTATTAGGCATTGTTTCTTTTTATTTATAAATTTAATTTAATTTTCATTTGTAAATGTGTATAATTAGACAAATAAGAACTTTTAGTGTTTAAATACATACACGTTATCCGTTCATTGTTTTACATTATCTTATGTATTAATGCATGTTTTATACTAATGGTCGTAAATAACTAGAATTACATATTTGGTTCTTGTTCTACAAAAATAAATTTATTGTGAGTTTAAACATTCTACACCAATTCAATATAACACACATGGAAATAGGAAACACTTAAAACTATAATCTTTACAAAGAAAATGAATCCTCTCAGAAAATATTGCCTGTTGTAAAAGGCCGGATATAGAGCGGATTTCTTCTATTTAAGAGTCGTTTATATTCAGATGTTGTAAAATAAAGAACTGCACTCTGTAATTTGTCCATCTCAATAATCAATACTTCTCTATTTAAATGTGAATAATTGTACCTTTATATTTACAATAGATTTTATTGTTTATCTAGTTATTTATTATAAAAAAACCTATAGGATGTGGAAAGTTTACTGTGCATAGAGAGCGATTTTAATGTAATATACATGATACATTCTAAAAAAAAAAAAAATAAATAAAAACTAAAATAAACTACTAATTGTTAAATCTATATAAAGATTTACTTATCTAGAATTGTATTGCTTTATAATAATTTATAAAAGAACGCACGTTCTAAAGATCCATTAATTGGATGTAATTGGTTACGTGATTTTACTATATTTGAATTTAATGATTTCAATTAGTATTGGCTACAAAAAAATGTGATTATTCAATCTCAGAGAACAAATATACTTTTGAATTACAACAAATAATAAACAACAACAGAATAATTATGTTAGACCTCAAACGAATTAAGTTACTGGTTGCTTTGTATATTTCACTCCAGCTCACTTTAGACCTAAACCAACATAATTACACAAATTAGTAGTAAACAACTATTTAAAAAAATATTTAGTTCATTATAAAAAACAAATCTTTTTCAAACGTAAATCCTACCGTTCTCCTAGGATGACCTTTGTTTTATGCATGACGATCAGTTATAAATGTCCCTTTTATGTTGGAAGTATATCATGTAGACCACATCCTAAAGTTTCAACTCACTAGATGTGTTTTGATTCTTCACTAACTACTTTGTAAATGAAAAGAAAACGGCAGCTATATTAATTCGGAGTGGACACAGCTACGATAACTATATCAACCTGTATATGATAACAGTTATCAGTTGCGAGATGTGAGTTATGTGTCCGGTTCCAGAGTTTCCTGCTCTCTAAATCTGTCATTTACGATATAAATCCTGTCTAGAAGGAGGTTTACAATTTGCAGAATAATTTGAAATGTGTTACTGAAACATCATTGAAATTGAACTCATCAACAAATGCTGTACATCTCTTCAATATTGATTTAATGCTTAGGTACACTTCTATTTTTCAACTGATGAAATTATACGTGTTCCATTAATTTTATCTAGCTAATTAAATCAAATGTACATGTCAGATAAACGTACGTTGTTAATATTATGAATTTAAAAATACCTTTTGTATATGAAAAAGAAATAATAAACCACTAATTACAACTTTACTGGATTCTATTGCCATCTCACTACCTACATGATTTTGTGAAGCTATTTCCTGCACTGTATTTAAACCTTGTTTTATTTCGCTCTCAGTTTTAAGTACTCTTAAAACCAACAACTCGAGGTTGGGAGAGCTCGTAAACAAACAACCTAACAAACTACCCTAAAGTTTGCTCTTCATCTCCAACTTGTATGTCTTTAACTTGTGAATTATTCACAGTGAAGTGTTGTAACTTAGTATTACAATCAACTCCTTTCTATTTTACTTATTTAATATCATAACTAACAACGCAATCTATAGTAAAAAACAACTAATTATCAGAAAAAATCTAAAGTCTTCATATTCACTAATAAAAATGTTTGTACTATTTATTAGTTTAAATGATTTTAATTAATACATTCAATATATTTAATGCCTAAACGTTTTTAAATATTGGTTTACTAATAAACAAAAATTGATAAGGTATAAAAGTATTTAACAAGAAAATCAACCTATGCAGTAAACTGCTATACCAATACCACTGTAAATGTATGGGCGGGCAGGTGGGTCAGTACCACTGTACGCTATATCCAAAGCCCATAGTTTGTATGGAGACTGGATATGGGTGAATATGGATTTCAAATGAGTGTATTCATTGTTACTATCTGAGTTCGACTTAGCTCAGAAAGTACTATTTATTAATAGCCCAATAGCCAGGGCAACTATGGAACCTACAGCTTTACATGGAATCAATTTAAAAATAAATGAGTCCAAAAACACGTATACTTAACATATTCAGTTTTAAATCTAAATTATAAACATTTAAATAACCTAAGTGTTCGTTTAGCTAGAAGCGATACATTTTACAAATGTTCTTATCAGTCGCAAATTAAATTGCAAGTATATTAAGATTGGTAAGATTAAAAATTCCATCTATTTATCTATACAAACAACCTTAACATACAGTTAATCCCAATTTATTAAAAAGGAATCACTTTCCTACATATTATAAATTAAAACATTCTTTAAATTATTTTCTTGAAGACAATAAGTTACGAAGCCAAACTCTTTAACGCCCAATGAATATTCTGAATATTACACTACGATTTTCTTTAAATTTTTTAATAAGATTGATAAATATATCAAACGTATATTCTGAAAGAAAAAAAGACACGGCTTCTACATACAAACTATTATTTATATAAGGTATTAAAGAAGTAAAATAGTAAGGGGTTGCGTGTAATGCTAAGTCACAACACTTCACAGTGACTAATTCACAAGTTAAAGACAAACAAGTTGGAGATGAAGAGAAAACTTTAGGGTAGTTTGTTAGGTTGTTTGTTTATGAGCTCTCCCGACCACGAGTTGTTGGTTTTAAGAGTACTTAAAACTGGAGAGCGAAATAAAACAAAGTTTAAATGCAGTGCAGGAAATAGCTTCACAAAATCATGAGTTGTAGGTAGTGAGATGGTGATAAAAGATAAAAAAGTTAAAGATTGTCTTATTTTACCAGACGAAAGTTAGGGCTAAGGAGACCTCTCTAACACTTAACCTGTGGACCAACGGCTTTACGTGACTTCCAAACCATGGGAGCGGCAGGGAATCAAACCCGGACAAGCAGCGTGGCTAGCCAGCACCTTAGCCCCTTATCTACGGCCACTTCAGTAAATCTTTTCTAATAGAGTTAAGTAAAGTTGTAATTATTGGTTTATTATTTCTTTATCACATACAAAAGGTTTTATTAAACTCAAAACATTAACAATGTACGTTTAACTGATATGTACATTTGACTTAAGTAGCTAGATAAAATTAATAGAACATGTATATCATCTGTTCAAAAATAGAACTGTAGTTAAGCATTAAATCAATATTTAAGAGTAGTACAACATTTGTTGATGAGTAATCTGTTCTACTTCAATGATGTTTCAGTAACACATTTCAAATTATTTTTCATATTGTATATTTCCTTATAAACTGAATTTATATCGTAAATTACAGATTTAGAGAGCAGGAAACTCCGGAACCGGACATATAACTCTCATCTCGCAACTATAACTGTTATCACATCTAGTTATCAGAACTCTACCCATTCGGAATTATTAGCTGCTGACGTTTACTTTCGTGGCTCATCATGGCTGATTTTAAATTATTAATCGGCTGAATCTTCACTGCTAATATATTTTATTGTATGATATGAAACAAAATAAATGCCTGAATATACAGTAGTATCTATAAATAATCGTAACAATCTTATGTTTTATATTTTGACATGAGACAAAAGAAGAAATAAGATAACTGTTATTTATAAGTTTGTATGACAGTTAATTTAGATGTTAATATATGACCATAATTAATTGAATATACGACATTAAATGTTTTGCATTATTTCTTGATTTGTTTTTGAATCATGAACTATCGTTAAGATACACTTCAAACCGTATTAGCTTCGGTTTTGCAAAGACTACGTTTGTAGTTTTAGTTTACAATATACAAGGTATTATATAGAAACACTAAGAAAATTGTCTCTTAACAATGAAAGGTTTTATAAGAACTTTCATTATAAAGATGATACAAATAGACATAATATTTAATCATTAGTCATAAAAAACGTTCTGTAATAGAGTCATTTATGCCAACAATCTGGAAATGACTTTTGTTCTACTTAACCTATAAGTTCTATGTACACTTAAAGCTGACAGACTTTGGTTGCGGAAACTCCTAAACCAACAGAAGCTCTTTCGGAATGTTTGCCGTTTAGTCCTTTCTTGTTTTGTTTGGATTTCAACCCTAGAACGTGTTAAAATCAACATATGTGATGAAGACTTTTAATAAGCCTATTGATAATTCTATTTAGTTTGAAAATCATTATTTGCATTAAAATTATTACCTCTTACATCGCATCAATGTAGACACGTATATATCGATAAACAATCATAACATGGATAATAAGTAATTTTGAACTAGTAATTTTTTTAAAAGATAATATATTATACTATGATATAAGCAATTTTTAGAAAAAATTAAACAACGATCATATTTTAACATTACAACATTTATAAAAATATCTACCAACTATAATAATTACTTCACTGGAGTTTAAAGTGGAATTGACTTTAGTATGAAAAAAACACGTTCGTTTTAGTTTATGTATACTTTCAAAATATTGGATGTTATATACCTTAAAGTATGTACCGTGTTAAAACTTGTAATAATAATATGTACTACTTTATAAAGAAAGTTACAACTATTTAACTTAAACTTAAGTTTTGGTTTAAATATGCTTTGACATTTTTTGAAAAGTTCAAAAATGAATTTACAACTTAATTTCACTGAAAGTTTATTCACAAACAATTTTGTAAGTTTTGATTATAATACAAAATTTGACTAAACAAAGAGAGTACAATTTTTGAAAATCTATAAGTATACATTATAATTTTCTTCTAAGAGGTAGATTGTTTATATTCTATCATCCCACAGAAGAAATATAATTGATACCAAACAATGAAAACGAAATAACTTTGTTAATTACGTAAATGATAGCTTCTATAAATGTAATTATAAAACACAGATGTTTTTAAAACTCTAAGAGCAACAAGGGCCAGTGACATTTTACAATGATACACGGTGACATATGGAACTGTCTTTTTTCATAAATGAGTGCACCTAAATCACCGAATCACGCTGTGGTTCTGATAGCTCTTTGTATATATTCATTTAAAATAAATAATAGTCATCTGGCGTTGAAATTTAATTTAACTAGCTAGTAAAGGAAAAATATTTTCATGCATTTTACAAAAACGTGAAAAACATTTATGCGTCCAAAAAACAATATTGCTAATTTGTGAGAAATTTACTTGCACTTATAGTAATATGGAATTTACATCTTGTGACGTAGGGCAAGTTTCTTGTAGTTTCTTGTTCTTCGTATTGATCAAGAAAAGTTGTCGTTTTATGAAGAAGCATACTTTGTTTCCTTTTATATTAAAACATTTAAAATTATTCAACCTTTTTTGTTTATTTTATGGTTTTAATTACACAGTTGATGAATCATAATAGTTATTCTTTTTCACCTAACATTCAACTGACACTAATTACACAAACCCATTCACTAATGTAATTTCCTTGCAACATGCTTTTCTTTACTCTTGAACGAATATTTGCTTTAATTATTAATTAGATATTCCCATATCTAAGAAAACTATATGTAACGTAGAAAACTCCCAAAGTTGTCTAAACTGGCTTACATTGTTATTGTATAATACTTTTGAAGATGTTATTCCTTAAGAAAGAACGATTTGCAAACTGTTATTGCCTTATGACTTATCGAAATTTAGTATTTATTCTAAATCATTGCACCTATATGAACAGTTTTTACTACTTCAAGAGCGTAGGCCCGTATTATTATGCAGGAAAAATACTATACAATTGTTCATGTACTGGTGAAATGTATTATATCAAATAATAATGTGTTTTAAATTGTTGAATGTTTTAGTGATATACATTAAATAATATTTGTATATATGTTTACATGTGCAACCTATAATTTATTAGAAAATGTTATCTACTTTTAAGTATTTTTTAATTTATAAGAACTATTTAGAGTCACAATATATATAATTAGTTAAGCTTGCACCCCAACATGTATTGATTGATTTATTAATTTTGAGTGAAAAAATACACCATCGTATAAGAGAGATAAAATAAAAAAAGTGTTATAATTATAAATGTGTAATAATAATATTTTTCCTTTAAAAGTCTACTTCATTGACATAATTATTTATTTATTTGTTTTTATGTCTAACATTATGTCTTTAGAATTATAATCATTAAATAACATACCAACTGCTATTTTATTTTCTCCGACCAAGGCGTTTGATTATGTAACAAACTATAGAATATTACTCCATGTTAAATACTCTATCAACCAGTTTAGATTAGTGGTTTTTCATAATGGTCATTAATAAAAATTTATCAGACTTCAAATAGTACTGCTAAAACGATACATACCTCTTGATAAGTTGATGTGATAATAATTGATTTTGAAAGTAAAAAATATTTGACAAAGATAGTAACTTTTATTTCTTATGCATATAGAATTATTTGGGTTTATACTAACTACATGGTTAAGGTATTTGATTATTTGGTATAAGCGTTCTTCATTACGTAATTAAAAGTAGATCATAGATCATGGTCATTCCTCCTAAGTTATAACAATGTAACATCTGGTGTTCGCTGAGGATCAAATTTAAGTTGTACTGTCATTTTGCTATATATAGCTCTTAAACACTACATGGAACATTTTTAGTATTTAGATTATTATTATTTACTTAAATGTAACATTATTTAAATCAATATAAAATAATTAAAATATTTAATATTAAAATACAACAAGAAATTAAGTTTTAAATTGAATTGGAGCAACAAAATCTCAATTTTAACATTAAAAATGCACATTAGAATTGTATCCTAGCAAAAAAGAGTCAAACCATATTACTTTTTACTTGAAAATGGCTAAACGTTTTTAAGCAGATACATAACATTTGAAGCTTTATGGTTAATATTATCTTTTTTAGTTTCTCAATGAATATTGACCGCATGTTTGATAAGTCATGTGAGCTTTTAACTATAGGGTAGTGAGTGAGCAATGAACATTACCAATGTTTTTATCCTAAGTTTAATGATTAAAAAAGTAATCTTTATAAGGTTTATACATTCATTGAACAATTATAAAACATTAGCCCTATAATTAAATGTTTACAGTGGAGGGCCCCTTGTTAATGCAAGATAACGGAGTCAAGCAACATCAAGCGTGGCTGTACCTTGGATGGGTGACCGACTGAGCGATCCAGTCCTTGCACGCAGCCCGTCTGCCCGATCACTGGTGGTGTCTCGGAAGTCACCCGTTAGTCCCCAGGTTAAGTGTTAGGGAGAGATTTTTAGCCCTAACTTCACCTGCTTAAATAAGCCATCCTTTTACATTTTTTAAGATACGATTAGTACAATGCATATTATTTTAAATTAGTTACCAGTTATTCGTGCTATATCTGTACATTTAAAGAAAATTGTCACATATTATAGAGGTAAAAAGTTATAAAATATATCAAGTGTCGTTGAATTATAAGAACACTCTATAAGTTAATTACCTACCAACATTAATACTACGATATTAACACACATACCTTAATACTGTATTATATCAAAAATAATGAAAATAGGAAACACTTAGACCCGTGTTTAGTTTGAAAACGTAATATTTAGTTTGAAAACAATTTTCTCAGGGAAATACGTCCGGTAATAAAAGGGTAGAACGACTTCCTCATCAAGGATCATTTATATTCAGGAGATATAAAATATATAAACAAACCCAGCACTTGTATATTCCAATATTTGGATCCCTGTTATTTTTATGTATTTCGCTCAGTGAAAGGGTATTTAGTCTGTATTAAAAAACAACATATATAAGAATAGATAATTATTTTTTACAATTGTGACTATGTAAGTAGTGAAATAGGGAGAGAGCCAGACCCACTTTGACCTTTGGACTTTCAAGATGGCGGCGGTCACGTGACCGGATCCAAGATGGCGGCCGGAACCGGATCCAAGATGGCGGCCGGATACAAGATGGCGGCGCCCATTTCCCGCCAAATTTTCTAACCTCACTTTTCCTAACCTCAAATTCCCGCCAAATTTCCCACGCTTTTCCCGGAATTCCCCAAAATTCCCGATTTTCCCCCAAATTCCCGATTTTCCCGAAATTACCTTACTTTTTCCCCAATTTTCCCGATTTTCCTCCAAATTCCCACATCATACTATATGAAATTCACTGTTAACCTTGTTATACTATATAAAATTCATTGTTAACCTAACTTTTTCCGTGTTATACTATATAAAATGCACTGTTAACCTTGTTATACTATATAAGATACACTATATAAAATACAGTCTTAACCTAACTTTTTCCATGTTATACTATATAAAATTCACTTTTTTGTCCAATATGGCGTCTTTTTCCATGTTATACTATATAAAATTTCATTTTTTTTTAAAAAC